>JAYKKM010000506.1:1482500-1870000 GCA_035772405.1 Chrysogorgia sp. JL179-B06 | reverse complement strand
TTCCTGACATTTTACTTTACTTTCGACCCAAAAAGATCATTTGAATTAATTTATACTTTTCCTACCGGCAGTTCTACTTTGAAATATAATTTTTGTGCCTGTATTAATAGCCGTGATAAGCTCGGCTTATATATTAAAACAGCATAGAAGACTACAAGTGTGTAATACGGAATTAAGTGTGTATTCCGCTCCTGATTTGAAACCGCCATTGTCATATAATAATTTACAATATTAAACTGTTGGGTTGCAACCTCGTACCCAGGGCCTATCTCCGCCCGCCGCCGACCCCCCGCCACGCGCGCTGCTGTGTTTCGCAGCGCGCGTGGCGGGGGGTCGGCGGCGGGCGGAGATAGGCCCTGGGTACGAGGTTGGTTGGGTTGAACCGTGTTACAAACTTTTCTTCAAACACTCATTAATAATTCATGAGGAAAAGACAAAAGAAAATCACTACCGTATCGTGTCTTTAAATGTGATAAAGATTCGTCCTGATTTACATAAACTTTATCTTTGATTTTCTCGGCTTAGACAACATCGATTTTCAAAATTACTACGCCAATGAACTTATCAAATGGGTCGTGTTTGAAGCCGTTTAATAAACTCGCAGCACGTGTTTTATCAGATCTAAAACACTCGGGCTACGCCCTCGTGTTTTATATCTGATAAAACACTGCTGCTCGTTTATTAAACAATACTTCAATTATATTATAAATTGATCATAATCTCATATCGTTTAAGCATCACTCATTTCGACCGGAGATGCCATCTGGACGTCTGTTGCCAGTTGACTGAGGGACATAGTTTGACGCTACTCTGGCTTTAAAAAGTTTTTTGAACGTAACTTAAAAGTTACTGTCTCCAGTCTAGTGTCTTCATCAGGGGTGAACCCTCATAAAACCGATGATGACGTTATTTATTAACAAGATGCAAATAAGCTTCTGGTAATAAACCACCGTCATCGCGATTCAATGGGGCGTGGGCGCTATTGATATGCCAAGCCTTCTTTAAAACTTTACAACGATCACCCCTGATGAAGACACTAGATTGGAGTGTCGAAACGTTGGGTCATGGACAGTAACTTTTAAAGTTACGTTCAAAAAACTTTTTAAAGCCAGAGTAGCGTCAAACTATGTCTGATTTATCACCTGGTTGCTTTGGGGATTATTTGTTGACTGAATAAGTTATTCAGTAGAGCAACGTCTTTTCGAGCTTCCTAATGCGATAACTGTAAAATTTAATAGTCTTATTTTCTAAATTCCAAATACTAAAAGCAAATAGCAAGCATTTGAAGTCCAAAAGTTAAAACGAGTCGTTTATTATATGTTCTACCCGGCAAAATATTATATTATATTATCGTCTATACACGCCGCTTGATTTCAAGGCTTCAAGCCATATTTATTCAAATTCATTGAGACAAATTCGCGAGTGTCAATTGTGAATGATTTATTGCTCAGCTTTTATTCAAAACCACTCGCTTGAAACAAAGCTTGGCAAATCGCCGTCATTAAATATTCGATTATAATCGTTTTGCATATTGAATATCCTTTGTTACACTTCAAACCGTAACCGCCAACAACCAATATACAGCAGAGTTTTATGCCTCTGGTTAATATTTAATATTATTTAAGTTATAGGAAGTCATAGTACTGAGTTTGGACACAGTTAGTATGGGGAAAGCTTTGAAGTATTTCGCCTTAGGCTTAGCACTTTTGGTTATCCAAAATATGTCTTGCACTAGTGCATCTCACCAAAGCGGAGGTAAGTGAGTCACTGAATAAATATACTTAAAAATTATAACTATTTGTATAATAATTATTACTATATTCCTTGGAAAAGTACTTTAAAAGGTTGGTGTACTACCGAAATAGCGAAGGCCCTTCGTCAGAAGTGAAACGTAATGTTTTCCTAAACGTAAAGTCATGACTTTATAGTTTCATTGGACGCTGTGAAGTTGATCGTCCAGTCTTGAGAAAGACTTTTCCGACGGCCTCAGCGGCGGTCATCTTCGGAGTCAAGGCGGGGGTCCGTCATACGTCAAGTAACTCCACTTGACTCCGAAGATGGCGTCGCGGAAACGTCACGGTCACGCGTAAAACAATAGTCTGAACTCAAGACTGGTTCAAACCATTTACTTTTTTGTAGTTTTACTCTCTGTCTGACGAAGGGTATATTATTCTATGGACACCAACCGAAATTTTTCACTGCGGAGAATTTTTGGCGTCAGGCTCAGACAACAAGCGAAACTATAGATAATGACTTCAAGTAATGTTAAGTACAAAAACCGCTATTATTATACTAAGATTGCGGGCTCAAGGTGATTCACGGTATGGCCTGACTTTTCCGCGAGCGAAGGCTTATCATGGTAATGAGCGTCGCACACTTTTGAATATAACACACCGAAAGGATAATAAAACTCACTTTCTTAAGCCCCTCGCAAAAAAAAACAAAGCTCTAGTTGCATACGATCCTGTCATATTTTATCATATCATATACTGTATGTATTAAGATCGTAAGATGCGTATAGCGTCCGAGGGCTGTATATCGCTTACATAAGGGATTTATCTGACTTATTTCATGATTGAGGAGGTTTTCCACAAAGATTTTCCTAGTTTTTTCTTAATTTCTTATCTAATTAGTATTCATAGGGCTTTATGCTAGATAAAGCCCGCGGTACATCAAAGAAAACCGACTCAATGATCATGAAATAATAAATTACTCGTCTTTTAGGGTTTTCTGTAAAGTACTTGAAAAGCTCACAATTGTTGTTGAAACTTTTGTTTTAGGACAGACTACAGAGTGCGAAGACCAACTCGAGGGTAACAGTTGCCAAACGTTCAAAAGCAACGGTTATTGTCTGAAACACGAAGACTACATGTTCAAAAACTGCAAAAAGAGTTGTGAATTGTGTGGGCCAGGTATGTGGAGCGGTGTTGCAAAATTACTCTTAATGTAGCACTCATGCTTTTGACTATACCATAGTTACTAGTTCCGTTATACTAATCCCCTAATAAGAAGACTGGATCGAGCAACTATTGTTCAGAAAATGAAGCCGGAAGTCCGCCATTACTAAGGGACCAACTGAGGTCCTATGAGGTTTCTTGTTGGATTATGTGCTCTTACCATCGAGAAAATAAAATAATTTTACTATAAAGAGGACCAGAAGACATTTTTCAAATTACTGGGTAAAACGATTCATGACCTACCTACAGATTTACTGCGACTTTGGTCCCTTAGTAATTGGCCGCCGTTGGCTCTAATTATCCAGTGAGAGAAGCCTAATATGAGACGTCAAATTAGGTTCAAGATTTTATGCATTTATTGTTAACAAAGAAACTATATTGGCCAGACACTAAACCTATTTCGCGAGCGTCACAGTTTGATTTGCTTGCAAACTCCGAGCTTCTAATGATCTCTCGTCAATTTACATTATGCAAACATGCAGGCTTCAAAATCAGCTCATCAGATACAATATAGAAATCTCAATGCAGTCCTATTTTTGTGATTAGTGTATAGACCTCTTTCATAATGGCGACTAATTTAAATATTCCTTTATGTGCATCTTAATTAGCCTTATAATTATCATAATTCTTTTTTCATTCTTAACAGATAACCATTACACGGATATACTTATTAAATGTCCAGTTTGGGCAAAACAAGGTTACTGCAGAAGCATTCATGGTACTATGTATAAAAACTGTCCGTACAGTTGTAGGAAGTACAGGAATATATCGCCTGCTGCACCACCACCACCACCACCACCACCACCACCACCACCACCACCACCACCACCACCACCACCACCACCACCACCACCACCATATCCTGCTCCAGCACCAGCACTGGCTCCAATGTAAAGAAGCAGCAACTTCATGAAGTTTTGACCAGATATTCTTGTAATGTCACATCATGACATATTAATATATTTGTTGTAACATAAATAGGTTTACAACAGTGACTGGAAATCAGTTTTGAGCGAAATAAATATCGAATTGCGTGGTTAATTGTGTGGTATTATTGGGATCAAATAATTTTAAAAGGTTGGTGTACTGAGCCGGGAAGTCCAAAGAGCAAGTTATTTCTTTTAAAGTGCACCTGACATCAAAATTTTTTATTGTCTTATTTGGAAGAACTTTTAAAATGATAAAGTAACTTCTTTTGAAGATTTTCGTTTATTCGCTTTCTTTTTGAGATATATCAGTTTGTTTGATATGCAAATGTGCATAATGACTTATTGGAGAAATGTGTGTATCTCTTTCATTCCGAACGAAATCCTTTAAAATCGAGAAGTTTGGTGTTGTGGGAGAAACGCACACACATGTTATTCACACTTTTAATTAGTGTTTTTATTTGATGAACGCAAAGATATATAACATTCTCTGATAAGTCATTATGCATTTGTGACGTAAATTCCGTACATTTGCATATCAAACAAACTGATATATCTTAAAAAGAAAGCGAATAAACGAAAATCTTCAAAAGAAGTTACTTTATCATTTTAAAAGTTCTTCCAAATAAGACAATAAAAAATTTTGATGTCAGGTGCACTTTAAGAGAAATCCCCCATTCTATAATTCAGTAGAGGCTGATTGTCATCCCTTCGAGAGGGGGTTTACACGAAGGAAGGCTTGGTAGGGCTGGCCCTTGGTAGGGCTGGCCCTTGGTAGGGCTGGCCCTAGCTAGTAAAAGGGATGGATTAAATTTCACCTCGCGTTTACATGGGAATATTCTAGCCCTTCGAGGAGGGCTAGCCATTCTAGGAGGGCTGACTTGTTTACAGAGTTGAAGACATGTATTTTCCCACGTAACCCGCTGAATCCCATTTTCCCGCACAAGTTTTCAATTTAAAACCTACGTATGAACAAACAGAACTTGTGAAATAAAGAGTTGTCTTAAAATATACGGGCGAAGACCAACTTTGTCGCGTGTGCGGAACCCTCCCGAGGGCCAGCCCTCTTGAGTGCGTTTACATTGATTATTTCCAGCCCTCGTCAGGCGAGATCCCCGGTAGTCAATAGCGAGATCTCGCCAAGGAGAGCTGGCCCTCCTCTCATATAAACGAAAACAAATTTTACATTTGGTTTGACTGAGAGGCGGGATCTCGGTAAAGATAGCTAGCCCTCATCCATATAAACACCCCAGCCTCCTTGGAGTGATGATCAGAGATGACTTAAAATGGAACGATCTGATCACGTTGACGCAATTACAAATAAGGCTGCGAAACGCTTGTATCTTTTGAAGCTGTTAAAGCGAGCTAATGTGGACACTAAAGACTTGATATGTTTTTATTGCAATGTTATTAGATATGTTCTTGAATATTCATGTCAGCTTTTTCATAGTAGCCACTGATCTCGAAAGAAGACTGGATCGAGCAACTATTGTTCAGAAAATGAAGCCGGAAGGCCGCCATTACTAAGGACCAACTGAGGATCCTATGAGGTATTTTGTTGGATTATGTGCTCTTACCACCGACAAAATAAAATAACTTTACTATAAAGAGGACCAGAAGACATTTTTCAAATTACTGGGTAAAACGATTCATGGCCTACCTACAGATTTACTGCGACTTTGGTCCCTTAGTAATGGCCGCCGTTGGCTCTAATTATCCAGTGAGAGAAGCCTAATATGAGACGTCAAATTAGGTTCAAGATTTTATGCATTTAATGTTAACAAAGAAACTATATTGGCCAGACACTAAACCTATTTCGCGAGCGTCACAGTTTGATTTGCTTGCAAACTTGGAGCTTCTAATGATCTCTCGTCAATTTACATTATGCAAACATGCAGGCTTCAAAATCAGCTCATCAGATTCAGCATAATAGAAAGCTCAATCCAGCCGTAGTTTTGAGATCAGTGATAGTAGCTTTGTCGTTGAGATAATGGGACTGCACGCATGCGCCAAGTGGTCCGGACCGTATGCCCTGGAGCGATAATTATTGAAATCACCGCGCAATTTATAAACATGATTTTTCACGTCGAATAGAAGAGCTTTGAAAATACGGAAACGAGAAAAGAACAGAACAGCCATTAAGGTGAGGTGGTCTTATCATTTGCTAGAGAAAGGTTAAAGTTGTGTGTTTTAACTTTCCCAAAGGTTATCGGCGCCAGTGGCCGGAGATTTCGTCATGTGGTCTCGGTAACCTATATAGACGAGAATAATGCTAAAATACAAAACAGCGAAAACTCCGAATATTCAAAACTGTTTATTTCTCATTCCTGAATGACTACAAGCTAGTTGTATCTTCGAAATAAGTTCTCTCCGATTTATTTTGTATATAGGTAACGATTTTTAAGGTAAACAAGTAAAGGTAAAAAACGGACAGGTCAATATTCGAGCCAATAAATTGCTAGGTTATATAAACCAATTGAATAATAGCTGGTAGACATAGTGGTTTGTGTAACTTGACAGGCAAACCAACTCAACAACAATTCATTCCTAAGAATACTTCTTTTCTTGCATTCCAAGGATTAATATATTGTTTACTCTAAGTTTATTTGGTACCCGTAAATTAAAAAAAACATCGCTAAATTCACCCGACTGAGATATCAATTGTTCATATTTCAGTTTGTTAACGTTTTTTTATTAACTGTCTACCATTACGCTACGGTAAATCGTTCTTTGATAAACCACTGCGTTTCTTTATCGTGGTTACACTATTCCTGCTTAATCTGGAGACTCTGGAGTTTAGTTAACCAAAGCGTATATATATATATATAGTCACGCTTTTGCCGATTGGCAAATCACAACGTTATGGTTATTTTGAGTGAACAGTGTAAACACCCAGGTGTTTTTAAATTGCCTTTCTCACGTTTGGGGATTTTACATATCCGTAATATTTGGGTCTTGCTGGGCAAAATCATAATATATATTGTCAGCCGAAAATTTCATCTTCATGGAGTTTTTCGCTGTCAAAGTTACCGGATGTAATGTCACAAGAAACATTCCAAACCAGTTGTCTTTTGTTACTTGCCACAAAAATGCCTCTTGTGACATCACATCCGATAACTTTAACAGCCAAAAAGTCCATAAAGATGAAATTTTCGGCTGACAAGATATATTATGATTTTGCTCAGGAAGACCCAAATATTATCGAACGTTATAAAAAATTATAAAATTATATCATTATAAAATATAAAATTATATAAAATTATAAAATTATATAAAATTATATTATTATATAAAATTATATAAAAATATAAATTTATATAAAATTATAAAATTATATCCTACATTAGGACAGATAGCGCCACAATATTAGAAAGTTGTTTTTGGTGCAAATTATTTTGCTCCGGATGTAGTTCTTGCCTTTTCAACGCGTGTTGTACGTATTAGACATCATTCACACTATAATTCATTATCCTTCTTTTTCCGTTTTGAAAACGTTTTCTGTGCATGCGCACCCAATCGTTTAAGCCATTCACACGAAAACGCAAAAACCTGATAGAGCATGCGCACGTGAAGCAACGATCACATGATCATAGTGACGTCACGTTTTTAAAAAGTACCGTTTTCGAAATTTCGGAACGTGAAAACGGAAAAATAAACGGTTGTCTCCACTTTTCCTCTTCTTTGTAATAGGATGGTCAACTTGGGGCCAAGAGCATCCTGGATCATCTTTGGTTTAATATTTCTGGCGAGCCAAAATGTATTGTGCAGCAAAATAGATCCCTCTCGAAAAATGGGTACGTTTGGTTGGACTGGGTATTGCTCGTACAATTGAGGATTTACACTGCTTGTGATATTTGAAAATTGTGCTAAAGTGAACTTGCCTAACTGCAATTTTGGCACAATTTTCAAATATCACTCGTAGTGTAAATCCTTAATTGTACTCGCTATCATATGATTACCTATACTTATTACTTTGGTAGATTTCCTTTTTCCTTGTATGTGTATATGTTTTTTGTTTTAGGGGTGACAGTTGAGCCAGGGAAAAAGACAATCATAGGAAACATAGATCTTATAAAACGTAAGTAGCAAATTATTATCATTCGATTTATTTGAACAACTATAAAGTTATAAGCATAATTTTTTAAAAATTAGTTCTTTTTTCGACCAAGCTCTTGGCCGGATATATGTATTCATCGTCAGGGTGAAATGGATTAAAATTAACTAAATCCGCTGGCGTAAAGTATATACAACCAAAATATGCAAATTTACAATTAAAAGGGCTGAAAACAATTAACAATTAAGAACATTTCCTGAACAAAAAACCATAACCCATTAAAAATAGGTGCGCGGTGCGTACATGTGTCGACTTTAGTAGGGTCAAAGTGAGGCTTGGTGAATTCACTTGAAAACGAAATTTAAACTATGAAACAAAAAACATAATCCCACATTTTCGGCTCCATCTCGTGGTACAATGGCTTGCTTTTGTATTTAAAGATAGCAGTGACTGCACAGTGGCTTGCTTTCGTATTTAAAGATAGCAGTGACACAGTGGCTTGCTTTCGTATTTAAAGATAGCAGTAGCACAATGGCTTGTTTTTGTATTTAAAGATAGCAGTGACACAGTGGCTTGCTTTCGTATTTAAAGATAGCAGTGGCACATACAATCAGGCCCGCCCAGGGGGGGGGGCGGGGCAACTGAGTCAATTTTCCCTTGGGCCCCAGCTCGAGAGGGGCCCCCTAATTATATTGCTAGCTTAGTTTGTAGATAATCGGTAGACGGTAGCCAAGAGGCTGTTGTTGAAATTATCAAACAATATTTTCTGCTTTTCTGCGTTAGTGATTATTTATTTTATCATTATGTTGTACATCTTTTACGTCCTGACGAAAATTTGCGTTGTCATTTCACAAAGTGTAAAACTGAAACATTTCCACTTGAAATATCCTTATATCCGATTCATCCGTAACATGGCATGCGAAATTTTGCAACGGGGGGCCCCCAATTCTTTATTTTGCCCCCGGGCCTGCGTACAATGGCTTGCTTTTGTATTTAAAGATAGCAGTGGCTTGCTTATAATGAAATCTGACCGAAATACTGGTCAGCGTAAACACAATGGCTCCAAAAAACCAAAATAAACAGTGTAACGATACTTATCTCGCAGTGTTTCAGTTCAAAATTTAGCATTCAAAACCTTGACCACAGTTTCTTCGATGAAGAGAATACGGACTCGTTGTGTAAGAGAAATAACTTAAAACAAGATGGCGGACTTTCGGAGCACTTTCGTGTACCTCCGTAAACCTACAAAGACACATTTTCTAGCGTTGTGATCGACTAGTCGACACAAAAACTCTAATACTAAACCCTAAAACAACATTTCAATGAAGAAATATCGAAGATGTAGCCCAACTCAACCACTATATTTCCGTATATGCAACCGTGTTTCATGATGGGTCATATCCATCGAAGCCCTGATCAAACTCACGAGAAAAGCTTGTACTCACATTTGTCACACCTTTAGGGCTATCCTAACGGTTTGCCATTCCAGAAATCGTTTTCTCTTGGGCTCAGACGCCATCATTCCCGTCTGATACATGTACTACAGCTGCTGCTTTTGTGGATGGTCAGTACTACAGTACCAGCCAGCGAGTTTGGCAATATGACGGCAACATCTGAGACGAAGACAATGATAAACATTAGTCCCTGGAGTCATTGTTCTCAGTAATTTATTACCAGAGCAAATTAAAAGCAATGAATATAATTATGTCTAATGACTAATGTATATAATTTTGCAAACCTAACAGTTTACAATAGTGCCACTACGATGAAAATTCACCCCCGTTTTTTAGATTTTCTTTAGCATTGAATAGTATTTCAGGGTCGAAAGTGATCATAGATGTAAAAAAAATTAAAAATGGTATTTTAAAGTAAGTATTTTGAGCTCTGAGATCACTACTATTTAGGCCACCATTACGAAGAACGTGTTCCAAGTGAGCCCGCAATTTCAAAAGGTCATATTGTTTGTCACGTCAGACTCTCAATGCTACGCCTGAATTAATTTCAGTCGAGATTACTTGTTTTCTTCGAGAAGTAGATGAAATGTCCAGCCTTTCAGACGAAGAATTTGAAAAAACGACCTTGTTCACTATGGATTTACTTGAAGAATTAGTCATGTAGAGTCTTCGCGTTGAGAATTTTACGTCACTTCGTTATACGCTGGTCATTGTCGATTAATGGCGGACGTAATCTCCAGATTCGGAGTCAGAATACTCAGAAAGACGATACTTGCCATCGTCGAATCGCAAAACGGTTTCGACCGAGTAATATTTAGCAGCTCTGCTTTATAAATACGTAAAAATATCGATATATAGGTAACAATTTGATCGTAGTACCACTTTATGGCCGTGGTAAAAGTAAGATCAATGAATGTGATTCTTGATAAAAAGTTGCCGCATATAGTGCTTGTATTTCTATATTAAATGACGAAAATACGCCCGTTGTGGAGGGGAATCAATAAAGGCTGCGAGCTCATTTATTTTCCCGTTCCTTTATTGAATTAATTACTATTTATGGTATTAAACAACTAATAATGCTTCTGAGGAATGTTTGTATAGTTTCCAAAAGCATCAAGCCTGAAAATTGTCGAGACATTGGCAAGACGTGTGACACATACAATAATTCATGTTTGCTCAATTTCAAGTACATGTTCGAGAAGTGTCCACTGACATGTCGTTTTTGCAGCAAAGGTGGGTACCGTGATAGAATTACCTAGTATATATACTATAGCAATACCATAATTTCCTCAGTTTCTTTTGTTCTCACCGGGCGATTTAAATAAGGTGGTGTTACTCTCTCAACGGCTTAATCTGCTACGTCGCAGTTGCATGAAAGTCAAAGGAGGTTTACACTACACACGTAAAAACGCACAGTCTGTTTTTGCCTGTTAACATGCTTGAACATGGTTGATGACGACAGGCTTGAAATGGTTGAGCTGGCCAGCATGAACAGGGTTGTTGACAGGCTTGAACAGGGTTGTTGACAGGCTTGAACAGGGTTGTTGACAGGCTTGAACAGGCATGTTGATGTTGAACTAAACAGACTGTTCATGGCTTGATGAACGAACAAACTTGGACAACGTTCGTTGAAACGGTATGTTTCATGCATGATACAACATGTTGTCAGAGCATGATGAAATAACAAGGTTGAACAGTGTTGTTATACAACAGCCATGAACTTGGTTGTTCTATCAAGCTGGTTTTTGAATGTTCTAACATGCATGAACAACTGCATGCTGTCGATTCAACAAGCCTGTCACAACATGTTGAAACATGCTTGAACAGTGCTGTTATTTTAACAGTCCTGTACGTTCTATCATGTTAACAATGCTGTTACAGGCATGCTGAACCAACAACCTTTGTTATAGCCTGTGAGATTTTTACGTGTGCAGGCAACGTTTCGTGCAACTTGACTTGCAAAGTCGTTTATGACAAATTGTGAAACAAGTTGCCAACGATTGCAGCAACTTGTGTCGCAACAATTTTCGCCGTTGCAAGGTATGTTACACTTTGGAATGGTTCGTGTAACTAATTGTCTCGCAACGGTATTGCGAGACAAGTTGTACGAAAAATTGCAACCGGGGCAAATATCTAATTTTGCCCGCATTAACATCACATGCACGAGCATTGAGCAAACATTCAAACAACAAAGAAATTATTAATACCATGACATGTCGGGAAATGAGTGATTAGATGCCCTCGGGCTTTGCCCAATTGGGTTTTCTACAAATCCTCCCGAGGCTTTCGGGGCATTTAATCACTAATTTCCTAGCTCATGTCATGGTATTACACTTTGTTGACATTCTATACTATTGTAACAAGATATTAAAGTCATTGTTAAAGCCCGCCACACACGATAGGAAACAGCTTAGCAAATGGCCTGGAAAGGCTGTTCAGCTGTTTCCTCTCGTGTGCGGCGGAGTTTTCGTGAGAATTTCGCCACGCAAGGCCGAGAGGAAAATATCTGTCATGTTCTGATAGTTTTGGCCTCGAAAGGGCAGATTCCTCACCGTGTGCGGTGAACTTGCGAATCGGAGTCAGATTAATCAATTAGCCAATGAAATTGGATTACTTGCTCACGTGATTTCAAAGTTGAAAATGGCTTTGCGAGTGAAATCATGCTGGAGAAGAAGCTTGTTAATTGAGCTATGGCCAGATTACGGCTGTTTGTAGGATGTGAGATCCCGTAAAAGATTTGGGACTGGGTTGTCTTTCTGCGTCCAGATCTCCTGCGACGGATTTTTCGAACTAAAAGAACTACTAAAAGTGCTACGTTAGTGCAATCTTGTCGCTTTACCTATCTTCGTCCGCCATCTTGAACCGAAGTCCGAAATTATCTCCATCTTCTACTTTGAAATCACGTGAGCAAGTAATCCAATTTCATTGGCTAATTGATTAATCTGGCTGAGCCCGATTTACACGTTCACCGCACACGGTGAGGAATCTGCCTTTCGAGGCCAAAAATATCAATATTTTCCTCTCGGCCTTGCGTGGCGAAATTCTCACGAAAACTCCGCCGCACACACGAGAGGAAACAATTGCCTTGCCAGGCCATTTGCTAAGCTGTTTCCTCTCGTGTGCGGCGGGCTTCAGAAGCAGTTTTTAGCCAAGAAACATGATGAAATTCATGAATGCAGTAGTGAAATTCCTTTCCTTACGCATCGTTATATCATCGTTATTATCAATTACGCCTGGTACGAATTAAACTACTCTGGATGTGGTAAACATTCTCCTACGACAATTAGCTATTGTATTGCTCCTATAAGTCTATTGAACTCGAGTACTTTTCAAATAACTCTCTTTCTACAGGAGTTAAGACCAAGAAATGCAAAGATCTCAATCCAGAATGCAGCACTTGGAGTCGAAATGGCGATTGCCTGCATTACGTTGCATTCATGAAGGACACCTGCAAAAGAAGTTGCAATCTTTGTGGACCAGGTATAACGTTTCACTGAATCATGTTCAATAGAATATTCCATTTCAATGGTTGGCAATAAGATTATATTTCATATCCAATCTCGATTTTAAGTTGTTGTTTATACCCATGCGTTAAAGCAAATTCTGTAAAAAGTGGCTGTTGTTATATAGAAGATCTGTAGAGAGAGATACTGGTTAATTTTCTTCTCTTATAAGGCTGTTTATAAGCGCTAGGGTAACCCTAGGAATAGGGTTACGCTATAGTGCCCGGGTGACCCTAGTGTAGTTATTTTTCTCTTCGTTGCGTTTATAAGCAAACTAGGGTTACCCTACTAGTAGGGTCACCCTATCACTTAGCTGGGGAAACCCTAGCACTAGGGATATGTTTTTGGCTTATAAACACCGAATCGATAGGGACAAGTTTTTAGGTATCAGGACTCTTAATGCACTCGCAAGCCTCGCATATGTCAATGTCTGTCAAAAATCATGGTGTCCAAAGAAAGTGTTGGTCGAAAAAGAAAAACATCTGCATCAAATGGAGTAACTGGAAGCAACAAAAGGAAGTGGTCGTCGAGATAGGGCAGAGTAATTGGAATGTAGAGGCGCACGAAGGAGTGCCAGTTAGTTGTTTAACAGTTATAGACATGATTGAATAACAAAGAAGAATACCATCTTACTGAAGAGAAGTAAGCACAGGTAGTAGAGAGATTAAAATCTATAATACAGCAAGAATTTTCTTTCTTTCCGCCATGCTTACACTCGAATTTCCCGCACGCTCGACGGCGCGAGTATACTTCGCCCAGTCCTATAGGCCGGGTTACACTAGCCCGATAATTTCCTTATAAACGCAAGCTATCAATGAGTTTCTTACGCTGTTTGTCTTCAGATTATGCCGCGTGTACCTTACCACTAGTACTTTTCGCTTACTTTTTACACCAGTCGTTAGCCCATTAATTGATGCCGTGGTTTTAAATGAATAACAAAATAATGCAACATAGTTCCATCGCATTTTATTGCTCGGGATGTTTCAATGAACAACCTATCTCTCTTTAATTCAAATCAGAAATTTTGCCGCCAAAACGTAGCTATAGGCTGGGGAAATTAGTTAAGTTGGTCTTTTTCGCTTACTCATTTCATTTGTTATTGTCAAGTTCAGTGTAGTTATAGTTTATTAAATAACTATATATAACTGTTTTTACCGGCATGTTTGCCTTGCCTCATGCAAATTCTCGAAGAGTCTGGGAGAATTCTGAAGCAGTTACGTAAGGTAGAACTCACACAAACAGATTTCGAAAAATTACGAAACGTTTGGAGCTCAGTGTCTCATCAATGTCAAGTATTAAACAAGACAAAACATTGAAACTGACCTCCAAAATCATTTCCTCTCACACAGTTTATATCTTTTTAGTTTTCAAGCAATGTACTAAATAAATTTAGTCAATTCAGGTGGTTTAAGATTCTACTGAAGATGTCGCACCTTTATAAAAAAGCTTTTGAATGTTAATAATTCTTTTAGGCTCGTAGCTAGCCATAGCAGTATAACGTTTTCAATTATTCTATTTTGATATTTTAATGTAACATTTTGTAAACTTGTAATGGGCATTTAATCGTATGGATATTAAATTGTTGTTATATTGTTGTTTCATAACTAGAGAATTATTACACTGACAAAGATGAACGCTGTTCAATTTGGGGTAAACGAGGCATTTGTTCGTTGAACATGCATAAAATGATCCAGCTGTGTCCCTACAGTTGTCATATATACAGACGACGTCACGTTCCGGCGTATACCACTCCGCATCCCCATCGATCCCGACTTGTTACTGCTCCACACCGTAACCATACCACCCACCATATCAAACCCCCTATTCCTCCAACAGCACCGCCTACCGAAGAAGAGAGAGAGAATGCAGAACAGGCTCTACAGGAAAGAATCGAAGAGATGGAAATCCGAAAAAGAGAGAAGGAACAACAAGAGCGAGAGAATAATATAGTGAAAACACTAACCACACCTGTAGTGCCAACCTCTCCCCCAGCACCCAAGCCGATTCCAGCACCTGCTACTGGTTACGCTCCGTATCTACAACCCGCACCAATTCCTGCACCAGTCACACAACCTGCAGGACCTGTTCCTATTCCCGCTCCAGCCCACGAAGCCCCACTCCCTGACGACGATTCTGAAATGTCAAGGGAGGAGAAGGAGGAGGAAGAAGATGAAAGTGAGAATATGGAAACAAACGATAAAACAAATGAAAAACCAACCGTTGTGACGAAAAAGAGGACGGGCAAAGGGAAGGTATGTATGTAGGAGGAAGGAGGAGAAGGAGGAGGAGAAGGAGGAGAAGGATGAGAAGGAGGAGGAGAAGAGGAAGACGAGGAAGAGGAAGAGGAAGAGGAAGAGGAGGAAGAAGAGGAGGAAGAGGAAGAGGAGGAGGAGGAGAAGGAGGAGGAGAAGGAGGAGGAGGAGAAGGAGGAGGAGAAGGAGGAGGAGAAGTAGGAGGAGAAGGAGGAGGAGAAGGAGGAGGAGAAGTAGGAGGAGAAGGAGGAAGAGTAGGATAAAGGAAGAGGAGGAGGAAGAGGAGGAGGAGGAGGAGGAAGAGGAGGAGGAGAAGAAGAATGAGGAGGAGGAAGAGGAGGAGGAGAAGAAGAATGAGGAGGAGGAAGAGTAGCAGGAGAAGTAGGAGAAGGAGAAGGAGGGGTGATGAGGAGTAGGATGAGGAGGAGAAGGAGAAGAAAGAGGAGGAGAAGGAGGAGGGGGAGGAGAAGGAGAAGAAAGAGGAGAAGGAGGAGAAAGAGGAGGAGGAGAAGAAGGAGGAAGAGGAGGAGGAGGAGGAGAAGGAGGAAGAGGAGGAAGAGGAGGAAGAGGAGGAAGAGGAGGAAGAGGAGGAAGAGGAGGAAGAGGAGGAAGAGGAGGAAGAGGAGGAAGAGGAGGAAGAGGAGGAGGAGGAGGAGGAGGAGGAGGAGGAGGAGGAGGAGGAGGAGGAGGAGAAGGAGGAGGAGAAGAAGGAAGAGAAGGAGGACGAGGAGAAGGAAGAGAAGAAGAAGGAGCAGCAAAACTAAGTGTTTTGAATTTATTTTTTTTCCAGCTTCTGATCATTATTGGAGAAACAAAGCGTCATTTAAAGCATGGGAGAAAAATCGAGTAATTAAATTTGAAGATGGAATGATCAAATGTGCATCTTAATTTATTGCATAAACCACAGTTGACGAAAGTTCGAATGTTCAACGCTGTATATTAGAATTGTTGCTAAGATTAAGAATAATAGATTTTCCGCAGTTGAAGAAAATCGTTTTCCATGCAGCACGTCATTGTCGCATGTCATTTTATATATTTCCCAAGTATTACAAACCATATATAATCAGCTGACAGGTTCAGTCAGTTGCTAGACACACGTACAGAGATCTGACTAGCACAGTAAACTTGTTGTATAGAAAGAGAACCATTAATGGTATCAAAGACAGTTCAATTAATTAAGCATAGTCGAGCATAGGCGTAGGAACCGGGGGGGGGGGGGGGGGGCTGGGGCTTCAGCCACCCCAAATTTGAAATGGGGGGCTGAGCCCCCCCCCAAATCAGGACAAGCGTTGCTAAATTTAATGTTTTTTTTCTCAATTGTATTAGTACGACTAAGAGGCAAGAAGAGAAGCTACTTAAGAGTTAAGGTAATCTACCTACGGGCTTCATCTACACGAGATTTCACAAACGGGTGTAACCTGAAGTGTTAGCCAACCCCTAAACCCTTGCCACGTGAGTGTTAGATTGATTCCCAGACCCTTCTGTCAGTACGAGGCAGCAGAAGAGGGAGCAGGCAACTCTTGGATTCATTTGAACTATGATCGCTGTAGAATTAGATGAAAAAGTTTGCTCAAATTGCTGCAAATTGTCTTTCCGAGCTTCTAGATTTTAATATTTTCCGGGGGAGGACCCCCACCCCCTAAAAATGCGGTCACTGATTATCTGCTTGTCGACTTCAGCCCCCCCCCCCCCCCAACTTTAAATCCGTTCCTACGCCTCTGTAGTCAAGGAGTCTTGAGACAGGTTCACTACCGAATTTAATTTTCCTTGTAAGGTTTTTAGAGGTAGGTTTTTCCTTGAAGTCAGCGTGGCAGAGGACGCGTTTGCAAGTATGAAGAACGCAATCTTTAGCTAACTGCAAAGGATAGAACACTTAGTCGCAATTGTTGGTAACTTCTGTAGTTAAAGTTAAACAGAGCACGGTATTAACAATCTGTAAATGTGTAACAAGGATAAGTTGTTGTAAAAAATAAACGTGTGCACGCACTGCAACCACACCGATGCATTTTACTCCATGACAAATTGTTGTATTGTTTTACTGTGTGTAATAGGTAGAGAGCATGGAACTAACGCTCGTCTAGCAAAATATGTGATATTGCTGGGCATTCTGGTGACAATTTGTGGTCATATTTTAATGATTTCTTTTATGGCAAGTTAAACGAGTAATAATTACGATTTGTTCTTCAATTTGAAGACAAAGTTTGACCAGATTTAATCAAGGTTTTGCTTCGCCAAATTTTTCATTACATTTTTTATATTGCTTATATTTGTCAGTAATTCCGACAGACGCCTTCTCAATGATTTCATCAGTGATAGTATTTCTCTATTATAATAATAATAATAATAATAATAATAATAATAATAATAATAATAATAATAATAATTAATAATAATAATTAATAATAATAGTCATCATCACCATCGTCACTGCCATACTGTGATTAATAATGACAAAAGCAATGATAACAATTTTAATTTAAAAACTTTGTGCATTTCGCTAAGGATAACTTTACACGCCAGATAGTATAGACAGTATAAGATATAACATAGTATGTTTCGATGGGATATGGCTTTTTTGCCACGTCGTCTGACTATCCCTTTGGAGGCTCAATCCTCTGATTTCCTGTGATGCTTTTTCACCTTCTTCTCCAGCTTGTGTTTACGGAAAAGTTTACCACTAACATCTTTAGTACCACCGGAAGTTACATCACTCCCGGAAATGGCGCTCCCGGAAGTAGCACTCCCGGAAGTAGCACTCCCGGAAGTAGCACTCCCGGAAGTAGCAATCCCGGAAGTAGCACTCCCGGAAGTAGCACTCCCGGAAGTAGCACTCCCGGGGGTAGCAGCCCCTGGTATCGCTCCTCCAGCTTGTGCTGTATCTCCGGCCATTGGACTAGCATAATCAATCCATTGCGGACCGTAAGGATACGGCTGCTGGTAAGGATACGACTGCTGTGGGTAAGGAGACGGCTGCTGAACGTAAGAAGACACCTGTTGACCGTAAGGAATCGGTTGCGGTCCGTAAAGAGACGCCTGTTGACCGTAAGGAGACGGCTGCTGTCCGTAAGGAGACGCCTGTTGACCGTAAGGAGATGGTTGACCATAATATTTTTGCCTGCGCACCTGCTCCGCGAAGCTGTCACAACTATAGGGGCAATAGGTTTGAGTCACGTCACACCTGTACATTTGCAACCAGCTCCAACAACGTCTGTCCAAGTCAAACTTGTGATTTGCTGCAAGAAATATGAATGAAAAAAGCAGATTAGCAACTAGCCTCAACATATAATACGCCATTTATTTCAGTAAGATTTATTTCTTTTTGAGTCTTTGAATTTTTACTATAATATGCTCTGGATTTCCATTGAGGACTCTGCCAACGGTAGATACTGATGCAGTGAATGTGTGAGCTTGGAATAGACAGACGATACATGGACGACGCCATGCGTTGCAACTCAAGCCCCCACCAACTCAAGCCCCCACCAACTCAAGGGCTGTGCATCTATAACTGAACTCACAACGCCAAAATGAAATCTATTTGTTAAATATGTGCATGGACTGGACAAATATATATGGACTGAGGGAGGTCCTTGAAAGCGCTCGCTCAATCTCGTTCCTCCTGGACTGCGCGAGGATCGAAAGGCTCTGGCCGCAACGGATGTTTAGTGCATGTATTCTGGTTGGTTCTCTCTAGTTGTAATAGAATTCCGCTGACCGGAAATAAGCAATTTGGAAAAAATGGCGGATAGTTCACCAAGAAGGCTGGTATCTCCAAAATTTCTAGTTGTAGATATTGTAATTCAAACATCTATATCATCAGTTCCCAATAATCCATAATCTAGAGAAGTGTTAAAATAAACGCATTCTGCTTGGCTCGCATCCACACTTGCGGCTAGAGAGAGAGAAATCCAGTCCGGTCTGCGATTTGTCAAGATCGGATCTGATCGGAAAAAGCGAGATCAAAATCCTTATTTAATCCTAACTCTAATCCTAACCCCCACCTAAAGTGTGTTTCAACCCTAACCCCCCGGTGTGATTTTCCGATCAGATCCGATGGCAATCTTGACCAATCACAGTCCAGAATGGATTCCTCTCTTTAGCCGAAAATCGCATCCACATCGTCCGCCATTTTTTGTTGTTGATTTCGTCTCCAGCGCCTGCGACGTTACAGCAGCGTAAGCATGCGCACTTCTACTTCCGGTCCGATATTATCGAACTAAAAATCCATTGCGGCCAGAGACGTTCGTTCCTCACGCAGTCCAGGAGGAAATATGGCGGATCAAAAATATTCAAAAAATATGGCGGATCATGAGGATGAGTATGAGGATGAGCGAGGATGAGCGAGGATGAGCGAGGATGAGCGAGGATGAGCGAGGATGAGCGAGGATGAGCGAGGATGAGCGAGGATGAGCGAGGATGAGCGAGGATGAGCGAGGATGAGGATGAAGATGAAGACGAAGACGAAGACGAAGACGAAGACGAAGACGACGACGACGACGACGACGACGACGACGACGAAGATGATGAGGATGATGAGGATGATGAAGATGATCAAGATGAAGATGAAGATGATGAAGATGAAGATGATGAGGATGAAGAAAAAGAACATTGATGAATCAAGTAACAAGCGGCTTACATTTGTGGCACATACGACAACTCTCCAGACAATCGTCGTTTTTCTTGAGCTCGGCGCATTTGAGAGCTGTCATGTTTCTGCATCTCTTCTTACTTTTATCTTTGCATTTATTTTTAGTTTTCTTCACTGCAAAGAAAAAAGTAATATGTCTGAGGCTTGGGGAGATAAGGGGTCATCCATAATTATCAACATTTTTACAAGCCTACAGAGCGTACGCTGGGGGGAAGGAGGGTTAATGACAATGTACGCTTTTTAAAATGTCGATGATGGCTTTCATTGAATGCACAGCAGTACTTCCACTTGCAGCGATTTTGGCAATAAAATTATCCTTCAAAAAAGAAAATTGGATCGTGCTTCATTATCACAACAATGGCGGACAATAGCTCACTCGACCATGAAATAGAAACACTACGTAAATTCTTGGTGAAGAGAGCAGACGTTGTGCATAAGGTTCAACATTTAAGAGTACGCTCTGGGATGGAGGGGGGCGAAAAAAAGAGTACGCTCTGTACGCTTGTGAAAATGTTGATAATTATGGATGACCCCTAACTGATAGCCGATATTTACGAAATAATTGCACTCTTCTCGACAAATCAGACTGCAGTTGTGACACAACCCCATAACACCCTATATTCCTATGGATAGTCCTTCTGTGTTCCATGTTTGAACCTACCTGCGCAAGCGATTGTAATGCACAAGGCCAACAAGATGAGGAAAGTTCCCAATTTCATTTCTTCCAAACCTGGAACAAATTGCACAAAACATGTATCACATATAACGGACTCATGTCTGTCTCTCTGTCTGTCTATAATTTAGTTACATTAAAATGTCTCCATGTGGACTTCTAGAAGGTTTTCCATACACGGAAGCGCAATTGCATTGGATTGACGAGCAATGCAAATCATGATTATGGCCAATATTAAGGTTTATGTTAGGTCAGTATTAGGCCGTTAGTATTAGGCCGTTAGTATTGGTATTAATATCTGGGGTTAATAGTCTGTCTGTCTGTCTGACTGACAATAAGCAGGCCTGATATAAGAATGACCTGCAGATCAAACTCCAAGCATTCTCTGACCACGCGAGCAAATGCTTAATTGGCTCAACAGTTAACCCCATTCCTTGGTCAGTTGAACGAAATCAAGGGTTCATATCATATTATATCGACGTGTTTTTTACACCTGAAGACAATTTTATTCACATATTTACAGCCTTCATTTCAAACATTATAATATTTTTTCCTAAGTTTTAGATCACAAATAAAGCTCACAAGGCCAGATCACGTTGAACTAAACGCCCAGCTAAATTTGAAAAAGAAAAAGCAATCACGCGTGAAACTCTAACGACTGTATGAAACTACACTATTGGCAGTTTAAATGATAAACGACATCTTTAATCGTCTATTGATGCGTTTTCCGCAGTGCTGGATCTCCATTTTTTTACACAAATTAAATTTACGAACGTGTGAAAATACCCAAAAGAAACAGGTAAGCGAAGATTAACCATTCTAAGGTAGACTGTTCTTTTTTTATCAACTTGAAACAAAGCAAACGAAGATATTTATATACAAAGAGATTAATGAAATCGTCTTACCTTTTGACACTTGTCGCTGTTTAAACTTCGAAGACCTCGCCTAATATTGTTCGCGATAAAAACCCGCAGTCTTCGTGAACTAACAACCGTGAAGACAATAAAATCAACCAGTTCTATTTGTAAAACAACCTGTTTATTTAATTTAAATAAATTAAGGAGTATTTTCGAATTCCCCACACACACGGGGAAAACTCGACTAGACTTTTATCTACCTTGTATTACAAATATCAGCTTTTCAAAATGAAGTCTACAATGGAAAACAACAACGCAATATTTTCCAGTAATTTTGTATAAATGAACGTATTTTAATATATTATATAGTAAATAATTATAACAAATCATCAAATTATTGCCAATGCTTCAAATTAATCAAACTATCCTTCACTGCTTCAGAAGGTGCCTCAATTGCCTCTGCACCACATGGCTTTTTGGTGCTGGCCAACAGGATTTAAGTTCGGATCACGTGATTAACTAATGCCCCAAGCGCGCAAAGGTTTGCTTTAAATCAAATGCAAAACCCCTGGGATATGCAAAAGCGTCAAATGCCCGGCAGTGTCCGGGGGAATGGGCACGCTTGGATTTGATTAATTGGGGCGAGCCCCTGCATAGTTTTGTGGTAGAACTGATTTCTTGTTTCTCGTACGTACGTCTTTTTCGGACCCAGACTCTTCGCCGTTTTATGCTTTCAATTTTGTTTTGCGCAAAATTTGCGCAAATCGTAATGTTTCGTTATGGTCTTATGGACGAAGCACGTAGACAGCGAAGGAACCAACGAGATCGCCGAGAGCGAAGAGCAAATGAAAATGCTGAAGAACGGGAAGATAGATTATGTAGACGAAGGGAAAGAGAACGAACGCGGCGTAGGGCACATGAGAGAGTCAGAGACTGCTGTAGAAGAACGGGAAGATAGATTATGTAGACGAAGGGAAAGAGAACGAACGCGGCGTAGGGCACAGAGAGAGTCAGAGACTGCTGTAGAAGAACGGGAAGATAGATTATGTAGACGAAGGGAAAGAGAACGAACGCGGCGTAGGGCACATGAGAGAGTCAGAGACTGCTGTAGAAGAACGGGAAGATAGATTATGTAGACGAAGGGAAAGAGAACGAAGGCGGCGTAGGGCACATGAGAGAGTCAGAGACTGCTGTAGAAGAACGGGAAGATGAGATTATGTAGACGAAGGGAAAGAGATCGAACACGGCGTAGGACACATGAGAGAGTCAGATAAAAAATCTAGATATCTGCGAAAAAGCCAATAAATCACCTGCAATTTTCGAAATCCTGGCAACATCTGTACCCCTGATATGCTTCGCATAGAGTGGACGTTCATGTTAGATGAGACGCGAACGTTTAAACCACAGTTCGCGTCCAAGGTAAGGCGCAGCTCAAAACGTAAGAACAGCTCAAAACTCGAATATGTACTATGTACACCACCACAGCACCAGCAAATGGTAATTCACTCGGTGAATCGGTGAATCCTTATGAGTTGGGTTTCCGTTCACCTAAGAGTGATAAACTGAATAGTCGAGCGCTTAAAACACGAGTCTCTGGCTCGATAAATAATAGGGCAACAATTAAGGTTGGGGCTGAAGTCGACCAGCAGTTAATCAGTGACCGCATATTTAGGGCGGGTCCGAGGTCCTCCCCCAGAAAATTTGAAATCTAGAAATTCAAAAAGACAATTTGTAGCAATTTCATCTATATAATTCTACAGCGAGCATAGTTCAAATGAATTCAGTTTGCCTGCTCGCAGTACTTACAGAAGGGTCTGGGACCAATCTAACACACACGTGGCAAGGGAATTAAGGGGTCAAACTCGTTCCCAGATCTGATTGCTTAGGGGCTGGCTAACACTTCAGGTTACTCAGGCTTCACCCGTTTGTACAATCTCGCGTAGATGAAGCCCGTAGGTAGATTACCTTAAGTAACTTCTCTCCTAGCCTCTATAGTTGTACTAATACAATTGGGAAAAACATTAAATTTAGCAACAACGCCTCTGAGTCTAAATAAATCTTACTCATACTCATTATGAAAACAAAACAAACAAAATAAAGTAGAAAGACAAAGATTATAGTTAGTGCTTTTTCATTTTATTTCCTTTAGATTCCTAACCATTTACTCGACCACATATAATCTGATTATTTATGCACTGTTTCTGTTATAACGTGGTACTTATTCTTCCATCTCAAGGTATAGAGACTTTTGCATAATTGAAATAAAACTCCTTCCATTTCCTCCCCATTTCATGCGGATTCCGGCTCAGGTACCATCAAATCAGGACAGCTAAAGTTACAGCTTTTAGACAGATACATGGAGTGAGCATCAGTATCACAATATCCTAAATCTTTCCAGCGTTTACACCTTGCGTCAAAATCAAATGTCTTGCTCTCTAGATGAATAATAAAATAACAGAATAATAAAGTAAATACATATTGTGTCATAGGTTTCATAGCTAATGCACACTGATCTCAAAAATAGGACTGGATTGAGCTTTCTATTGTATTTGAAGCTTGCATATTTGCATAATGTAAATTGACGAGAGATCATTAGAAGCTCCGAGTTTGCAAGCAAATCAAACTGTGACGCTCGCGAAATAGGTTTAGTGTGTGGCCAATATAGTTTCTTTGTTAACTTTAAATACATAAAACTTGAACCTAATTTGACGTCTCTGCATATTAGGCTTCTCTCACTGGATAATTAGAGCCAAAGGCGGCCATTACTAAGGGACCAAAGTCGCAGTAAATCTGTAGGTAGGCGATGAATCGTTTTACCCAGTAATTTGAAAAATGTCTTCTGGTCCTGTTTATAGTAAAATTATTGTATTTTGTCGATGGTAAGAGCACATAATCCAACAGAAAACCTCATAGGATCATCAGTTGGTCCATTAGTAATGGCGGACTTCCGGCTTTACTTTCTGAACAATAGTTGCTCGATCCAGTCTTCTTTTGAGATCAGTGATGACAATCTCAATGACGTCAAAAAGCTCTAGATTTTAGCACTCATCAACTATAGACTTACTTGTGTCACACATGTGGCAGGCCATTTGACATTTACGTCCCATCGAGGCATACGACTGGTTTCGACTACACAAACCCGATTTCGCTTTTCGACCGCAGTCTTTGACTATGTTTTTACACTTCTTTTTGGCCGAAACTAAAAAATGGAAAAATCCAGAAGTATCGGTAATTTCTGTATATTATATTTAAAATATTATATTTGCATCAAAATATTATAGCATTTATTTCAATTTATATATACAGCGTTAATATACTTGTTCCTGTTATGATGCAGATAATGAGACAGCAAAGAATTATCGACTTCATCGTTCGTCTGGCTAAAAAATCAAAATAACCAAATGTTCAATTGATAACCAAGACTTTAAAGCCATGTATAATTATGATAAAAGGGGCGACTTTCGTATTATTATAAGTGCACTTTTGAGCCAAATGCTTGTCCTAAGCAAAAACGTAAAAATACATCGCTGTTTAGGTGTTTAATTGACTGGGTAATGTTTTTATCATTTAAAGTTCCCCTGCGACGAAATATCACATCACGTTTCCTGGCATTTTTTGTTACAGAACATCATTTTAGGTTAAAGTGCCCCTAACCTCAAAATGTTTCATTGTCTTGTTTGGAAGAACTTTTAAAATGATAAAGTAACTTCTTTTGAAGATTTTCATTACTTCGCTTTCTTTTTGAGATATATCAGTTTGTTTGATATGCAAATGTCTGGAATTTCGTCACACATGCATGACTTATTGGAGAAATGTGTATATCTCTTTCATTCTCGAACAAAACCCTTTAAAATCAAGAAGTTTGGTGTTGTGGGAGAAACGCACACACGTGTTATTCACACTTTAGTGTTTTTATTTCATGAACGCAAAGATATATAATATTCTCTGATAACTCATTATGCATGTGTGACGAAATTCCAGATATTTGCATATCAAACAAACTGATATATCTCACAAAGAAAGCGAAGAAGTAAAAATCTTCAAAAGAAGTTACTTTATCATTTTAAAAGTTCTTCCAAATAAAACAATAAAACATTTTGAGGTTAGGGGCACTTTAATAAATGTTCGCATGGTGCCAAAAAATGAACAATAAAGATTCTATCACAATAATTCAAATTTCACCTCCAAAGTCGCCCAAATTTTGTCCGCCAATATTGCTCAAAACTTGTTCCGGACGAGCCCGCGATTCCACAGCAGAGTATGTGATTGTGACGTCAAGACTCAACACGTGACAAAGCTTTATGGAAATTATACGACAAGTTACAATAGAAAGTTTTCCCCAAGTAGCTTTATATTCATATACAAACTAGCCACGTGTTGAGTCTTTGACGTCACTTCCTCTAATCGTAGCCTAAGCGTCCGGAACATGTTCGAGTAATGGCGGCCCTATAATCTCGTATGAAAACAGATAGTGGTTATTTGGACTATAAAATACCTGTTTAAAACCGGATTTTTCCCGCTCTTTTTTCTGTGATAATTTTGAAAGCCTTTAGGCTAAGGGAGCTGTAATTAATTCAACCAGGGAGGGGGGGGGGAAGGAAAAGTGCTGGGCCATGAAACTATAAATCAAAAGTTGGTGGGGCTACGAAAACATTTGGAAAACCTTCGATGCGGCATGAAACCGTTTTGATTATAGTATCAAAAGTAATCGAAGAAAACAAATATTTATAAAATAGGAATTGGTATACGCTATGTAAGTCCAAGAAATATCCATATCACACACAAAGAAAAGTTGTTTTGAGAACCCCTTTCCCCCAGAAATTATGTACGTGTATATATAGTTTGGATTTCAGTGGTTCAAGACTAAGAGTTCAGGAATGCGAAAACCCGGCTGAAAACAAAGTTGATTGTTTTCCTTGCTCTATATGGCAGACTACCCTCAGTTCCCAGCACTCCTGTGTCGTCGGTATGAATCAAAATTTAAGATTGATAGTTGGGTCATGAAACCATATCCATGGAAATTTGGTTGGGTCACGAAACTTTAACAAGAATTTTCAGTTTTCCTTCTGCCCCCCTCCCAAGTGGAATTAATGACAGCTCCCCAAGCTTGCCTACACCAGCTGCAGTAATTTCTAGTCATCTGTTCTCTACTATATTTAGTCAGAGTTAGCCATCACCTGTTATTTTTGATTAGCAGATACCACCAATTCCAAATGCAAAAACACCAAACAGTCCGCTTATTGCTCATTTACAAACCAAATCGATATAACAAACCATCAGAATTCACTTAAATGAACATCCAAGCCACGTATAGAAGTTATATATGGGAAATAATCAGTTAAACTATCTTTTAGCTCGCTAAATACTAACCGAAAGAAATCAGAATAATTGGACTGATTCCTACAGCTTTGAAAGATAATGTCTTTCAACACAATTGTGTTGCTGTAATATTACTCATACACCATATATAATTGCGTGTATTATATTATATATAATACTATGTTTATTAATGTATATTTACCTTGTGATTAACCTTTGAAAAACTGGATGAACGAAACGCTTTCTTCGTCTGTTTTCTCCGGTGAAAAGTAGTTTTTTGAAAACTAACGAAGCGCAACAGAGCCACCTGCTTGCAAATAAATAACCAAGGGAGTGTAAAACCGAGATTTTCGCAAAATAACAAAGCTTATCTTTCGTTTTTTGAAATAATTTTGAAGAAATAAGGAACAGAAGTTTCTTTTCGTTAAAACAATTAGATTATACACTCTCAATGTCCGAGGTAAAATTTCGCGACCAGCTATGTCGCATAATTTGACGGAAATGCGACGGCGAAGTGCCGTTGCATAAAATTCAGTCGAATAAAATGCATAAAGTATACTATAATTAACTGTTCTATCCCACGGTGCAATAATTAATGCTTCATGTGTCCCATGACCATGGCGTGTAATTAAAATCATGTCGCTATAGCGAAGCGAGGGTGATAATCTCGCCGCGGCAGGGATATATCTCACACGAAAGGTTTGTATATATTATATTTATATATCTAAGCGGAGCATGGTAGGACCAACTGTTTATAAGGAAGTAAAAAGTCGTTTTGGTATGAATCGGACAATATTTTTGCAACGCGAAGGGCGGCCATTGACGAGTGGTGATATGACGGACTATATATAAAGAGGTTTTTACGAAGGGTATACACGTGTGCGTGAGTTATGTACGTGAGTTATGGTACGTGTGTTATGTATTTAGACTCGGTAATTCCAAATCTGTTTTCAGAATTGAAAACGGTTAAATATTGATCGAGATAACGTTCAAAGTATACGACGAAGCGGCTGAGCCGGCTGGCTGATTGCCGACTAATTTTTAAGTACATAAACCGTTTTTACGAAGTGTATGCACGTTTGCGTAATATAATAGGTACGTGTGTTATGTATATAGACTCGGTAATTCCAAATCTGTTTTCAGAATTGAACTCTAGTAAATATTGGCCGAGATAACGTTCAATATCTTATCGACAGAGACTACAAATACAAATACGCGGTCTGGGCACTGGGGACAATGGATGGGAAAAGAAACTCAGGGGTGGGGTGGGGTGGGAGTTAGTGGTAGAAAAGGCGAGTGAGGGGATAATTATTCTAGTTAAATTATTGTAAGCGTTTTTCAATACTTGCAGCCATGTACATCAAAGACAATTTAAAAACAGAACTTAACGTAAAACATATGATATAATACCGGTACTTGTAGCTTTCTTTAGTAAGGGAGATTCAACTCTTTCCATTTTTCTCGAAGAAGAAGCGGTGGCCAGGCATACAGCATGTCTGCAACTGATGGTCTTGTGGATTGCCTTCGCAAGGTATTTCTCCACGCCTTCGTTGTAAAATTCTTCAACATTTCTGACCGCTCCGTATTGTTCGCCCTTTCTCCCAGTTCTGCGGACAACAATCAAGTGAAGACCGAAGACATTTAACATTTTTCTTAACGCCGCTCATGGTGATAGTCGCTTGACTTTTACTTCGTGGCACTGACGTACCAGTTTCACTAACGGCATGAAGCCTCGTTCACGGCACGAGCGACATAAGCATAAAGCAACGAAAACAATGCATGAGTTTTCCTCTGGGACGTACGAAGACAAAACAACGAGAATTTTTCTTTGTTTCCTTTTTTGTTTTGCTCTTGCCTTATGCTTCTCATGCTTGGCTAAAGCCTAGTTTACACTTGTCGTAAGAATCGTAACGCAGCAACATATACGCAAGCGCAGTAAGCACTTCATGGTCAATTGAACTCTTTGTTCTTCCTAAATTCAAAGGAGTTCATCTACCATGAAGTGCTTACTGCGCATGTCGCTGCGTTACGATTCTTACGACAAGTGTAAACTAGGCTTTATGCTTCTTATGATTATGTCTATCTTGATGTCGCAGGCTTGACTTCATTGCTTTGTTTTTGCCTTGTCTATGATTATGATTATGCTCTCGTGTGAACCAGGTTTAAGCATATCATTGTCAATGGAGGTATGTGGTCGGAAGGAAACGCAACGAAAGTCTTTGTTCTATGTTCTAGTGTCCGCCTTTACGCAAATTTTGCATGGTGACGAACACATTTTGACTGCAAGTATTACTTTTTTTGACAATTTTTGACTTTTTTTGACAATTTTGACTTTTTTTTGGCAATTTTGACTGAACACATTTGTATTTTAGTATAATGAAACAATCATCCAATAGCAACGTTTGGGTTCAACCATTCAACCGTACTGTTTAAATATTAATAAACCTAAAACAAATACTGGTTTGGTGAACGGTGAGGTACGGTTCAACATAAATCGCAACTCGTTTGTTTAACAATGTTAATCGCTTTGAAATTTGCCGAGTTTCCAGACCATATCTTGATTGACTATATGTGTAAACAACCCTTAGAAATATTACTCCGCAAACTCATTGTTAATTTATAAAGATAAAACAAAGGAAATAAGTGGAATGAAGTGTGTTATAATTCAGAATCGAATTTATAACGCGGCTTTTAATAATCACAACATCGCCATTTTCATCATTGTTAAATATTAACTATTTACGGTTTTCTGTCACATCATGCAGTCCACTTCAAGTTTGATCATAAGCTGTATAGAAACAATGACACTGATCTCTAAAAAATAAAGACTAGATCGAGCAACTATTGTTCAGAAAATGAAGCCGGAAGTAGCTCGTGGCGGCCATCTTGTTGGAACCACGCTATACAGGGTGTATCGAAAAAGCGCAACCTCGGAATTTCCCAAGAAATCCACTTTGTTTTTATTAGCACAAAAGATTTTAGGCCTCTGGGAATTTAACTGTTGTTGATACTTGTAAACTAAACAACTTACCATTAAATAAATGCATAAATTTCGATTCAATTCTGCTTTACGTGCTCGAGTTTGTAGTAATTAGACAGTTATGCCCCTGGGGCGAAAATCTTTTGTGTTTAAGAACACAGTGGATTTCTTGGGAAATTCCGAGGTTGCGCTTTTTTTTAGACACCCTGTACAGGTGTATCACTTTCTCGATATATGAACAAACCGAAATTCAAACCAATCGCTAATCCTAACCCTAAAACTGACTTGTGTTGATGCTATAATAGTTTTACATTTCGGTTGCTCATATATCGAGAAAGGGCCTATTTATGGCATATGTATACAGTATACTATTTTCTATTTCCGTCTGCTGATGACTGGAGTAGGCTCAGTAGCAGCGCTAAACCACTAAGTAATCAAAAAGAGAAAAAATCCAAATAATCAAAACATCGCCACTAGCACTCCTGAGAATACTGGAAGATGAAGAATAACTCCTTACTCTTCTGGCATGTAGTTCAATTAATGATGCCAACCACACGGCGCCATCTTCTTGATCTATCTACATTTACGAACATTTTCCGACGATTTGTAACAAAAGAAAATAGCTCATTTGCAATAATTTGTGAGAAAACATTTGGTTCGTTTGTCCGCATCTTGAGCTATTAATAGCAACGCGTAAAGGACTATTGGAGTGGCCACGGTGGTCAGCCGTAGTTTGTGTTCTAAATTAGGGGAAAACCTTCGACAACTGATTCATTTTAACATCTTAAAAGATCAAAGACAGATAGTCTCTGTCGCCTATAGTAAAACTATATAGCGTAGTCCATTCAAGATGGCCGCCACGAAATATTCCTGGCTTTTTTCGCAGCATCCAAACAATGGTTGCTCGATCCAGTCTTTATTTAGAGATCAGTGGTAACAGGGGAAGAGAGTCGGCACTAGATCATCTCGAGATATGTACAAATGTGTGACTGCTAGCTTACAGTACAGCGGACAACTTTGGTAGATGCCTTCAAAGCAGCCGTTCCTCACGTTGTAATGAATCCACATACTACAGGAACATAACATATCTATCTTTCTTCGAACACCCGTTGCTCACGTTGTAAGCCTGCACAAACTACTGGAATTGTTAAAGCATTGTAAGAGCAGTAAATGATTGGATTGTAATCAACCTCAAAACAACATGATCCTTACCCTAACCCCCTAATAATTTACTAAAATTCCAGTAGTTTGTGCAGGTTTACAACGTGAGGAACGGGTGTTCGAAGAAAGATAGATATGTAATGTATTACCTCGTTCTTTTAAAAACCCCGCTTAACTTTCTAAATGAAAACCGAAATTTAAAGCGTTTTTTTTAAAAAACGGAGGTAATACATAACATATCTATTTCGAAGGCACCTACCAAAGTTGTCCGCTGTACTGTAAGCTAGCAGCCGCACATTTGTACATATCTCGACCATGATCTAGTACCGACCGGGGAAGAGATTACATCCCGCAGAGATCACATCAAGATGGCCGAAACCTGTGAATTCTTGCTTCGTAGTTTACTGTAATGGAGCCGTAGTTTGAGTTCTAAATTACGGGAAAACCTTCAACAACAGATTAATTTTAGCATCTTAAAAGATCAGAGACAGACAGTCTCTGTGACTTATATTATAACTATATAACGTCGTCCCAACAAGATGGCCGCCATGCGCTACTTCCGGCTTCATAATTAACAATTATTGGATGAGGTTTTCGTGATATCCGGATTTATCAAGGTCGAGGTAAGTGTTATCAGTCGAAGCCGAAGACTGAGACTGATAACACTTACCGAGACCTTGATAAATCAGGATATCACGAAAACCGAATTCAATAATTGTTTAATTTATTATATATTTTAGGAGAAAAAATATAGTACTCATGTATGAAAAACTTTATTTTTGAACCTCGAAAAATTACAACAACAAGCGTCACAACAATAACATGAAAGTATCATAAGCTCGAAAGTTACTCGCTTGCTGTAATATTACTCATCGCGGGCGCAACTTGCACATAACTTAGTTATCTGCTAGCAGATAACAGAGTTATCTGTTGGTTGCGTGATTCTTGCGTGATTGCGATATTTAACCGTAAGCTCTTAGCCAATCAAAATGCACGTAGTAACTACAATATATAATAACAATAGTTACTCGACCCAGTCTCTAGAGATAAGTTCTTATATATCGCCGTACAGTTGTCAGGAGTAGACGGATTCAGAAGAATGGCTAAAAGTTTAAAGAGTTTAAAATTAATATAACACGTTTCACAAAACTGAAATATCAACAGAAAACTCGTAAATCCGCGGTGATGAAATAAAGAAATTAAGATATGGTTCATATGGAATCATTATAAAAAGGATAAAAGTTTTTCCATACCGCAAAGACATCTTTCCGTCAGTTTTTAGACTTAGCGTCAGTTTTCTTCTCCAGTTTGTGCTTTTTCAACGCCTGAACCTGCACTGGCATGTTCAATATAGATTGTCCTTGCGCATCCTGCTGCGCATTATTTTGCTGCGGATTCTGCTGACCATACTGCTGGTTATACTGCTGTTGATATTGTTGTTGTTGTGGTTGTTGTTGTGGTTGTTGTGGTTGTTGTGGATACTGCTGGGCATATCCTTGAGAGGACTGCTGGCCATAGTTTTGAGGATATCTGTTGTCTGATTGGAGATGCTGATTCCAATTACCCTGTTGTTGTGGTTGTTGTTGCAGTACAGGGGGGTCCTTACGTTGGAAGTTTCCGCGGCCGGGGGATGTGACGCCATTGCGGATGGTACGACGGCAACTGTACTTGCAACGCCTGAGCATGAAGCCCTGGTGAGGCCTCATGTCACAATAGCCTTTAGTGGCGTAGGAATTACAGCGAGAATCAGTGTCGAAAAGGGTGTAGTCTAGAAAATAATGGATGGAGTATGATTTCAGGCGAGTCAACGGGTAGAAGAGCATTAGATTGGGAAGTAAGGCCAGGCAAGGCCAGGCAAGGCCAGGCAAGGCCAGGCCAGGCCAGGCCAGGCCAGGCAAGGTAAAGCAAGGTAAAGCAAGGTAAGGTAAGGTAAGGTAAGGTAAGGTAAGGTAAGGTAAGGTTAGGTAAGGTAAGGTAAGGTAAGGTAAGGCAAAGGAATGGAAAGAAAAGTAACGAAAAATAAAGAAAAGCAAAGGGGAAAAGAGAAGAAAAGGTGGAAAGAGAAGAGAGGACAAGAGAAAAGAGTGGAAACAAAAAGAAAGGAAACAAAAGGAAATGAGAGTGAAAAGCTTACCATCATCTCCACACATATCGCAACTCTTCTTGCACAATTTCGACATAGAAACGAAAAATCGCTGTTTTTTATATTTCACATTTTCATAGCAAAGGCCTTTCTTAAATGCCCATTTTTTACACGATCCCGACTTGTCTTCACATACTTGCACTATAAATTATTAAATAAATTTCAAAAACTCATTAATATTCATTAACCAAATTGTCCAATCACATTTCCGTATTTAGTCACGCGCAAGGCTTTTATACCTGATAAAATCATGAATACTAATCAGCATGAAAATTATATAAAGTCTTTACAAACTTTATATAAAATTCCTGCTAATTTGCATTTCATACATCAACCCAATTTACCTCTAATAGAAAATAAAAACCAGTACACTCCCTAGTGATTACAATCAATTGTTTTTGAAGCTATTTAAAACACTCGAACTCGCGTTTTATCATATCTAAAATGCTCGCGCTGCGCGCTCGCATTTTAAATATGATAAAACGCTCCTTCTCGTGTTTTAAATACTACATATAAATATATATATATAGTCTAAATCATGAGGAATTGCATTTTCCCCATAAAACGTTTCGTAATGAAGATCTGAGCTTTATTTTAGTTCATTGCATATAGCTCTAGCGGTAGCATTTGTATATCTGGAGAAATCGTGTTTATGATGGCAGATGTTATGCAAATTAGTTTTCTCGATTTATTGGAAACACGATTTCTCCACTCAGGTAAACGTTGAGGGTATAAAACTTTTCAGTAAACAAGACCACCACTAGAGCTATGCAATGAACCAGGATTTAGACTATCGAGCCACCTTATTTTCCGATAATTAATAGTAGGCCACTTGTATAACGCGTACCTGAGTTCACTACATATCCCAAAGTCAGCAAGAAAAACAGGAGACCTAGCCACGTTCTTCCAAAATACGCCATATCCTGAAAAATTCACGCAGTGGTGTTAAAAAAAATAAAGTGCAGACAAATGAAATTGTCTGGTGTAAGCCAGAATAAAACAATCGGCATGGAGTTATTCAGAATTGAAAATCGTCTGGCTTAAGACATTAAAATACATAATACGTTACAAACGTCAAGGATTTAAACTACATATGCATAATATAAACCTACTCGTACTTTAAGATCATCTAACCGAAATCTGCTACTTGAGCCAAAATCCAAAACGGTGACTCATGGAGACAGAACAAATAAATAAATAAATAAATAAAACATTCTCAGTTGCCCCAGAACTGTGGAATTTATTACCACAGGAAATTATAAGCATTGATATTTTAAGTAGTTTTAAGTCAGCATTTAAGAAAACTATTATAATAGTTTTTTGTTCATAGTGGTAATATAAAAGCAAACGAGGTAAAAATAAAATTGGTGTGACATTTAGTACAAAAAACTCAAATAAAACAAATTAATTGCACTTTTAAAGTTGAATCATTGTCCACCATCTTGGATGTATTTTTTATATGCGTAAACCGTCATAACAAGCTGGGTAAAGCAAAATTTGTATCTAACCATCCTAATTCAATTTAATCACACCATTTTAAAAAGCATTCCGCGGAAACTCGGCTACCCACAGAGTAGTTTCATCAGGTTTACCCCGGGTGTGACGTCACCAACTTCCCAGTTAATTAGGCAAAGTATTACAACAAGATGGCGGATGACAGGATTGTCTTTGGTCAAAATTAGTGTTGTTGTTTTGTACAAGAGTAGTTTTGTTTACTTGGATTACTTTCGTAATACCATGATTTACTCGGTTTCTTTTGTTCTCGCAGGGAAATTTAATCGCTAAATTCCCCACTTTTATTTGTTTGAAAACTACTCATGCATACAAATTAGGGGAAATTTCTAATTTTTCCTCATTCCTATGATATGCAGGAGGGAAATTTAGTAGAACACAAAGGATTTCTTTGTCTTCTAATTTTCCCTCATTGAAATACACGGGAAATTTAGTAGACAAAAACACTGTCTCCAACCACGGGCTGGATAAGGTTCTCAAAGTTATCCTCGGCGATCATAATATTACAAACTAATACCATGACTTGTCGGGAAATTAGCGATTAAATTGCCCTTCGCCTCGGGAAGATTTGTAAAAGTCCTCGGGCTTCGCCCTCGGACTTTCACAAATCTTCCCTCGGCGGCGGGCAATTTAATCGCTAATTTCCCTCAAGTCATGGTATTACTTATAATAAGCCTGTTTGTCAAGGTGGCTCGACAGTCTAAATCGTGAGAAATGCATTTTTTCGCATAAAAATGTTTAGAAATACAGATCTGAGCTTCATCGTGGTTCATTGCATAGCTCTAGTGGTGGTCTTGTTTACTGAAAAGTTTTATACCCTCGAAGTTTACCTGAGTGGAGAAATCGTGTTTCCAATAAACACAGAAAAATAATTTGCATAAAATCTGCCGTTTATCACAAACACAATTTCTCTAGATATACAAATGCTACAAGTGTGAAACCTTTCAATAATTAAGACCACCGCTAGAGCTATGCAATGAACTAAAATAAATCTCAGATCTGCATTACAAAACCTTTTATAAGGGAAAAATGCAAGATCTCATGATTTAGATTATCGAGCCACGTTAATAGAAAATCAAAAATTTGTTATTATGATTGCCATTGTTCTTAATCTAAGACTATTTGGCACGAGTCTCACTGGAGTCACTATAATATGGGGGCTTGAATATTAAAGTCAATGGCGAAGACCATATAAATCATAAATGTACTAAGACGAAATATATTAATCTATGACCGTTGAACGAGAAGCAAACGCAGACACATAGAAAAGAACTCGACAACACACAATGCAATCGGGAATCTATTGTGCAGGAACAATACATTCACCATTTCGTTTCAGAAATACTTTGATACACTTGTACCTTCAAAAATCTTCAATCCACTGCTCTTTTCCAAGTCCAATAAGCCTTGCACAGCGGTCAGAATTTCTTGATTTTTTTCTGAAACACACGAATTCGACGACAAAAAGACACCGCGAGTCCGAGCTGCGATCTGTGACCTGATCTTACCCGCTTACGTTTGAAAAAACCACCTGTTTATGATACTGGTGGGTAGTATTGCTGTTGAACGTTTCGTAAACGTTTGTTGTCGACTCATTATTAATATGGTCATTTTATTTTTTTGAGGTCCGTAACTCAGGTCCGTAACTAAAATAAAGCCTTTTGATTGGCTGAGTACGAGGTCCGTATCACACCAGTACGGACCTCTCGCAACTTTTCGCGCCAAAAAATTGCAATTTTTTTGACTTTGCTCGAAAAAAATAAACACGTTATTTACCGTTTTGGGATCTCCCAGCCGGTAAATAACATATATATATATCTCTTTAACCTTATCGAAAAACTCCGCTAAACTGTGAAATTTAACCTCATAAGCCTAATACTAACCCTTATACCTAGTTAGTGTATGTGTATTAGGGTTAGTATTTGGCTTTTTCGGGAGCTTCATATTTTACTGCAAATACGAGATTTATTTTTTGGCGCCAAATTCTAACGCCATCTTTGTGCATTCAGCCCCACCCCCCACACACTTTTTTTGCTGAGTTAAAAAGATTTAAAATATTTTGAGAGCTTTAAATTAAAAAGTTAAATTGCCCATGTGATCAAATTTTCGTATCCCGAATTTTTACATATTTGTAAAGAGCATGGTGTTCTTACTTAACTTGCCAAATTTCAAGCAATTGTGAGCATGGGAAGTCGCCTTTTCAGACTGTTTTTACACGAGATTATACGGCCGCCATTTCTCGAACATGTTCCGGACGCTTAGATTGCGATAGAGGAACTTTTTTTTTTCTTTTTTTTTAATAAAATAGTTAAACAGGATTTCCATTTCAGTTATTAAAACTGCTACGTCAAAGACTCAACACATGGCTAGTTGTGTATGGGCGCTTTCTCGATATATGAACAAACCGAAATACAAACCATACAATCCCTAACCCCAACCTAACCCAAATCCTAACCCTAAAACTGACTTGGGTTGATGCTATAATAATTTTACATTTCGCTTGCTCATATATCGAGAAAGGGCCGTTTGGGTTAGGATTTGGGTTAGTTTAGTAACGAAATACTGACGTTTCGAGCGGAGCCCTTCATCAGAGTAAGGTCTTAAGGACTAAAGTCAGTAAGATCTTTTATACGAACTCAACTTTTGACGGAAGTTCACTTTAAATATAAGAAAACTCAACACCTGGACAGATATGCTTTAAAATATATTTTCATGATTATTACAAACTAGTGGCATTATAATCTAATTCTTGTTTAATGAAATCCCTCCCAACCTTCCAAAACAAGTGTTGCTTAATGGGTATTAGTTTTCTTCTAATCTTTTTAATTTGAGAGAAATTTGGCTTTGTCTCTCGTGTTTTATTGTAAATTGAAGGCCGCCACTTTTGTTCCGAGTGCGAGCGAATGCGGTCGCTCCCATTAATTTTGACGTCATTGAGTACAGAAACACTTTGAAAAGAAATCCTGCACAATAGACTTAGACTATGTGCACACGGTGTCGTTTTCAAGCGTTTTTATTTGTGTCGTTTTCAATTTTATCGTTTTGGCACTCCGTTCACACGAAGTGTTTTCGCAATATCCATCGAATTGTTTACAGTTTGGCCTGTCGTCTGTTAAGACTTTTAAATGCCGTTTTAATCGCTTTTTTGACTCATTAAATAATTGAATGGCTGCATTTTTTCTTTTATTTGTTGTTATTGTTATTAATAACGAGTTCACAACCAGGGTTGGCAGCTGAAAGATCAATTTCCCAGCGAACAAAAATAATATCAGAATATCCGCCATTTTGAATTTTTAGCGTTTCAGGGTTTTCCCAAGGTTTTCCCCTGTTCACACGAGAACAAAAGGCAAAACGACACAGTTGAAAACGTTTTCGTCAGTTGACGTCGTTTTCATCCGTTTTCGTGTGAACACCCCGTGAAAACGATACTTTTTGAAACGCGTTTCAGATAAAAACGCTTGAAAACGACACCGTGTGCACATAGTCTTAGACCACGTTATTGTCATGCTATTGTGAAGGGTTTCTTTGTGTAGTGTTTCTAACACTCAATGACGTCAACAATTAATGGCATGGACCAAAATCAGGACAAAAATAATAAACAAAGCCAAATTTCTCTAAAACTAAGAAGATTCTAAGAATAATCATATAGAGGGCAAAATTACTTGAATACGATTGGTTAATGAGGGCATTTTTCCTAAATTCAGGGCAAGATTACTTGTATCTGGCTGGTGGAGACGCCAGTGGGAAACACTTAAGTTTTTATGTTGTTTTACTTGTAAATCCAAGCTCCCCTGTTCTCTTAAGTCGATATTTGACTCGGTAAAGTTCGTTGTAATGTATCGTTTACTTTCAGTGGATTGTACTTGGCTTTGACATTTAGCTGGTTTCCTCATGTTGTTGCTAACTTATTTATGAATAAATTTTGCCCTCTATATGATTAACAGGTAATCACATGGTTCTAACCATAAATTATCGAATCTTATTACTTGAGAAAGGTTAGGAAAAAAATTGAAATTCCTAAATTTAAGACAGAACGGTATAGGACATGAATTATTTTTCAATAGCAAGCAGTTTTAATTATAATGCTAACAATTAGTTCATTATTCTTGACTTGCAACCAATCCCTTTAGACTGCGAAGACGAAGACAAAGGTTTGGTGGCCATGTTGGTGCCACAAACAAAACAAGTTAATGTGTTCTTTTGTTTAAGTTCCACCAACATGGCTGCCGTGACGTATAACATGCAAGTCATCAATAGCTTATTTCTAATATTGTAACTGAATTGTAATTTTATATTCCTTTTGTAATCACCTTGTAATTCAGTCATTTTACTGCAAATTGTGTGATTATTAAACTATCTATCTATCTATCTTTTATGCTCAGTCTCGACCATCGCCGGGTAGTGACAAAAACCCGTGTATCAAGAAGAGAAGATTTCTCACTGTACATACAGAGCAGTTCATGTCATGACACCATCACGAACATCTTCGAACCATGTTGGCACGAGCCAGATGACGATGAAGTTTATTTGGCGGTATTGCAACGATTGATATTTACTATACTGGGGGGGGGGGGGGGGGGGGTAGTAGAAGTCTTTGTATTATGGTTAGTATTAAGGTTAGGATTATGGTTAGGTTAGGGTTAGTATTAGGATTAGGGAACCAGCTTAATTACAATTCGTATTAAAGGGATATGGCAATATAAATTAACTTTGTCTCATTTGAAAGAACTCGTAAAATGGTATAAGAAGACCTTTTACAATTTTTCTGTATCTTTCTTGGTTTTTGAAATATTTCAGATAATTATGACAAAAGACAGTCTACAATCCGCCATCTTGTTGTAATATTTGACCTAATTAACTAGGAAATTGGTGACGTCACAAGCAGGGTAAACCTGATGAAACTACTCCATAGGTGACCGAATTTCCGCGGAAGGCTTTTTAAAATGTTGTGGGCCAATTGAAAATGGCAATAGTGCAACATAATCAAGTTTCTGGTTCATAATGTCGTAAGGTTGCCAAGATAAAAATTTCACTTTACCCTACTTATGACGTCACATGCATATCGAAAATAATTCCATGATGGCGGACAGCACGCTGTCTTTCGTCAAATTATTTCGAAAACCAAAAAAGATAAGGGAAAATTGTAAAAGGTCTTGTTATACCATTTCACGAGTTCTTTCAAATGAGACACAGTTAATTTATATTGCCATATCCTTTAAAGCAGGATGGCGGCCATCTTGAAACCCAGCTCCCGTCCATACCATTTAGCCACCACCACTGATCTCGAAAGAAGACTGGATCGAGCAATGATTGTTCAGAAAATGAAGCCGGAAGTCCGCCATTACTAATTAGGGACCAGAAGACATTTTTCAAATTACTGGGTAAAACGATTCATGGCCTACGTACAGATTTACTGCGACTTTGGTCCCTTAGTAATGGCCGCCGTTGGCTCTAATTATCCAGTGAGAGAAGCCTAATATGGAAGGGAAGCTACGAGTTTGCAAGCAAATCAAACTGTGATGCTCGCGAAATAGGTTTAGTGTCTGGCCAATATAGTTTCTTTGTTAACATAAAATCCTGAACCTAATTTGACGTCTCATATTAGGAAAGTATTACCGTATATGCCATCGACCTAAACCAGGTGCGCCAACAATCTGTCATCCACGTGTCAGCGGTAATTTCCGGTCATTTTCAACGGTCTTCTACATCATAGGACTGCTAATCCCAAAACAACTTAGATCCTAACCCTAAGCCCCCACCTAATGAGTTTTCTAACCCTAACCCCGCCTTAAGTGTCTTCCTAAACCTAGCCGCGGCTGTATTTTGACGTATTAGCCACATTCTGGTAACGAAAAATAAAGAAACAATGTCTTAAACATGTCTTATAAGAAATGAACAGATCAACAGAAGACCCACGTTGATGACGGCCGGAAATTTAATGTACCGCTGACACGAGGTCGATGACATCTGATACTTTCCGAATATGAGACGTCAAATTAGGTTCAAGATTTTATGCATTTAATGTTTACAAAGAAACTATATTGGCCAGACACTAAACCTATTTCGCGAGCGTCACAGTTTGATTTGCTTGCAAACTCGGAGCTTCTAATGATCTCTCGTCAATTACATTATACAAATATGCAAGCTTCAAAATCAGCTCATCAGATACAATAGAAAGCTCAATCCAGTCCTATTTTCGAGATCAGTGGCCACGACCCTATCTTATCACCGTCATTCGGGCTCGTTCGGCCTTGTTCGGGAATTGTCGTATGACGTCATGAGATGAACTGCTATACAAGCGTCTCCCATTTCTCAATGCACTGAGATGTCAAAAATGGAACTGGAAACAAGGGGTGAGGAAGGAGAAAGAAAATGGTCACTCGAACAGAAGGTCCTCGTCTCTGTCGTCCAGAAGATTTCGAGATACGCCGCCACCTGGAAAAGTTCGGTAAACGATTATCAACATTCGGTTTGTGACAGAAATTCGGCCAAACTTATGGTGTAGTTTGCTGACCTCTCTAACGCTAATGCTGGCTCAGTGCGTATGTCTGCATATTATGTGGCTATAGGGTTACTTCCGGTGGAACTACGCAATGATTGGTTAATTTGCGGTCTGACGGTTTTGGGCGGGAAAACTTTTTTGTTGATTTGAGCAGAAATAGAAGAGAACTATAGGTATCTTTATTGAAAAACCCCGAACAACGAAGCATACTGGGACATTAATGTTGTTTTTCTTTAATGATGTTTATGCAAAAGCACGACGAATGTTTTATTCAGTATTAACCTCGTTTGATCGGTCTGTACTGGAAAGTATTTGCCTTCGCTTTTATCGCACAAACCTCGTTCCTTTCTCCTTCGGTCTCAACGGAAACCTTAGCAAAACCTCCCATACAGACCTCACACTCGGTAATAAGTAGACATTATTTAGCAATGTCTACGTTGTCTTTTCTTGCTTCATCATTTTTGTTGAAATAATAATGGTAGAGATTTTTAGAAAACCATTAGAATTACTTCGAGATAATTTCGCAACGCAACCAGGTGATAATTTGACGCTACTCTGGCTTAAAACGTTTTTTTGAACGTAACTTTAAAAATTACTGTCCATGACCCAACGTTTCGACACTCCAATCTAGTTTCTTCATCGGGGTGATCGTTGTTTATACCCTTATTTATACCTGAATAGCAACAATTAGCACCCACACTTATGGTAGTCTATTACCAGAAGCTTATTGGCATCTTGTCAATAGATAACATCATCATCGTTTCTATGAGGGTATAAATAGGGATCCTAACCTTCAACCAACAAATCTTCTGAGTAACCACCGGAAATGCACGTCTGGGAGGCGCATGCCCCCAGACCCCCCTACCTTCGTGGCTTTGTCATGAACGTACACCACCGCTCGCTGACAATTTTCTAAATTTTAATCTGCTTTTTCAAATCCTGCACCCTCCAGAAATAGTACAGGCCTAATTTGGCTGCCCTTGCGAGCGCCTCAGCACACGTTGAAAGTCAATAGCAAACAATTCGCTAAATTAAAATAACCAAGCTTCAAGTCACTAATATTTATCTGATAGAAAAGATATACAGACATATCGAGACTGCAGATGAGTAGTATGTATGTCGCATGTATGAACTAGTACACAACGTAGCCTTGGCTCTGCCATCTGAGTTCTGGTAGCTCAATGGTTAGAGCATCTAACCAGAGATCAGAAGGTTGCGGGTTCGATTCCCGTCTGGGGCTCAGAAACATTTTCTGAGTTTGCGTTAAGCTTGAGTAGCAAACAATTCACTAAATTTAAATAACCAAGCTACCAAGTCACTACACCCAATAATAAGATCCTATATTTTACCAAATTAGCCTGCGATAGGTTCTTCTTAGCGGACTGCGGTTGTTTAATGTGTTTGTATTACCTTGCCTAAGTCCTTTAAGAGCTTTCTCTTTCTCAGCTTTGTCTTTCTTAATTTTCTTCTTTTCTTGAATCTTTTTTAACCTAATTGAGAAGCACATTGTTGGGGCGACATGCTACAGGAGGTTGCTGGATGCTATATAGCATATTTTACATAAATTGGGAGTGTGATTCGAATGACTAGACTTGTGGAAATTCCATTCCACAGCACTTCTTAAACAGGACCCAGTTAATATTCAAAGGGTGATTATGGCTCAAAGTTTATATACAGCGGTGGTTTTCATTTCACTGTTGAAGTCATTGAGTGCGTCTTCTCTTCCTTGCACTTAGGTCTTAGGAGGTGTTTACTTGAAGGAGGGCTAGCCCTCTTGGTAGGGCTGGCCCTAGTAAAAGGGATGGATTTCACCTCGCGTTTACATGGGAATATTCTAGCCCTTCAAGGAGGGCTGACTTGCAGTTTACCGAGTTGACAACATGTATTCTCCCATGTAACCTGATGAATCTTCCCGTACAAGTTTTCAATTTAAAACCTACGTATGAGAAAACCCCCGCTGGACATAAACCTCAGCCGTCGAGCAAACTCCAGAATGACATAAAATGGCAGCATTCAGAAGCATAAAATACGAGAATGAAAACGTTATTTCTCGAGTACAAGAGCAGATACCGTAAAACTATTAACAATTCTAGACATTATACTTAAAGGCCTTTTATTTAAAAGATATTTATTTTTTGGGAACAGTTTCTTTTCAAGCTAATTGCATTTTGAATAATAGCAGCATTCCCAGGTCATACGGAATTGCAAACCTACCTATAAAATTCCTCCCTGTCTCGTTCATCTAGTTCACTGTTTATGTACGCAATAGTTCTTTGAATTCGAGGGATGATAACTAATTGATTGGAACAAAGAAAAACATATGTTAGGGCTAGCAATGAATTTCGAATAAACTAACTATATAGTATTTGCCTTACATGAAAATGGGTATTATTTTTAAAACCAACCAATTCTGTGAATAATGCAATTGACATTGGTGGGATTTGAATGGCCTTGTATGTTATCCAGAGAACTTGGGTTCAAATACTGCCAAGGTCAATTGCATTTTTCACAAACTAGGTGAAATTGGGCACGTAGGTAGATCTTAATAATGACAATGGGAAAATTTCCTCTTCATCTGTTTCTCACCATGTTCTATAGCGTTGACACGGCGATTAGTGATTTTAATAGCCTCGTCGAGAGTGATGAAAGATGTCTGTGCAGAAAATACAAAGTTAAAGAGTGTACAAGAGAATTTTTCATTATTTACTATCACTGCAAAAGTCAACTAAAAAATCAATGGTGCACTCGGGTTCCAGTTGGGGATGCACATGGTAAGTTGGGGATGCACTTGGGGAGTTGGGATGCACTTGCATACGAGTCAAGGTTTAGGATTCAGTATTTGCTGATCTCCAAGTGCATCCCCAAGTGCATCCTCAAGTGCATCCTCAAGTGCATCCCCAAGTGCATCCCCAAGTGCATCCCCAAGTGCATCCACAAGTGCATCCCCAATTGCATCCCCAAGTGCATCCCCAAGTGCATCCCCAAGTGCATTCTCAAGATGCACATGAGGATGCACTTGGGGATGCACATGGGAAGTTGGGGATGTACTTGGAGAAGTTGGGAAAGCATGGCTGTTGCCTCGAGAAACATATATGATTGTATGGTACATACCTGTAAAGATGCCAGCTCAACCAAAAGTTTTACAGCTTTGGCAAAAACCTCTTTGCAGTTGTTTACTTGCTGTCCTCCACGAGATAAACCAGTCAACTCATAAGCTTAGAAAGAAAAGTTACAAATACACTTGAACCCATCTTAAGCATGCTTATAGACATAGCGACATATAGACAGGATTTTGAAAAAGGAGATGCAACCCCCCCCCCCCCCCCCAACTGTATCATCCTATAACACAGGCTGTGAACCCCCTGGAAACTCACCACTTGTACCATCAGAATAAGATTCGAAGAGTGGAAGCATCACACCTGATAGAAAATAAACAAAACCAAACTGTCAATAAACAGTTACCAATTGCTCTCCTCGATGGCAGATTAATACATTACCAGCAACATTCTCATTTCTTGCACGGACTTTTGTCTGGGCTTTGTCGACGTTTTCTAGAACACCATAACTGTCAGGTAACATAAAAAATAAACAATTACTGGTTGTCAAAATTAGTAATTTTAAGACAAATAAAATTTCTTGTTTGTAGGAATTGTAGTTGAAATTTGTACGACCCCTCATGCTTCACAAATTACGGAAATGATGATGGGGGTCTATGATGATGGGGGTCTATGATGATGGGGGTCATCCAAAGGGACTACCTTGTACACTTTTCTATGCAGAGGGTAGGGGGTACCAAAAAAGGGGCATCACATATTGCTGGGGAGGATGTATTAAAATTGACAGTACCAAAAAAGATGGCAACTGGTACATTTAACTATACCGGTAATTCCTTGCACACAGTAAACATTAAATCTCATAGAAATAGCAGAAGAGTTTCAAAAAAATTAAGTTTGGTAAAAAGTAATCTTTTACGTATTAAGATCATGTTTATAAGGTAATCAATGTTTAGCTGTTACTACACTAGGTGATTTAAGGTCACAAAGCATTCTAATAAAATGTACAGCTACCACCTTTTTCAGTACTATTAATTATGCATACATACATACAAAATGGTGTCCCCACATACTGTATATAAAAAGTCCAAACAAGTGCTTCAAAAGATCACAAATTACCTGAAGTCTCCTGCGGCAAAGTTTGCTTCTGCTAATGAAAACTGCGCCTCCCTCATCATTTCACCCATGACCGTCTTTGTCTACAACAACATTTTAAAGAGATACCCAACTGATCTTTTCTGAATTGTACAATTACAACTGATACTAGAACTGGGAGATATTTTTTAACCCTCAAACCTCAGTATCAAAATACAAATTCTCCTTATTGGTCTCCAAATATTTCTTATAGTACTAGTTGGGAGAAGTTGTTTTAAAAACATGTCAGTTTATCTTTGGTAATGAGAATAAAAGAAATGATCAGTCGATCACCTCTATGCTTGGTTAGCCATTGATATCATTAGAATTAGTCAAGTGCTTATAGGGTACGAATTAGGGACTCAAAACCGCTTTGCAAAAAAATTGGCAAAACAATTGGCAAGCAAAACGACCCAATTAACATCATTCTGCATCTTTCAATCATTTCATACTCATGCAGACTGACAGTGACAAGAAGATAAACAGACAAATATGCTATATACAAATATTAATGTTAGAACATAAACAAGAAAGTCATAAACTCCTGAAAAATTAAAATAGTTTAGTAATTATGAAGTTATTCATCATCAGAGCCACTTTCAAAATCCGACATGCAGTACTTTACCACATCTACGGAGGTTAGCCATATTGGCAAATAAAAAACTGAACATTTTTAGTCACGCGCGAAGTTCCCGTTCCAGTCTCTCACTTGCTATTTCCACGTATATTTCAAGCGCCGCCAGAAAAATTGGGGGTGTTTTTAATTTCACTCGTCTCTTATTATTTAACTCATACCAATTAGTTGGTTTTATAGGAGGTTGTTCTCATGTTTATTTTTATGCTTCGCATTCCCCCGTTTTTTCTTGAATTTTGCTTAAAATGCTTCGCAACATCGCAAATTGCGAAGTGCGAACCGCTAATTCATACTCTGGTGCTAATCACCTGGTTACATTATCTTATTTCAAATACTAAATACTAAAATTCTGGGGCGTCAATGCCCCTCCCCTGGAATTTCCAGAGCTTTACTGCCCCCTCCCCTCAGTGGCGTCGCCAGACCTCGAGAAGTGGGGGGACAAAACAATGACGTTATCACAGACATTGTTACAACTCAGCGAAATGGCTTGGAAACCAGGCAGTATTCTGCCTTGGTTTACAGCAGAAGTGCTCCACCTAATTTAATGGTTGTTTCTGGTAGTGCTAACCCTAAAATTAAGTCACAACATGCCCAAAAACCTAACCAAAAGTATTATGTGGACCTAACATCCATCCACCCTTTCATTTGAAGAATTTCAAAATTGGTCTTGAAGAAAAGTGGGGGGACAAGCTCAGTCCCCCTCAACTCTCCTAAATCTCCCCTCAAAATGCAGGAAATGCCATTTCAGAGATTCAAGAATTCAAAAATTTTTTGGGGAACATGCCCCCGGACCCCCCTAGAAAACTCGGGTATACCTCTATTATATTTTTTAAAATATTCCTAAATCTCAAAGTCAATGCATCAGCTTTCTTCTTCAGCAACGAATGGCCCTTCTGAGCTCCCTTTAAACGCGCTTTCATAATGGTCAAGGCCCTAAAGAGCAATAAAAAACAACTTATTATGTAAAATGTACGGAACTGTCTCATGACTCATGTGACAGACATAGTGTCCAAAATTAAATGGGTTTTTTTTCTTGGGAAAAAAAAAGTCCTTCTTCAAAATCATGAACTAAACCAACAGATAATTCGTTCTTGTTCAAAGAAATACTCACATTCGCGAAGGAAAAACGATGATTTTATCTTTTCCTGACATCTTGTAAAGAAATGTTCGAATTAAATTTTATTTCAAAGTAAATGAGTAAAATGAGGATAAATGCGGATAATGAGGATAAATGGGGATAAACGATGTAATATTGCAGACAGAAAATTTGTCCATCACTATCGCTGATATCCCAGAAAACCATATTTGTACCATATTCTCCAAATCGGGCCTATCGTCGATTCCTGTAGTTTCAGTCGGAAATTTCCTGTAAAACTCAGTGTCGATAATGATTCAACAATTTCAGACTAATAAGACCATCCGTAATGACTTATACAAATAGAAACGAAATTTCTTTTCTGAAACGGACCGAATACAAGTTTGAATTAAATAAAAATTGTCAAAAATAGGGCAAAGAGGAGGTGGCGGATGTTTCCGATTACGTAGAGTCGGAATCTGCTTCAGGGCATGTTAACTAACCGTTCACTCGTCCGGTAGTGCGGTTCGCTTTGAGCTTTGCTTTGAGACTGCCACGTTGCCCTGTATATTGTATTGTTGTTTCCAATCACTTCTCGTACCGTACTCTGCATCAAGTGCAGAGCACTTGTCAATATGGATCATATTCTGGGTGCCTCGGCCATTCTATTTGCCTTATTCTATCTCGCAAGGCCTGTTAACTCGCTTTCTTTCACGCTTTCCTCTGGGGCAACGAAATGCTTGAAGGAGGAACTCCACAAAGATGTTCTCGTCACCGGGGAATACCAACTCTCCGAGGCAAATCAACAAACACATCTGACGGTAAAACAGGAGTTTTTTATGATTGCTTTTAAGCCAGTGTGATTTGAAGTAATGGATTTACTTGGTAGGAAGAGTTGAGAAGTAGCTCGCTGAAAGAATTGTTGGATATATTAATATAGTTATAGTATAAATAATACACTATATCCATTTTATATTATACAGCCACATGTGGTTTTCATCATTGCTGCCAAAATGGGTTGAAGGGGTGTAAATTCCTGGGGCTAATGCAGTTTCACACCTCAACCATCAAAATAACACTTTTGCTCACCAATGACCTAGTTGGATTGAAACAGAAAAGAGCGATCTAGGATTTTAAACATTAGACCCCTATAAAGCCTGAGGAGAATCCTTGGGCATTTGTCCAACAATGGGCAATATCTCATAGACAACATTTCAAATGCTTTTTCTTCAAAGTGTTGTTTTGGGTTGTGGAAAAATTTGTCACATGACCTTCAGCCTTTGCCAGGGTGTATTCCCACTGTGCCATTCCCCACTGTGCCACCAACCCTTAAATGCCCTAGGGATGAGGTGGGAAGAAGCGTACAGTGCTCAAAACAATTTGGCTATGATACGTGCAAAGCCATCTTTATTACATCCATTGCAACTGGGGCCATTGAATTGTTCAAAGCTGGTGAATTTATTCAGTGAATATTATGTCCTATTCAATGGCTAAATTTAGTATCAAAATTACAGGGAAGATATGATTTATCCACTGGATATTAAGATATCCACCTAACTTATCCAGGCTTTTTACAGGCAAGCCCAGATGTTAGGCTTTCTACCTGACCTTAGCATGTAGAGTTTTTAATTTTCTGTGCAAAAGTTGTGGAGTTTTATACATACTCCGGTTTTCTCCAGACATTCCGGTTTCGTCCCATAAGGAGTTAACAGATTGGGTTTACAACTATAGTTAGAGAGGACTGGGTACTAGTTGTTGCTAGTGGTTACCACACATGGCTATGAGCTGGGAGATGCAGGTTCAAATCCTGGGTCAGACTTCCTTCGGTCTTAAAAATAATTGAGGAGAAAGTACTGCCTTTGCAATAATATCAGCAAATGGAAGACTTTTGGGTCTTCTCGGATGACGACCTTAAATTGTAGGCCCTCGGAACCCCTATCAATTGGGCTTCCAGTCTGTTGGGGGTATTCTACAGTATTCACCTAAAAGAGTGATAAATCTACTAAACTATGTCTGGTCTGTCGTTTGGCACATCATTTTTGAGCCGTCGAGGTTGGCTTTTTGATGTCGAGGTTGGCTTTTTTATGTCAATTTTGGACCGTAGAAATTCAACTTATATGTCACGAAATACGGTATGCACTGCAGGGGCTGAAAATATTTACATTCAAGTTTTAGGGCTTAGTTTTAGTTTTTTTGTTGTACATTGACAGGTAACAGACTCCAAAGAACATGTTTTATACAAAAAAGATGATGCAACGAAAGGGAAGTTTGCATTTACCACAGAGGACTATGAAATGTATAAAATCTGCTTTACAAGTGAAGGTAATTATTGCTAAAAGCTCTTGAACTAGGGCTGGGACAGCCATTTTTGTTCTAGCAAATGTCACACTTTTGTGCCTGAAACTTGAAGAGGTCTTGGCTGGTCACTGCTGATTTGAACTTACCTGCAAGCGTTCATTCTTTGTATTTTACAGGCAAAGCTGGCACTGGCATGGACAGAGAAATATCATTGACATTAAAACATGGAGCTGAAGCTAAGCAGTATGACAAGGTCTGCATCGGCATAATAAGTACCAGTCAATTCAACTACATAGCTAAAAATCATAGAAATAGGCTGAAGAGTATTGTATTGTTGAATGAAACAATGTTGTTCAGCATCGATGAACTAAATTTGTTCCTAACTTTCTTGTTAGATGGCTGGAGTGGAAAAGATGAAGCCTCTTGAAATAGAACTGAAACGTTTAGAAGATTTAGCGGAAGACATTGTCAATGATTTTGCCTACATGAGGCAGCGAGAACTAGAGATGAGAGATACAAACGGTGTGTGAAGATTACCTTGGTTTCTAATTCACAACAGGGAGGCTCCAAGGTCCCCACAATCTACTCCAGAATCACCTCTCCTGCTTTCCGTGTGATAAACTGGTTGAGATTTGACATATTAAATATTCAAACTGTGGTGTTGAACTGGCAAATTAGCATACCCAACCAATCATGGTCACATGATTCTTCCAATGCCAGTCAAGTTCCTGTTGTTTTGTGCCCTAAGAAAGAATTTAGCCCCAGTGTATTACTAGCTAACATGATGTTGTCAACCCCAAAGATGGACAAGCTATGATTTCTCTAATGTGCACCTGCGATGAAATATCACATTACGTTTCCTGCCATTTTTTGTTACAGAACATCATTTTAGGTTAATAAATGTTCACATTTGCCAAAAAAATTAACAACAAACATTCTATTACAAGAAATTTAACCTCCAAAGTCGCCCAAATTTTATCCACCACTGCTCAAAATTTGTTCCAGACAAGTCTGCAATTCCACAGCAGAGTGTGATTGTGACGTCAGAGACTCAACACGTGACAAAGCTTTATGTAAATTATACGACAAGTTACAATAGAAAGTTTTCCCCAAGTAGCTTTATATTCATACACAACTAGCCACGTGTTGAGTCTTTGACGTCACTTCCTCTAATCGCAACCTAAGCATCTGGAACATGTTCAAGTAATGGTGGCTGTATAAAAACAGTCTGAAAAGGCAACTTCCCATGCTCGCAATTGCTTGAGATTTAGCAAGTTAACTTATTTGGCATCACACTCATTAGCATTTGGGACAAACAAACCTTAAATCATAAAATATTTTAGCATTCAACTATTCACATATTTGTGGTCATAGGCTAAGTAGTATTTGCAGTGTAATGTCCCCAATGCACCCCTCAGATCCCTCCGTGACTTGCAGTTCCTCATGTTTATTTTTCTCTCTTCTCTTACAGAATCGACACATTCAAGAGTTTTATACTTCAGCGTCTTTTCAATGCTGTGCCTATTTGTTCTGGCCACATGGCAGGTGTTTTACTTGCGACGGTTCTTTATCTCCAAGAAGCTAATAGAGTAGTGTAGATTAATTATAAAGCTAGAGACTCGAACCATATCTTACAAGATTGAAGATTGAGAGAGAGTGGGACAGATTCTTTAATGCCATAGTTGTGTTAGAGTTCGATCATGTGTGCACAGCCTGTTTTGTGCATGGTCAATGTTACTCATTTTGATAATCAGAGATTTATTCATCATTACTAGAAATTGAATGATTGTCAAGAGAAGTTTTTGGGAAAGAATATGTTCGAATTGAACAATAAAATGTTGTGGATTATGACTATGATACAGTTAACTGCTATGGTAAAGAGTGTACTTGACATTATGCCTGCACTATTTGCCATATGGGCTCGTGACGTTAGATATTATTACGGGCATGTTACATATAGGGCTAGGGGTTACAACATGAGATTTATACATGTTCCTGGTTCATCCCTTGTTTTCCCCTACATAATGAAGGGGAGTAAATCTAGTATTTTAGCGTGAAACTCGTCAGATCAGTGATGTCGGCTTGAGAACTAAGCTAGCTAGCTGTGCTTCAAAACAATGATAATTCATAGTTTTAACATAAACTGAAGAGAGAGATTATTAAGATTTATTTAAAATTGAAACAAGAAATACATGTGAAACGCACGTGCACAATAATGCTTTACACTTTTGGACTTCAACCCAGTGACCAGTTTTTAACTCGTATTTTTCTGCACCGTCCTTGAAATCCCTGTTACAGTTTTTTTTAAACTTTACATAAGTGTGCTTCCTTTTATTCCATAAAACGGCTGACGTTTCGTATAAATATCCCGAATTTAAAACTTAGTCCTAACCCCAACATAACCCTAATCCTAACCGACACGCACATTTGCGGATGTTCGACACGCGGATGTGCGACACGAAATACGAAATTCAATTTTCATCCAAATGATGAAAATTCCAGAAAATCTGAATTTCTGTAGCGCTGCTCCGCCCAGGCCTCCAGCTTCAGGCCACGAAAAGACTGCAGATTAGACTGAACCAAAAGTCAAAATTTTCTCATTTTAAGGAAATTTCCTTAACTCTTTCTTTCCTGTCCGGCCCAGTCAAAAGGGGTCATAGAAGACACCGAAGTCGTCAATCGAAAAACACAGCACACGGTAACGCAAGATTAAAAATTGAAATTCGACAAGCGCCTGGCACATGAGATCCACTCACGCGCCAAATTTGATTTGATTTCATTGACAACTCTGCGATTGGTGGCATTTTGAATTTTCATGATGCTCGTGGGCGTGCAAGATGAATGGAAGTTTTTCAACCTGATTTATGATAATTAATGCTAATTTATATTAACATAATGTGTCTTGTTCGGAAAATTCAAAAGCATTGGTAACAGCCGGTTTATTGGGCTTTCAAAAAAGGTATAGGTTTCGCAACAGTTATGGATATTTCCCGAGATATCAATAGAACAAAGAATTCAACATCTTTTTTGTAAGAATGCATTTTGGACACCCTCCCCCTGGTCTTCTTGATTTTACGCGGGAAACTAATTTGTTGTTTACATGATCATGTAAATAAATATGGATTTTTTTCTGTGATTGGAATCAAGACTGAAAGAACTTATGGTAGATCCAAGGAGTCCTGGTCTAAAGAACTATGTGATAAATAATCTGTATTAAGTCGTTGAGTGCATGGAAGGTCTTCCAGTGAAGTTCTGGGGCTTAGATCCTCTTTACTGGACACACATCAAACTGTTTGTGGTCGAGGTTTTCAAACTACCGCAGTATCCTGGCTTTCAAGGTCTCGAAATACTAATATTCCACTTACCTATTAACGTAAACCTTGGCTTCGTTTTGTCTCTGGTTTTCCTCATTTTAAATATTGCGATTATATCGTGTTTTCAGGTGTATACGCTATCAACAACCATCCAATAGTTAGAGTTCATGTTATGGGCTATGTTGTGAGTGTGGACAGAAGGCAACAGTTGACTGTCTATGGAGGTAATAGATGACGTATATTCACAGAAACGTAGGCCTTTCATAATGCCTTTCTTTCACTAATCCTTCCAGAATACCTGCGTAAATATTAAATAATAATGATAAGTTGTGTTATAATATACTGTCATTTGCTGTACAGTGTGGAAGCTTGGACTAGATGATTATGATGATACATGGGTGATTGTCAATATCAAATCAGAAGGTTACATGTTCAATTCCTGTTCAGGATGCAGAAACATGTTCTGAGGATTTGAGCTTGATGATCGTCTATGTATTGTATTGTCTATCTACTCCAATCTTGCAAAAAGTGGAAGTTGGCAAAAGTTACTTCAACTTTTTCTCAACATCCGGCCATAACTTGCAAAATGACGCAGACCGGCCTCGGGAACAACGAGAGGCGGGGTGGTGTTGCCGTGTTGGGGATGTGACACCCCCAAAAAATTTTTTTACAAGTTTCAGTCAGCAGAAGTTATATTTTAGTTGGCAGCACTTATCAGTTTAAATTAATTTCAAACTACCTAATTTAAAACTCACAAATCTAATGTTGATGTTCAATGTTTTGTTTATATGTAAATGTAATCAACGAGAGAACACCAAAGACATAAATTTATTAAAATGTCATCATATTTTCATTCCGTATTGAGAGAGTTATTAACGTAGGACTAATTAACCATTTCACCAGCTGACCAGGGTCATTTTACTGGCCGGAGACAATATTTTGACAAACTTCGATCGATAGGATCGTAGTCGGTACATTGTTTGTGCATCAGTCAGTTGAAGTGAGCTTATACATTTTCTGAATACAGCCCTGACTGCAGCTATATATGTATCAAATTTATTCAGCTGGACGATAAGGTTCATTCTTATAGCCAACCAATCCCTTATACAAATGCATTGAGTTTTTACTGGTCTTTGTTTATCCTAGTTGATGATGGCACAGCATTGATATCCTGCTGTCACTGGATTGATCAAGATGACAAAACAGGAGACAGCCAGCAAGTGAACTTAGGAGACTTGGCATCAGTTCTTGGCAAAATCACAATATTCAGAGGCCAACAACAGATCACAATCACTTCAATTTGTATCCCTTTTCTCACATAGCTTCAAAATCAATTAAAGGCTAACTGCAATCTAGTCTCCCTCGCAGCCATCATTTGTGGCGTTCGGAAGGGCGGAAGGTTCCAAACGCCACTTACGGCTTCAAGGGAGACTAACTGCAATCATGATTTGGTTAGATATACATTGATATGATATACATTAATATACTGTATATAATATATAATTTGCTTTAGTGAATGTAGGAGCTTGGAGTTTTGACCATTAATAAATCCTCTCTTCATCTAACATAGTTCTAAAGCCGTATACAAGAGCCGGTGATAAGCTCGCTACTTAAGGAGTAAGTCCTGTGAGAGGCTTCACTCTACTTCGTCGAAGATGAGATGTCTTCCTGTAGAGATTTGAGAGTCAGGGCGATGTATAAATATGTATATGATGTTTGACTGTTCTGGAGACTTGGCATATCAATAGCGCCAACGCCCCATTGAATCGTGATGACAGTGGTTTATTACCAGAATCTTATTCGCATCTTGTGATAATAAATAACGTCATCATCGGTTCTATGAGGTATAAATAGGGATCCTAACTTTACAGCGATCACCCCTGATGAAGACACTAGATTGGAGTGTCGAAACGTTGGGTCATGGACAGTAACTTTTAAAGTTACATTCAAAAAACTTTTTAAGCCAGAGTAGCGTCAAACCATGTCTGATTTATCACCTGGTTGCGTTGGGAAATTATTTGTTTATATTGTAATTAAGTAAGCGCTTGGAACAATTTGGTATAGCGCTTTATAAATCGGATTTAATTATTAAAATTTTTATTATATCGTTTAAACCAGTACATGTCATTGTAACTTTCACCCTCTGAGTACGTCTCGGCAGCTCACTAGTTAGAGTGTCTCAATGGCCAGAAAACATTTTCAGTGGATGATTTAAGCTTGACTATTGTGCGTGTATCGGCGATATGCATTAAAGTATAGTTTAACAAAAATAATTTTCATCTTCTGTTTATGTTAAAACATTTCCCCTTTACAATGAGACCCAGGCGTAGAAAAAGACCCCAATTCAGAAACGTTGCATTGGTTGGAAGTCCTTAGGCACAAGGAGCTCTATGATAAACCATTCGAAGTTCCAGAAAAATTCAATCCAAAACCACAGACGTGAGTTGTTAATTACTGTGCATGGATAACAATCAAAATCCACCATATGGCTGGGGAAAAACGCTGGTTGAATTACACTGGCTGCCCGTCAAATTTAGAATTAATTTTATTGCTCACTTTTAAGGCATTACATGGAATGGCTTTTTTTAGAGACTTACTCATGGCTATAATAGAGACCAAATAGTCCAAGATCAAATAGTACGGGGTAAAATGTTACCATCTTTTGGAGAACTCTCCTAGTTCAGTGTGGCCGCTACGAAGCTTTGGAATGAACTTCCTTTGGCAATGCGAGACATTCCAACACTTACCGTTTTTAAAAGTAGCCTTGAAATTTAGATTTAGTTATTTGTTCAATTAATACTAGTATATTATTTCTTACAGTTTCATTTTTTGTATATTAAAGTAAATGGTTTGAACCTAGGAGTATCATTAGATGTGTGAAGTTGATCGTCCAGGTTGTTGTAGTCTTGAGAAAGACTATATATTGTTAGTGACTGACGTTTCGACGGCCTCAGCGGCGGTCATCTTCAGAGTCAAGTAAAGTCACCAGCAATAGTCTTTCTCAAGACTGTCTGACAACCTGGACGATCAACGTCACAATCTATATGTATATTGAATCTTATGCGGGGTTTGGAGATTTTACATATTTGTGATATTTGGAATCTCTTGAGAAGAATTGTAAAATATCTTGTCGTGCGAAAATGTCATCTTCATACCTTTTACCCCTGCTAAAGTGATTTACTATTCATAGGAAATGACGTCAAAGTAGGGACACACATTGCACATTGATTCAGCAGTAAAATACAATGAAAGTTTGGGAATTGAGCGAATTTTGTCTAAACAAGTGTGTTTAAAGTTGTGCAATGACTTTGCGTGTCCCTGCTTTGACGTCATTTCCTGTGAATAGTAAATCAACTTTAGCATGGAAAAAAGGTGTGAAGATGAAATTTTCGAACGACAAGATATACAGTAAAAACCCGCGTATATAAGAACCTAGATTTTAAGAACCTGTTCGGCTAAGATTTTCCAGAGACCCCCTTTGCATTACCCTTTACATAAGAACCTGTTTAGGCTAAAATTTAAAAGCAGGTTCTTATTTTATCAAATACTGTAGAGTCAAAACTAAAAATTTATAAATCAAAGAAAATAAACTCCACAAAGTAATGAAAATGAGTCAGAACCAGACAAATTGTGTATATATGTCTACAGTTGTATACGTTATTTTGTTTCATTGAATATACACACAGTAAGCTGTAAATTACATACAGTGTAGCTTTAAAGTGCATATATAGGGTTTGTATTTGCTTAGATTGCAGTCATTTGGAGAAAATTTATGCATAATTTATATAAATAATAGACCACACTTACCAAAACCAAGTCGCTTTTTTCTTAAGACAATAAGAACCTGTTTAAGAACCTAAATAGCCTAATTTTGTAGTAAACACCATTTATATAAGAACCTTTTTAGGCTAACTTGGAAAATCTAGGTTCTTATACGCGGGTTTTTACTGTATTACATTTCTTGGTAGAACCCGTGAAAGATTACGAATACGTAAAATACCCAAACCCCAGATAAGCACTGTAAAAGGCTCATTATAAATATTAAATTATTATTACTGTGTTAAATTATCACAACCAATTTCTTTTTTTGTTCAATCAGTGTCAACAAACATTGGTTGCACACTCCCCTTGATGTGGAGATCGACGAACTGGAGGAAGAACTGACGAAGAGTATATCCGATTATTTAGAGTTAGCAAATATGCTGTCCTTCGTTGTTGATAGTTTGTGCACTGTTAGTGACCTGAAGGAAAAAGCGAAGTTGCTGTCCAACAAGTATGATGATCGATTGAAAGAAAACGTGAGTGAAAAAAGAGGTCACTGGCTTTAAAAAGTTTTTTGAACCGTATAACTTTAAAAGTTACTGTCCATGATCCAACGTTTCGACACTCCAATCTAGTGTCTTCACGAGGAGTGATCGTTGTAAAGTTAGGATCCCTATTTATACTCTCAGAACCGATGATGACGTTATCTAGTAACAAGATCATGCAAATAAGCTTCTGGTAATAAACCACTGTCATCGCGATTCAATGGGGCGTGTGCGCTATTGATATGCCAAGCTTCCAGACAACGTCTCTGATGGTACCGCAGATTATAGTGGTAATAATTTTGGAATTTGCCCACGTAATCTCATGGTTGGTTACGCACGCGTGTTCCGACAAAGCAGAATTGTCTGGAGGCTTGGCATATCAATAGCGCCCATGCCCCATTGAATCGCGATGACGGTGGTTTATTACCAGAAGCTTATTTGCATCTTGTTAATAGAGAACGTCATCATCGGTTCTATGAGGGTATAAATAGGGATCCTAACTTTACAACGATCACCCCTGATGAAGACACTAGATTGGAGTGTCGAAACGTTGGGTCATGGACAGTAACTTTTAAAGTTACGTTCAAAAAACTTTTTAAAGCCAGAGTAGCGTCAAACTATGTCTGATTTCCCAAGTACTTAGGCAAGTACTAAGTTACCCAATTTCGTTTTTTGACATAATTTGGTCATTCAATGTTTTTGAACCCCCCTCTAGTATGGAACCGACGCATTACAGGACTCTAAAGAGAAACAGTCGAAGAATGGAACAAAGACGATTATTCGACCTCTGTTGAGAAGATTAGAAAAAGACGGAATTGTCTATTGTAAAAATGTTTACAATGGCTCCTTTGACGTAAGCGATGTTGACTCGGAGAATTTTACTAGTAAAAAATGGCACTCGTTAAGTTTATCTTATTTGAAAGAACTTTCAAATAATAAAGAATATCAATTTACAGCTTTTCCATATTTCACTTAGTTTTTGAGATATTTAGACTTATGTGATATTCAAATGAGATAATCTATGACGTCATATGGTTTGCACAACATTTCAACATATTGGAAAATCGTATATATTTTTAAGATTATTGAAGGAAATCACTTGAAACTTTGAGTGTGCATACAGACCACTAATTCTGTAGAACATCGTTCTAGTTTTATGGTCGCCATGGTAAATGATTAGATTCCAGTCCTCTTGATTTTCAAAACAAAATTATATGTTTCGCTGGGAAACATTTTCGAATTGGTACTGGGTTGAGTACATTTGCACTAACTTAACTCTTTCACTACCAGCTGAAAAACGCCCTAAATTGGGTGCCCTCATCATCAGCTTGTATCTTAATCAATATTCACAACAATGGGACAAGCTATACATCTTTGGCAACAAAAATTAAGTTTGTCTAATATGAAAGAACTCATAAAATGATAGAGTAACACCTTTTCCGTATTTTACTTCGTTTTGGAAATATTTGGAGTCGGAGTTGTCTATGAGCGAATAGTCAACGAAGGCGAGAGTCTTCTGCCATTGTTTTGAGCGCGTTTCCCAAACGTTGTCTATCACGAATAGACAACGGTTGAGTAGCCAATCCGAATGCAGCATTTGTAATAGACCATGGTCAGTTTCTACTAATAAAGGACAGATACATGGATGGCGTCAAACACGTCAGCAGCTGTGTTTTTCTTTTTTCATGCCCCAACAGCTTTGATAAACCTTTGGGGTTGTTTTTTGATTGCAAATAGATTCCATTTTTTGTTGTCTGTTCAGTTATAGATACACAGAGGACGTCAAGTAAGAACATCAGTGACCAACTCGACTTCGTCTCGTGGGCAACTTTTTTGTTTTTGCCACGTTCTGACGTTATCTGTACATCTATAACTGACAGACAACAAAAAATGGAATCTATTTGTTAAATATTGTATGATTTACTGAAATATATTCGTTGATAAAGCTCTCGTCTTCGTTTGACTGCAGGAGCAATGAAAATCAAGATAACTTATAAAAAAATAAATTAAAAAATCAAAATATATTTCTTTTAAATAAAAGTCCTTTAACCCTTGCAAACAAGTTGCTCAATTCTTATAACGAGTTTCTGACTTGTTTATAACTTCCAAAGTGAGAAATTGTGTTGTATGTTTTCTCTGATTCTGCGTTTCCCGTTCTTGCTTTTCTCAATTCACAGTTTCTTTCCGTGAATAAAGACTTAGGGCCACGAATTCTAGGCGTGATTAAAGACATTTGCGAAAACGAGGGCAAGTATATTTATATTCCTATATTTCGTATAACCTTTCTTCGTTTGCATGCAGCGATTTAAAGTTGTGCTGTTCCCATATTTCGTTTCCATGTGTGAGAAAATTTGATAGTAGGTCTTCTAACCGCAATGCAGGGTTTTTGTTATTCCAAGTAGGAGGGACTTTTAAAAAGTAGAACATACCTCGGACCCTCTAGGGGGTCCGAGGTATGTTCCCCCGGAAAATTTTGAAATGTAGACCTTCTAAAATGCCATTTCCAGCATTCTGGAGGAAGATTTTATAGAATTCTGAAGGTCAGAAAACGTTACATACATCTCGAAATTTTAGAAACTAGTAGGGTTTTACCGAAATTCTGTGACCTTAACCAGGAAAATCTACATTACACATTTCATGGTGCAGATTTACCTTCGTTTCTCCTTCGTCAGTTCGTTGGCGGAACCAAGATGGCGGAAGTACCCATTCGTACCCAGGACATTCGGCCAAAACTCGGAAATGGAATGTCCAAGATGGTGGATATATTTTTAGTAGCCGGTCAAACGAGTAAAGTAGCCGTGTAATTTGACCGGTGACCGGCACTTAACAAAAACCATGCGTAATGTGCTTTAAAATGAGCTTTAAGAAACCTTAAAGTGAAAAATTCAGTTGTAAAATTAATAACTCTTTTGTTTGAAAGAACTCTTGAAACTATAAAGACTAACCATTTACAACTTTTTCTTATCTCACTTTTTCATATCTTGAGATATTAAGATTTGTTTAATATGTAAATGATCATACTTATGACATCACAATGCATGACTTATTGAAAAGTTCGGCATATCTTTACCATTATCACATGGAAGTTTGATGATTTGCATATTTGATGTCATTGGATACATCCACGCACATGCACCTGCATTTCAAGTGATTTCATTACATAATCTCAAGGATATATAAGCGTTTTCAACAAGCGTTTTATTATCGGCAGTGTGATGTCATAAGTATGATTATTTACATATTAAACAAATCTTAATATCTCAAGAGTGAAGTGAGATGTGAAAAAGTTGTAAATGGTTAGTCTTTATAGTTTTCAAGAGTTCTTTCAAATAAAAGAGTTATTTTACAACTGAATTTTTCATTGCATACGATTTGCCAAGGCAAGTGTAAGGACCGAGCTACGAAGGAACAAGCATGTCTGAAAAACCGAAGACCAGGGGCGGATTAAGGACCCCTGGGGCCCCAAACATCTGAAAGTTAGCACCCCGGTCTCTGGGGCTGCGGTGCATGGGAACAGTTATCGCTTATCAGTTGCTAAATTTGTAAAGTTAAATCCGTAGGTAGGTGTTACCCTTAGTGTTAGGGTTAGTCAACTCCAGTTGTGAAGAAAACTTGTTACACCGACACAGATGCCAGCAAAGAACTCAACATGTTTCGCCTTTTCGTCAAACAGGGACTCGCACCCACTTTCCCAAATGTTGAGAACACTCTGCGAATTTATTTATGGTTTCTTACTATAGTGGCGAAGGTACGTTTTCAAGCCTTAAGCTTATTAAGAATGAGCTGCACTCAACAATGGCGCAAAAGAGGATGAGCGTACTTTCCCCAATGTCCATCGAAAGCGACATCCTTCGGAAAATTTACTTTACCTGTGTAGTTGAAGATTTCGCTCTTAAAAATCCCGCAAAATAAACGTCTGAAAGTTACTTTGTGTCTCGGGACAACTGTTAGTACTGTATTGTTAATGTTAATGTTGGTTTTTGTAAATAGTAATTATGTAATGATCTATATAATGATTCTGTAAAATATTTTAAGATTTTTAATTTTTTAAATGATTTTTTGCTTTTGTGGTCTGTTTTTTCCCTGCGTTTCAAATTTGAGCGGGGCCCTCAGGAGCTCGGGGCCCTGGGGCACGTGCCCCACTTTCCCCTTGGTTAATCCGCCCCTGCCGAAGACAACTACTTTCCTGTATCGACCTAGCAAACGAGGTCAATAACTTATCTTCTTTCTTATACTTCTATCTTTTCTTTTTCTTTCCTGTGTATATAGGCGAGACATCTGACGGAGTATCGAGAAGCAAAATAATACAAAAGCTAAAATCCTTTGATAAGTACAAATGTGTCCGAAGAGATAGAATCATAACAGCTATGAATAATCTTTTGGTGTCTGGCGATATTTACGAAACCAAGGATTATCATTACCGTCGAATATAAAGAAGCACAAAAGTGGATTTATTGTGTCGCTGATTCGTCTTGTGTCACTACCATGAACACTTATGATTGGTTGCTTTATACTTTACAGTATTTTTGATTGGTTGAATGACTCAGACTTGTATACGTCTATGAACAATATATATATATGTTATTTACCGGCTGGGAGGTCCGTACTGGAAAAATATTTTCGGTCTCGGGCCGCTTCTGAGACTGAGGGAAAATATTTATCCAGTACGGACCGACCAAAACGGTAAATAACGTGTTTATTTTTTTCGAGCAGAGTCAAAAAAATTGCAATTTTTTGGCGCGAAAAGTTGCGATAGGTCCGTACTGGTGTGATACGGACCTCGTACTCAGTCAATCAAAAGGCTCTATTTTAGTTACGGACCTGAGTTACGGACCTCAAAAAAAAAAAATATATGTAATAATTTATTGAAAAAAATTATTAAAACTACATACAAGTATATATAACGTGAACGGGTCTTAATAGCCCATGCGAGGCACCCCCTTTGTATACATAAAAAACAATGACATAAGAAAAACTAATTAATATCTGTGACAAGGGCAGTCACGAACAAGAGACCAAGTACATGGCATGTCTACATCAAAAACTGAAATAAGTAAGGACGAATAAGTGCGAAGAAGAAAGTTCTTAAAACTAGATAATGTCAGGAAGCTAGTAGGTGAAACTGTTTTGCACACAGAGTTCCATAAATGAACAGTCCGGTTGAAGTATGAAACCCTTAATTGAATGTACAACTTGTATTACATAACGGAACTTTAAGTATAAGACTAAGTCGTGTACGGTCGTTATTAATAAAACTAACATAGTTACATATGTTCAAGTCTATGTGACCATAGAGTGCCTTGTAAAAAAAAAGACAATTATATATTCAAGGTTTTATCCAAACACTTTTCTAGGTCGGATTATGCACTTAGCGGACCTAGAAACTCAATCTGGTATTAAGTTTTAATACTCAATCTTGAATTAGGAATAAATTATTTGTATATTCACGATACAATTAAACGAAATTTCTGTGACTTTCAAATCTTCACTCTTTCCAAATATTCATCTGTTGTTATTAATCTCCTTGCAAGCGAGGGTGATAATTTCGCCGCGGCGGGATCCATTTCTCACCGAAAGTTTATATCTATGTAAATAATATGTAAAATGGTAGGACCAAAAACTCCTTATAAGGAAGTAAAAAGTCGTTTTGATGTACCTAACAGGTTTTTATAGGCACATATGTTATGTACTTAGACTTGGTAATTTCAAATCTGTTTTCAGAATTGAAAACGGTTAAATATTGATCGAGATAACGTTCAAAATAATATACGACGAAGCGGCAGCGTAATTGCCATAAAAAAGTACATAAGTACATAAACCGTTTTTACGAAGGGTATGCTCGTAATATAATAGACACGTATGTTATGTATTTAGACTCGGTAATTAGAATTGAAATCGAGTAAAAATTGGCCGAGATTACTCTCAGGCGTCTCAATCCTTGCAAGGCGGAGCCCCTTGCAAGTACGTGCGCGTACAAGGATTGAGACGCCTGGGTACGAGGCAGGCGATGGGTTATTGCGGTACACTGCAGTATGAACAGTACCAAATAAGGTGTTTTTCGTCATTGAACAACTCGTCTCCAGAGGCCACAGTCCTTTTGGTCAGCGCATCAAGGATCGTGGCCTTAGTTGCTACTTCATGTTAGGTCAACATGGATCTAACCTTGTATAAAACCCTGATATTTTCTGACAAATCCTCTCAGAAAATGTTTCCGACATATACATATGTTTCTGACATACACATGTTTCTGACATACACATGTTTCTTGCATACACATGTTTCTAACATACACATGTTTCTGACATACACATGTTTCCGACATACACATGTTTCTGGCATACACATTCACTCCATCTGTGAACTGTCCTGAGGATTTGAGCTAAAACCTCTAACCCTGAAATGAATAAACACTAACTCTACTTCTAAACCCCAACATTTCAATGAAGAATATTCTGTGATGCACAGAGGAGCCGAAATGCAGCTAGCCCTGAAATATTCCGCCCTCTACACTTGTAAATGCGATTTCTGAATTCGATTTGGCTAAACTGAAAACTATCACCACTTTATATATATCCGGCGTATACTTTTCACTTACTTTCGTATTTTTGTACGCTTGATCCAGGCTGACTTTTCAACATATTGTCTTCATGGCGTCTTTTAAATATATTACACACATCGTCGATCACTTCTGCTTCCTTGAACTGCCCGTTGTCGTGGCAAAACAGCTTTTCCTCCACATATGAAATCTTTCCATTACCTTCTTGGACTTATCGAACTTATTTTATGGAAGAAAAACGTCTTCGTTGTACCACTGCTCTACACGACTTCGCTCAACTGAAGTCAAGATAGCGGTCCTAGCTACTCACGTTTTAGTATATGTAAACTAAACGAAGCAAAATATACTTTGCAATTCATATTTTGCAACCTGGAAATCCCACGGCGCACTTTTCAATCTTATCAGTCTATTATTTCGGCGTATCAGCTACACATTCCACACGCCAGTCCCATCACACCATAAATAGATGAATAGAATCAATTCACAACAGGGCAAGTATATAATTATATAACTAATTATCTAATCCCACCGGAATGTGTATAAAAAAAAAACTAAACCTTAGAAAACGGTCTTATACTCCTGGGAAATCAGATAAAATCAAATTGTTATGTCTCGATCTCACCTATCATCTCTCAAGATGATACCATGCAGTGCTAAGTCAGTGCTATACAAGTCGTTCATCTTGCCTCACCTAACTTACTGCCATCTGGTGTGGCATTTTTCGGTAAATCAACGGACAGTAAAAAGCTGGAGCGTATACAGGAACGAGCTCTGAGGGCTGAGTATATGGATCGAGTTCGGAGACGTACGAGGAACTTCTAGAACGTGCAAAATTTCCAACGCTATACAACAGACGACTACAAGATATTATGATATTTATGTACAAAGTTAAATATGGACTTGCACCTGGAAACGTTTCGGATATGTTCAGGATTAAGGACAACAGATATTTGCTAAGGAACAGTGACTTTGAAATTCCATGCTTCAATACTGTTCGTCATGGAAAACATTCAGTTAGGTATTTAGGGCCATTTTTATGGTCAAAATTAAGCAGTAAAATTGAGGGACCTACCTACTCTGAACTCTTAGAAATAATATAAGAAAACAAGATCTCACTGGATTCATCTCATAATTTTATATTTTATTATAATTGATAAATGTTTATATAGGGTTATATAGGGTTAATCTTAGTATTGTACACAAATTAATTATAAATTATTTTATGATTGCTACATACATAGGATTAGTGTAGAATTACATGTAGTTTTTACCTTTTTAATCAAATAGTCTACATAGTGTCCCCAATTAGTCTGTACAGGGTGTCCCAAAAAAAAGGCTACCTTTTCAAATTCAAATTAGCATGTTAATTCAAGCAACCTATTGTAGTTCTTTGAAATTCATTATCGCTTTTGAACTACGAATGCGTAAAAACACACAGTTTTATACACATGGGATATTAAACACAATAGGTTGTTTGAATTAACACGCTCATTTGAATTTGAAAAGGTAGCCTTTTTTTGGGACACTCTGTATAAGTTTAAGGCTGCGTTTACACTAGAGCAAAAGTATTCGGATTCGTATTGTTTTTTATTCCCATGAGGATGCAAAACAATATGAATCCGGTTACTTTTGCTCTAGTGTAAACGCAGCCTAAGTCATCACCTATAGACCTTATTCATAACCGGTTGCTTTCGAGGGCGGTTACTTTCGGAGGGCGGTTACTTTAGGAGGGCGCTTACTTCGGGTTGTTATTTTTATGATCGGTCAAGTTTTACCCACAACTGTACATTTTGCACAACGTTTCAAAGTTTTGTTTTATTTTGATTAAATTACATAAGAGTTGTTACTTATTATCTATTATGCTAATAATTTACCGTACTTGATACCGAATATCTCAGATACCGAAATGGAAGAGGACGTCTGAACCATGACAAAGACAAACTTATAACTACTGTCTGAATTTCCTGAATCTTTGATATTACTGTTTTATACATGTTTTAATCCATGCCATTCAAATAAATTGTTAAACAGATGTTACAACTTATTTATACAATAGTTATAGACATCGGAAGGGGCTACTTTCGGCGGGGGGTTGGGGGGGGGGGGGGGTTACTTTAAGAGGGGCGGCTACTTTCTGGTTTTGTTAACTTGGGCCGAGCCTGGCCCGGATTATAGTTAACTATTACAGTTCGATGTTCGAAAATTAACATTACAATTAGCATTACAAAAATCATCCCTGGCCGAGCGTTGTTTTGCGTTTACACTGTAAAATCCGAGGCAGGGCCGGGCCTAGGCCGAACCCTACCCGATGACCAGAGCTACTTTTAACCCAGGCTCGGTTTAGGTTAATGCGTTTACACTGGAAAAACTAGCCCAGACCGGGCCCAAACAAGGGCTCGGCCCAGTATAATTTGTCTTTGAAAGATGGTACCCTCGCAGTTGAATTTGAGTTCGCAGTTAGTTGAAGACTGCGATTAAGGTTAGGGCTTCGGTTAGGATTAGGGTTAGGATCACGGTTAGATTGGGGATTTGGATTTAGTTTAGTAATACCATGATTTACTCGGTTTCTTTTGTTCTCGCAGGGAAATTTAATCGCTAAATTCCCCACGTTTATTTGTTTGAAAACTACTCATGCATACAAATTAGGGAAAATTTCTAATTTTTCCTCATTCCTATGATATGCATGAGGGAAATTTAGTAGAACACAAAGGATTTCTTTGTCTTCTAATTTTCCCTCATTCAAATGCACGGGAAATTTAGTAGACAAAAACTCTGTCTCCAACCACGGGCTGGATAAGGTTCTCAAAGTTATCCTCGGCGATCATAATATTACAAACTAATATCATGACTTGTCGGGAAATTAGCGATTAATAGATAGATAGATAACTTTATTTATACACGCTGATCCCGTCAACCGAAGCTGATTTCCACGAGGGGCGTGTGCAAAAATAGAAAAATGTTACATGAAGAATGATATTAACTAGCTATTTACAAGAAACTTAAATTTAAAAAGGTAGAATATTAAATTATTTACATGATAAGAACGTTATTTGAAATTTTTACAGGTACATCAATTTACTTGTTACTCCATGTCAATGATGTGAGCAGCGATTTTAATTCGAAAGGAAGAAATTAAATTGCCCTTCTTTGTAATATTTTGTAATCTTTGTAAAATTTTCACAAATCTTCCCTTGGCGGCGGGCAATTTAATCGCTAATTTCCCTCAAGTCATGGTATTACTTATAAATATATGTTTACTCACGATCCTCAACTGCGAGGGTACCATCTAGCAACGACCTTGATGTACATTATGCAGACCCGCAGTGGCGAAGCTAGTCATAGCAACTGGTGATGCTATGCAAATTTTAAAAATGTTTTACATATTCAGACTTTAGAAATGTATTGTTTTCAAAATATGCAGATGCTTATAACCAGTTGCTATGGCCAGCTTCGCCACTGCAGACCCGTAGGAGGAGTGGGGCGGGGGGAATAAATTAGGGAAAGTCTCAAATGATTCTTGTTACACTGCATAGTTGTAATAAGAGTATGTTTCAAACACTTCACGTGACAACAACGGGTCGAATTATATTGTAGCATTGAATCAATTCATAACCAAAAACTAGTGTGTTATTGTTCTTTTATAAAAGAAATACCTAATGGTTTGCGTGTTTGGATGATGATCCAAGCACTTGGGAGGTCAACTCTCGCAACATCCCAGCGTGTTTTGATCAGGCCATCCAAACACGCAAACATTAGGTATTTCTTTAATCAGCAAAGCCGTGACGTCATGTTCTGTGCAGCTCGATGTGGCGAAGTGTTTTATAAACGTTCACCGGTGTTCCTACGTCAGGTTATCCGATACAAACTTTGGCCATAGAACTGTTCGTCGAATAGCGTTGTATTTCCAGTTCAGCCTTGTGGAATACTTCGTCTTCGTAATGGACAACATCGGTTGTTTCGTCTGGATATGAAGCAGTGAGGTGATATATATCTAAGATTTCTAAACCTGCTTTACACATGGCTGACATGGCGTAAGAGTCGAACAGACGAACACGCTGCAAAAGAGGCGAAGGAAAATGAGGAGGAAGAGGTGCATGAAGGAAGATGGTTCTGGTGAGGAAGAAGAGGTGAAGAGGAAGAGGTGAAGGAAGAGGAGGATGGTGAGGAGAAAGATATGAAGAAAGAGGAGATGGTAACGGTGAGGATGAAGTGGTGAAAGAATTGAGGGGGTGGTTATCATGAAGAGGAAGAGGTAAAGAAAGTGGAGGATGACGATCATGGGGAGAAGGGAGAGGATGATGATTATGATAGTGAGAAAGAGGTGAAGTAAGAGGATGATGATGAGTCGGAGGAAGAAGAGATGAAGAAAGAGGATGAAGATGATGGTGAGGAAGAAGTGGTGAAGAAACAGGATGATGATGATGACTATGATAAGAAGGAAGAGGATGACGATGATAGTAAGGAGAAGAAGAGGATGATGGTGAGGAGGAAGAAGAAGAAGTGAAGCAATAGGAGAATGTTGATGGTGAGGAGGAAGTGGTAATTGAAGAGGGGGTGGTGAGCACGCAGGCTAGTTATGATGAAGAAGGAAGAGGTGAAGGAAGAGGAGGAGGAGGTGAAGGAAGAGGATGATGATGAAGAAGAGGTAAAGGAAGAGGGATCAGGTAAGGAGGAGTAAGAAGAAATGGGAGGATGGTGTTGGTGAGGAGAAAAAAGTGAAAGGAAGAGGAGTATGGTGATGAGGAAGTGGTGAAGGAAGAGGAGTATGGTGATGATGAGGAAGTTGTGAAGGAAGAGGAGGATGATGGTGAGGAGTAAGAGATGAAGAAATAGGAGGATGGTGGTGAGGAGTAAGAGGTGAAGCAATAGGAGAATGTTGATGGTGAGGAGGAAGTGGTAATTGAAGAGGGATCAGGTAAGGAGGAGTAAGAAGAAATGGGAGGATGGTGTTGGTGAGGAGAAAAAAGTGAAAGGAAGAGGAGTATGGTGATGAGGAAGTGGTGAAGGAAGAGGATGATGATGGTGAGGAGAAAGAGGTGAAGGAAGAGGAGGATGATGGTGAGAAGGAAGAAGTGAAGGAAGAGGACGATGGTGGTGCGGAGGAAGAAGAAGAGATGAAAGAAAGGAGAATGGTGTTGGTCAGGAGAAAAAGTGAAGGAAGAAGAGGATGACGACGATGGTGAGGAGAAGGAAGAGGTGTAGGAAGAGGATGGTGAGAAGTGATGAAGGAAGTGGAGGATGATAATAGTGAGGTGAAGGAAGAGGATGATGGTGAGGAGGAAGAAGAGGTGAAGAAATAGGAGTAAGGTATAGGTAAGGAGAAAAAGGTGAAAGAAGAAGAGGTGAGGAGGAAGAGGAGGATGATGGTGAAGAGGAAGGGCATGATAATTATGATGATGAGTAGATTGTGATTATGCTAATGAGGAGAAATGTGATGAGGATTGTTATTATGATTATGATCATGATGAAGAGTGATTGTGATAATGATTACGATGAGGATTGTAATGATATTGTAATAAGGCGATCGAAGATTGTGATGATCATGATGATGGGGAGGATTGTGATGATTATAATGATAATGATGATTGCGAAACAGATTACAATGAAGAGGAGAATTATAATGATTATGATAATGAGGAGGATTATGATGATTGATTATAATGATAAGGATGATTGTGATGATGATTACGATGAAGAGGAGAATTATGATGATTATGATAACGAGGAGGATTATGATGATTGATTATAATGATAAGGATGATTGTGATGATGATTACGATGAAGAGGATCGTATAATGATTAAGAGAGGATCGTATAATGATTAAGATTATAATGAAGAAGAGGATTGTAATATGCTGGTGATGATGCGAATGATGGGGATAATGACGAGGACATATGGAGGAAGATAGCGATGGTAATGATGGTAAATTACCTGGTCGGTGAAAAACCTCCAATGCGTTTCATTCCGATGTTTTTCAACTTTCTCTTTATGAATGGCCGTCGACGTCTTCCAAATCACTTTTGCCTCGCTGCCAAGTTTCTTCTTCCGATGTTTTAACATTCTTATTACATCTGTTATCAAATTCTGATAGGTCGTAAAGTTTATTCCAATGGGGAAATGTAACCCGAGATTCAAAACCAACAAACTATCAGCCCTCCGCATGTCTCCACTGCGGAGAACATCACGAATTGATTCCAAAACTAAGTTTGGTCGGAAGTCAAAATCGTCGTTTTTTGTTTTCGCTTTGTGTTCATTCTCGTGTGGTATGGGATACACCCAGTTGTAACTATGACGACACGAGCTGAATATGTTCGTGCATAACAGCTTGGAAGATAATGAATTATGTAATCGCAGTGCCAGTGAGTCCCCGTAGATCCACAGTGTTCCTTTGCGCTTGTTAGGAAAGCTTGTAGCTTGGTTTTTGGTTTCGCTGGTGTATTCTGTTGAGATGGATAGAAGGAATGACATTTCAACAATATTGTTCGGCGTTGTTTCACTCTTGTTCAGCATTGTTTCAACAATGTTGTTCAGCATTGTTTCACTGTTGTTCAGCATTGTTTCAACAATGTTGTTCAGCATTGTTTCAACAATATTGTTCAGCGTTGTTTCAACAATGTTGTTCAGCGTTGTTTCAACAATGTTGTTCAGCGTTGTTTCAACAATGTTGTTCAGCGTTGTTGCAACAATGTTGTTCAGCATTGTTTCAACAATGTTGTTTAGCATTGTTTCAACAATGTTGTTTAGCATTGTTTCAACAATGTTGTTCAGCATTGTTTCAACAATGTTGTTCAGCATTGTTTCAACAATGTTGTTCAGCATTGTTTCAACAATGTTGTTCAGCATTGTTTCACTGTTGTTCAGCATTGTTTCAACGATGTTGTTCAGTATTGTTTCACTGTTGTTCAGCATTGTTTCAACAATGTTATTCAGTATTGTTTCAACAATGTTGTTCAGCATTGTTTCAACAATGTTGTTCAGCGTTGTTTCAACAATGTTGTTCAGCATTGTTTCACTGTTGTTCAGCATTGTTTCAACAATGTTGTTCAGCATTGTTTCAACAATGTTGTTCAGCATTGTTTCAACGATGTTGTTCAGCATTGTTTCAAAGATGTTGTTCAGCATTGTTTCAACAATGTTGTTCAGCATTGTTTCAACGATGTTGTTCAGCATTGTTTCAACAATGTTGTTCAGCATTGTTTCAACAATGTTGTTCAGCATTGTTTCAACAATGTTGTTCAGCATTGTTTCAACAATGTTGTTCAGCATTGTTTCAACAATGTTGTTCAGCATTGTTTCAACAATGTTGTTCAGCGTTCGCTCTCTATATGAACTCATGGTAGAATTGTTATTTATCAGAGCTATAACATATATTCATCAATGTTCACAGTCAGTCGTCTTCATACCTGCAATATACGGCATCCAATTATTTTCAATCCATCGTCCGTAACCGTTCCAAAGCGCGTTGCATGTTTTCCGACATCCAATATCCAAAAGAGCTAAATAGGTTAATTAATCGAAGAATCAAAATTTCCCCTAAACACCACCACCTTTTTTAAACCGAAGATCAAGTAATAAGAACTATTTATGCGAAGCCAAATATAAACTGAAGACTTATGGTAGTAGGGCGTACTCTGTAGCAGCCCCTAGACTGTGGAACAGTAATTGCTCTGTATTATTATTATTATTATTATTATTATTAAAACAGCAAACGTATGTTTGAAATGCGGACCGTAGTTAAATAACATTAAATAATAATAATAAAAATAATAATAATGAACTCCAGGTTACCATTTGATTGTGATGAAATGTTGTCGTTCGGCTTGATTCGAATTGTGATTGTCTTCCCTCCTTGTAATGGTTCAAGGAGATACTCATCTAAAAAGCCCAGCATACCACTGGCTTGGTATTTGCCTTGCGCGTTTCCTAGAAAAATAGAACACTAAGAATTCGTCACTTATTCTCTCAGGCAGTGAGGCAGTCTATACGTTTATGAAGGAAAACACTTAACGGGGGTGGGTCACTTAACTGGAATATATAGAACTGGAATGTTGACTGATGATGTAGATGAAGAGGAAGATGATGAGTAAGAAGAAGAGGAGTACGATGATGATGAAGAGGACGGTGATGATGAGGAACAAGAGGAGGGGTATATGAAGAGGATAACGAGGAGGAGGAGGATGATGATGATGATGAAGAGGAGGGGGAAGAGGAGGATGATGATGAAGAGGAGAATGATGATGAAGAGGAGAGGGGAAGAGCAGGATGATGATGATAAAGAGGAGGATGATGATGAAGAGGAAGAAGAGGAGGATGATGATGATGAAGATGATAAGGAGAAAGAGGAGGATGATAAGGAGGAGGATGATAAGGAGGAAGAGGATGATGATGATGATGAAGAAGAGGAGGATAATAGGATGATGATGATGATGAAGAGGAAGATGATAAGGAGGATAATAAGGAGGATGATGACGAGGAAGAGAAAGATGAGGAGGAAGCAGAGGAAGAGAATGAGGAGGACCAGGAAGAGGATGATGAGGAGGACGAGGAAGAGGAGGAGGATGATGAGAAGGACGAGGAGGATGATGGTGAAGAGGAAGATGATGAGAAGGAAGAGGAAGATGATGAGAAGGAAGAGGAAGATGATGAGAAGGAAGAGGAAGATGATGAGAAGGAAGAGGAAGATGATGAGAAGGAAGAGGAAGATGATGAGAAGGAAGAGGAAGATGATGAGAAGGAAGAGGAAGATGATGAGAAGGAAGAGGAAGATGACGAGAAGGAAGAGGATGATAATTATGTGGAGGATGATGATGGTAAGATGATGACGATGATTATGGTGAGGAAGAGGTGAAGAGAGCAGGATGGTGCTACGTATATATTAACCCAAAATGTAAACCGTCTTATTACCTAAACAAAACTCTCCCCGACTCTAAACCAGTTCTCTGCACGTAATAAATATTTTCTTATGAAAACTCACTGACGTTAAGGGTTTACCTGACGTTAAGGGTTTACTTGACGTTAAGGGTTTACCTGACGTTAAGGGTTTTACCTGACGTTAAGGGTTTACCTGACGTTCAAGGTTTACCTTCAGTAATAAATGTTTTCTACAAAACTCACCAACTCTAAACCAATTCTCTGGTGGATCTTTGAGTCCATCACATAAACTATAATCTAAGATTGCCTCTACAACATACTCCCCGGGTTCCATAACCAACGCCATTGCTTCATAGGTACCGTTGTGATGATCAAATACAGTGGCAGAAACACTGGATGGTCCTTTTAGGCGTACTCTCCACGAATCTCCACCGATTTTCTTGTCCTTGCCTTTCTTAGTCCGAGTGTGAATAAATATCCTTGTGAATCCTCCCGCTGGACGGATATCCATGTAGGAAACATAACTGGTGGGACCTGAAAATACATTCCCATTGGCATAATAATGAATAAGCCTGTTCGTAATATCGACTACGCATCAAAATGACGTGTTCTGCGTCGGGATAAAATTATTTCAATTCATAACATCAGTATAACGAATTTGCAAGTGTAAATAGAAATGCAAATGTATATTGTGGTTTTAGCCTGATGTTATGAATTGAAATAAGTTTTATCCCGACGCAGAACACGTCATTTTGATGCGTAGTCGATATTACGAACTCGCTTATTGTTGCATGAGGTTGGCATGATATGATGATATCGACAACACAAACCGAGGTCTTGATATAATTCGGGAAACGTCAAAACGCGGACCCTAGGTCCATGGACTCCCTCATGGACCCGGGTCTGTGGACTACTCTCGTGGAGCCGGGTCCGTGGAATACTCTGTTTTATATAATAAATAAGATCAGTTTAGTTGTGGGTGCCTCTCTCCTCCACAGTTTTTCCGTGTTTTTCGAGTTTTTACGTGAGGAACGACTGACGAGTGCGAAAAAACTCACGGAAACCTCTGCGGAGGAGAGAGTGTGGGTGCAGAAACTTGAGTGCAAAGTTGTTTTTTTTAATTTGGATACAGGTGTTGACGAATTATTGGGGCGATATATTTAAAAAATTAACAAAGTGCCAGCCCACCATCACCAGGCATCACTTGTATTCCGTATTTCTCATACGGATGGTGAAATTTGTAACCCTTTGCTTACACGCGTAAAAAGAGTTACAAAGGGTTACAAAGCAAGGGGTTAAATGAGTGAAATTTTACTTTCATATATAATTCTTTCTTGACTTGTTAAATTAATATTTATTCAAAAGAGATTCAAAATGCAACAAAGTACATAGCGTTCGCTAATTTGTTTTGTCGCCAATTAGCGATAGGGGTATCTAGTACGGAAAATTCTTTTTTTTAATCCCGAATTCAACACATATACCTTCACCCTAATCCAAACCCTAAACCTATAATACTAACTCTTACGATAATGCTTTATTTTAGAAATAACCGAGCTGATTTTATTTTCAAATTCTACTATTTTTATACCAATAAAATTATTATATAATACTAATTTTATATATATAATTTTATATAATATTATTATTTTTAATTATATATATTATTATTTTATTTTTGAATACTATTTGTGAATTACTATTTTTACTGCCTTACTTGTATTTAAATTCGCTTAGTACTCATTTACGCTCCGCATTCTATAAATTCGCGCGATTTAATAATAAATAATAATAATTCTTTATAATTATACAGGTTAACTTCTTCAGAAAACTAAGATTCTGGTATCAATGAAGGACCTGTGTTTAAGTAAAATACAATAAAATTTGGTAGGAATCAAAATAAATAATAAACTATATGAAATAGAAAAATGTCAATGAATAAAATGTTATCAAACTTAAAGTTAGTTCTAAAGAACCTTAAAATAAAATTGACTTATTTTGACCTGGTAGGCAAATGACTTTTTTCCAATACTGGTGCGAATTTCTGGAAGTAACACACATGATGCATTTCCACGAGTATTCTTGTTATGTTCGAGCCGCTGAAACAAGGTGTTGTGTGACTCCGGTCCAATATGGTTAAGCGACTTAAAGACATTAATTGCTACACGACGTTTGCGAATAGTTTCATTGTTGTCTATATCCAAATGTAGATTACCAGGATCAGCGATGATTTTAATTGCTCTGTCTTGTATTGATTCCAATTTATTGTTTAAAGTTTTCGAAATTCCAGATAATACAGGGTATAGCAATAGAGAATAATCGGATTTATCATAGTATCATAAATACGTTTCGCCACAAATGGACCGATGTTTGGCCTGATACGTACTAGGTCAGCAAAAGTGCTGAGTAATGGCGGGAAAGGAAATATAGTTACACTGGAAAAACTTGACTAGACTTTACAAACACTGTTCCACAACTTTGCAATGCGGTTAAAGTAAGAGGCCTGATACGTACTAGTTTTACAAGATGGGTTTTTTAGCATGAGACTAATTGGATTAAGACTAAGTAGTGTTCGGCCGTGAGTAACAAAAGAATTGTAGTTGTGTCCATTTAAATTAATCAGAAATACCATAAAGAGCTTTACAAAAGAAAATCAAGTCTTTGATTTCTCGATTGTTCATGTATGCGGCAGTGATCGTTAAAACATTCAAACACTCACGCCGTTGCCAAGATGGCTTTGACACGTTTCTACAATAATTTATAAACGTAACCAGGTGGATTTTAGTCTTTTGTCATATATCTGACAGACTGTCGCTTCATCATGTCATATATGCGAAATGGCAGATTTGTATACAAAAATCAGAGGACTGAAGATAAAAAAAATGTCCCTGGTAGGACATTTGCCTCGATAAATTTCGAGTGCAAATTTGATATGGAGAATGGAGGAAATCCAAGTTTAGTTTAGTTTAGTTTAGTTTATTATATTTATCACTCTTAGGTGAACGGAATAACCCAACAGGCTAAAAGCCCAATTATAGGGGTTCCGAGGGCCTACGATTTTAGGTCGTATCCGAGAAGACCTGAAAGTCTTATCATTTGCTGATATTATTGCAAAGGCAGCACTTTCTCCTCAATTATTTTTAAGACCTTGAGTGGAGGTCCGACCCAGGATTTCAACCTGTGTCTCCCAGCTCATAGACATGTGTGGTAACCACTAGACCAGTAGCATTAATTATCACAAATCAGGTTGAAAAACTTTCGTTTTTCTAGAAAAGCCCTGGGCGCAACTCATATAAGAAGACCGATGAGTCGTGAATCGAAAAATACGGTTACGCAAGATTAAAAATTGAAAATCGACAAGATTTGATTTCATAAAAACTCTGCGATTGGTGGCATTTTGAATTTTCATGATGCTACGCGGAAGAAGAACCCTTACTATCGTATCGTTTCAAAGAACTTACCGGAACTTCTAAATTCTTTCTCCCAACCTAGTTCGCTGCTTCCCCAGTCGGTGACTCCTCTGCACGAAGAAAGTATTGCTCGCCAGTCTACTCTGGCTTTGAGTAGTCTCAACCAGCTATTCCTGAACGTGTTTTTTATCTCTACGAGAGACTGCTTCGTTCCCAGATCAGAAGCATGTTTCTTCATCACTGATGTCAATGCAATCTCGACGTTGAATCGGATGGGCACAAAGTACCACACATGTAGAAGCAATATGAGCAATAGAATGACACATAGATAGAAGAAACGGATGGGAATTGAACACGACATGCAGGGCATGGTTAGCCTGTTGTTATTGACATGAGACTTGCCTAGAGAAAGGAATAAATTAGGGAGGAATTTTAGATTAATCAACCGTGTTGCGGCCACGCTAGGTGCTACGTTTTGCAAAATTATCTCCGCGTTGTCAGAATTTGTTGCCATTGTGTTCGTAACGCCATTTTAGGAAATTCCCGTTGTACAATGGGATAGCCAGGGTTGACCAACTTATCCGGGCACCAGATGGGCACCCTGAGATTCTATTTACAACAAATATAGACTTTTTAACAAAAATATAATAAATATATAGGTGATATAGCTTTACTGCTTTGGCAACTACAATCTTGGACAAAAGTCATTGGGATACGCCACGCGCACGTTCATGTTTACGCAAAAATTTACATATAGCACCAAGACCCCTCCCCCTAATCAATGTTGATGGATATAAATGGCAAATATGTGTGAAAATACATTATATTTGATACAGTGAACAGCATTGAAAGGAGCCAGGAGGCATCGATCATGGCATGTTGTAAAATATGGACTGATAAAACATGGACTGGACTGGACTGATAAAACATGGACTGATAAAACATGGACTGATAAAACATGGACTGGTAAAACATGGAGGGTTAGGATCTTTGTTGTTTTGGGGTTAGCGATTATTTGTTAATGTATAGACATCATATATGATGTCTATACATTAACAAATAATCGCTAACCCCAAAACAACAAAAATCCTAACCCTCCATGTTTTATCAGTCCATGTTTTATCAGTCCATGTTTTACCAGTCCATGTTTTATCAGTCCATGTTTTATCAGTCCATGTTTTATCTGTCCAGTCCAGTCCAGTCCAGTCCATGTTTTATCCGTCCATGTTTTACATGCCATCGATCATTCAAGATGAACCCGCTGAAGCAGAACGAAAGGTTACAAGTGAAGAATGATTGTGTTGTTGTGTCCTAATACTTTTGTCCAAGATTGTAGCTATATAGTCATCCGTTTCTTTCAGTCTTTCGTATTCTTTTTACTAACAACAACATGATAACAGCAACAGCCGACGGGAGTCAAGTAGTCGAAATGAAGAGGATAACATTGCAAACAAATCCCTCTCAAATCGCTCCTGTAATTACATCTGGCACCACTCTCGCGTAAGCGACCATCTCCCTTAAGCAACCGCCTTTCCAAATTCCCATTTTATTTCTTAGTCAAACACTGTATTTAGCATCTCAACCACATTTTGGGATTCCATTTTGGCTTTTCTAATTGTTTTTCAGTACTCTCGTAAGCGACGATCCCGGAGATCGATGACAGAGCTATGACATATACCAGACGGCAACAATCATGGCTTTATTAGTTTGTATTTTAATATTTGATATAATTTTGCAATTTCCACTACAGTTGCTATAAGTTGTGCTATCATCACATATGCTTGTTCACGAAGCAATCCTCCGTTTTGAACTAGTGTATAAACTATGATTCTGTGAAGCCACATCATAACCAAGTTTCACAATTTTTTATTGTAGCGAGGGTGATACATGTTTTACTGTTTTACCGTCCCCATAATGAATATATTTACATGGGATCTCTAGACCATATCCAGTGCCACGATTTACTCGCTTTCCAAAAGAAAATAATTTGTGCTTCGTTTCAAACATTTGCTGACATGCCTTGCCATTCTCAAAGGAATATTTCCAACTATATTTCATCTTGTGTTAACAACTTTGTTATACTGACAACCGCAACAGCATTTGAATCATTTTCATTCTTTGGCTCTCGCTTCAGATTTTGTGAAATATGCATGTGAATATTATTATTACTTCCAGTTAGTATAAAACTGAATTACAATAGGTTTGGGCCACATGTGGTGAATATTCTCGTAAGCGACCATCTCTCGTAAGCGACCACTTAGGCCCAGGTCAAACGTCGAACTTTTCATCAATCGAACTCAATGTAAATTAGGAAACTCTTTTGTTTAAGTTCATTTGCATTGAGTTCGACTCATGAAAAGTTCGACGTTTGACCTGGGCCCCGAGGTGGTCGCTTATACGAGAGAGTCAACTGAAAATTTCGGCCAACTCTTCTACGACTGTACAAGTGAGAGACCACTAGAGAGGTCTTTCGCTGCATTGCGATTGTGGAGATTGTGGTTGTAATTTGTACGATTGTGCAATTTCCCCTGAAGCATGTTTTCCGTGCCGAAGTAAAGTGAATGCTTGTTCATCGCTTTCCCATGCAGTGGACCCGAGTAACAGAAGACGCATATAATTTAATCGAGTGAAATGCCAAATATTGCTTGTAATATACCCAGAATCTTATCCAGGCATTACCACCACTATATATACACTACTCGTGACTAGCTCAGTGGTCAGAGCAGTGCACTAAGCATCACAGGGTCGCGAGTTCAATTCCAGCCGGAAGGCCTTGAAGTTGCATTTTTCGCAACTGGTCCCGGTTTGGTCTTAAAATGTATATATTCCAACACTCGAAATTTTCCTTCACCAAAAATCCTTAGCATCTTTCCATATAGTTCGGTGATTTCTGTAGTAGTGTTAACTCTAGTTTAATTTAGTTGTGGTGAAAACGTCGCCTTTTCGAAGGTGGTTTATTTCCCTATACGTACGAACTTCAACATGGCTGATTTAAACTACAAGAAGTATATATATTAGTCATTTGTCAATAAGATCTAAAGAAATAAATGCAAAGAATCGACAATTTTGAACTTGCTAATCAAATCTATGCCATTTAATTTAATTTAACAAGTGTTGCACTTTTTGGAAACATGTTTTGACATTATAAATTTACAAGACTGCATGTACTGTAGAAGTAATAGGAAGAAGAGAATAGATAGGAATAAAAAGAAATAATAGGAGTAGAGAACATACCAGACACATGGCGTTCTGTCTTGTTGAGGATAGGGTAACAAAATAAACAATCACCTCACATGCATTCGGAGCGACTGTTTGCGCATGGGAACACACGAAACTTAATTTCGTTAACAATGGGCTTGTTTATCTTAAAAAAATATTACCAGACCTTACAGATAAATTTTTTCAGAATGTTCCTTGCAGAAATCGCCGGAAATGCACTCCTGGAGCTTTCAAAATTAAATTTTTCTGGGGGGAATGCCCCCAGAAGCCTAGAGATGTTCCCGGCAAACCTGCGAACATAATGGGGTCCTAGTAAACACTGTCCGCGAACATCGCGCGAACGTTCGAGCTCACTGAACGCCACCGAAACCGCGTATGCGATGGCGAAAAGGCCAACAAAAATAATTGTAATGCTAAATTCGCATGTTAAATTCGTTAGTTTTTAAAGCGAATGCTATAATACCGTAGAATCTCGAAAATAGCCAGAGGGGCTACTCGAAATTAGTGACCTTCGAAATTAGTGACCTTCGAGTTCGAAATTAGTGACCTCTAAGGGCGGTTACTTTCGGAGGGGCGGTAACTTTCGGATGGGCGGTTACTTTCGGAGGGGCGGTTACTTTCGGAGGGGCGGTTACTTTCGCAGGGCGCTTACTTCGGGTTATTTTTAGCATCGGCCAAGTTTTAACCACTACTGTACATTTTGCACAACGTTTCAAAGTTTTGTTTTATTTTGATTAAATTACATAAGAGTTGTCACTTATTATCTAATGCTAATAATTTATATTCGATGCCGAATATTTCAGATACCGAAATGGAAGAGGACGCTGTCTGAAATTCCTGAATCCTTAATATTACTGTTTTATACATGTTTTAATCCATGCCACTCAAAATAAACTGTTACTGATGTTACAACTTATTTATACAATAGTTGTTTTTTTTGGGGGGGCGGCGGTTACTTTAAGAGGGGCGGCTACTTTCGGTTTTTAGTAGTAATTGTTTAAAAAAACGGCTACTTTCGAGGGGGCCGCTACTTTCGCGATTCTACGGTATAACAAGACACAGCACTAAAGTGCGGTGCCCTAAGTGTTCGTTAAAAATGTCACGTCAAAAATGTCGGTTACTATTGAAATCACAGAATATATAGCGCTGCCAAAAGGTACCGCAATTATTCGCCGAATGCCGCGACCACTTTCAATGGCGCTACGGCTCACAATGTTTCAATGTTCGTTTCGAAAATCGGTTTTCCCTTGCACTACAAATGTCCGTTTAAACGATGTTTTACGAAGTGCATCAAAGAATTTCGCAAGGCATTTGGTCAGTGCCAGATGCCGGGGGGGGACAATCTAGATGGGGGGCATCTGGTCCTGTTACACCTGGCCATTACAAATTAACGAAGTCAATTAAACTTCATATTAAAACCATAAATCGTTATTACGGACGTTGTCTTACTCACTGATCTCGAAAGAAGACTGGATTGAGCAACTATTGTTCAGAAAACGAAGCCGGAAGTCCGCCATTACTAAGGGGGGCCGAGTCCAATGTGTGTTTACACGCAATTTTCAAAGCAATCATATCTATATATTTCGCGTGTAAACAAAAATTAGCATTACAAAAATTAGCCCTGGCCGAGCGCGCGCTTTTTTGTGTTTACACTGTAAAATCCGAGGCCGAGCCAGGCATAGGCCGAACCCTGCCAATGACCAGGGCTACTTTTAACCCCTGGGTTAACGCGTTTACACTGGAAAAACTAGCCCAGACCGGGCTAGTTTCGCCAGTGTAAACGGGGTATTAGTAATGGCCGCCGTTGGCTTTAATTATCCAGTGAGAGAAGCCTAAAACCTATTTCGCGAGCGTCACAGTTTGATTTGCTTGCAAACTTGGAGTTTCTAATGATCTCTCGCAATTACATTATGCAAATATATGCAAGCTTTAAAATCAGCTCATCAGATACAATAGAAAGCTCATACGGCTATGCGGCAGCACACACCAATCTTTCGGAGTTAACTTTAGTACTTACAATTGGTAAGACCTCCCGTGGAAAATCACTTCTGTGAACCGCGAGCTTTCTGTTTAAATATAAAAATGATTTCTCAGTTGTTAACTTATTATTACAACACTTCATGGCTGAGACGATAACCACTTGCCTTATGTAACAGCTTCGTTCATTAATTAGCATCTTCCATCATGATGACCTGCGAACACATGCAGCTTGAACAATGTCTATGGCTATAAACATGTCGTTCGTGAACCTGTAGAACACAACTGGTATATAACATTAACCCGGTTGTCTGGCACTAGGCAAATCTAGTATTGTAAAAATTGAATATATAGGTTAATTAGTTCTAAGCGAACGCTCTTAAAGACACAACAACACAAGTTTTTGATATAGCTTTTCAAACAGTACTAGAAATACGAATCCTGCAGATTGGTCAATACCCGTGCAGGGTGAGAGTATCCTGCACGGGAATTTACAGCAATTTTAAGTGGCGTTTTCCATCTCATTCCGTTTAACAAAAAAAACAGAATATAGTTTTTGTATTGTGAGAAAACTATCACCGAGAAAACTGATCGTCTGATCCATTTTGTGTTCAATAGCGAAGTTAAACGAGGTTTGAAAAGGGCATGTTTTGAAAGCAACAAACTCGCGAGAATAATGTACTGTTTATATATACCTTCTATTTTCTTGCCTGATGAACTCACTGGGAAAAGAACAATCTTTATCTATACGAAGTAAAATACCCAACAGCTCTCGACTTAAAATCCAAAATCTTCCAGTGAAATTGTGAAAAAGACAGCGAAGACCTTTCCAGAGAGACAGTTGCTGCCCATAATATATGTCTGTTCGCTTTGCCACAACAAGCCAAAGTGGAGTTTTTTTATCCATATTCTTCTGTTTGTTGTCGGCAAAACAAATTTCAGCTTTCCGGCCTGCTCGACTGGAGACGAATTATGATTGGTAGTTGATAATTCTTGGGAGAATTTGTATTCTCATCATATTATTTTTGGATAAAATTCGTTATTTCTCTGTCGTTATTTTATAAAATAAATACCAAATGGTTTTCCGTGCAGGATACTGTGATCCAAACACGGGATGTTGCTCGACTTCCGAAAAGCTAAAAACACTCGCCTATCGGCTCGTGTTTTTTACGCTTTTCGAAAGTCTCGCAACATCCCGCGTGTTTGAATCACAGTATCCTGCACGGAAAACCATTTGGTATTCCTTTAATAATCCCCTCGCTCGCCTTTTCGCCACCCAAGAGTTTCATCCTAACAATATCTGCGGGATTTTCCCCATGCATGGTCTCCAGGCCTCGCACGCCGTGTATTAATTTGTTGATATTTTTAAAAAAAATGTTTTACTTATCTCGGCCAATATTTAACCGTTTTCAATTCTGAAAACAGATTTGGAATTACCTAGTCAAAGTACATTACATACCTGCCTATTATGTTACACAAACGTGTACACCCTTCGTAAAAACGTGCTTATGTACTTAAAAAATAATCGGCCATGTTTGTGCCGATTTTCTCCAACGAATATTGCCGATTAAAACGGATCACGCAAAAGGCGTACTCGGAACTTACCGGTTGGTCTTAGCCAATCGTGTGTTTTTGGCGCAGCATCGACACCTCTTCCAGTAACTTCAGCAGATTCTTGGACCGCTGCTGTTTCTACTGTATGAAGACGACCTGCCTTCCTCTACTAACAATTCTACCATTGCAACCTACGCCGACGACCCTAAAATCTTTAAGGTAATCAACACTCCGACGCAGCAGCCTTACAGGAGGACCTGACAAATTTCGAAACTTGTTCATCTAATGCCGGTCTTCTACTCAATATATCTAAATGTAAAACTCTACAAATTACTAGGAAACACAATAAGATCCAATACCCTTACACACTACAAAACACCATCTTAGAAAGTTCGGACTGTGAACGTGATCTTGGCGTAATCAAGTTCTTGAACAGTGTTTCCGAGCAAATCTCGTCCGTTCTCAACTGGGGTACGCAACATAAGTTTGGTCTCCGCAGTCTGTCGACCTCATCTCACGCATGGAACGCGTACAGACGCGCATCCAAATATATTTTGGATCTACCTTTTCTTTGTGATTTCAATTACAATCAAAGGCTTGCTGTCCTAAATATCCTACCAATAAGTTATTGGCACGAATATCTCAACATACTGTTCTTTAATCTTTACTCTTTCCAAATATTCATCTGTTGTTATTAATCACACTGAAGTATGGACAGTAATAAATTACCTATATAAAGTATTAAGTAAGGTGTTTTTCCTCATTGAAATCTCTATTGAATAAAAGTGGAAGATTAGCGACTCGTCTCCAGAGGCCACAATCCTTTTGGTCAGCGCAAAGGATGGTTAGGTTTAGGTCAGTGAACTCAATATATATAACTGGAACGATAACTCGTAAAGCAAAAAGTGAGGCAAAAAGTTCCAGGCCCCTACGCGGTTTGCAGGTAGATTTCAGGCCCCGTACGCGGTTTGCAGGTAGATTTCAGGCCCCCCGTACGCGGTTTGCAGGTAGATTTTTCAAGGTAAACGTTTTTGTAGTTGTAGACCTTATAATATTTTTGGTAAATAAATTACTTGAACCATGGATAGCTAGTAAAATTAATTTATTTCACTATCCATGCTTGAACTGGTGAATCGCTCAGTAACTGACTTCGTAATACGCACGCCATCTTCAAAACAAAAACACAAACTTTCGTCTATGTTTGGCAAACGTTTTCTTGAGAAATAATCAACTCCCAAAGCTACAAAATATATTAAAACAAAGATAAATTATGTGTTTACAATATGCGTACAGCTTATCCGGCTAGCGAACGTAGTTTTCTTAAAAAGAGCGGATAATCTAACTGTAGTTTACATCCAAAAATAAAAAATTCAAAATATGTTACCTGCAAACCGCGTGGGGGCCTGAAACCTTGCCTCACTTTTTACCCGACTTATGACTGGGAGTTAGCGTTCCATATATAGAGTTCACTGGTTTAGGTATGTTGTAATGGTTACTGTAGGATTAGGTTTACTGGTTTAGCACCGAGCCCTGTGGCGAATGAAGGAAGTCGTGGCTGGTAAGTCGGGGGGGGGGGGGGGGGGGGGGGGGGGGGGGGGGGGTGTGTGTGCAGGGAACAGGAAAATTTTGAAAGGCCCAGAAGTGCTTTTACAGCAATTTCTAACATGATTTTTTGCGAAATTGGGCCACCAGACGATGGCTAGAAATTTCATTTTTAGCTTTTACATCGTGCTAATAATTAGCTTTAGTATAAATTGCGTGCGCTGATTGGTCGAGCTACCGCATTTTTTCAAGATGGCCGCCAGCCGATTTGTCAAAGTGACAGGAGAAAAAAGTCAAGAAACTAGTATTTTTGAAGGAAATGCATTCCTAAGAGTGGGAAAATGTGTATTTATACTAAAACAATTATTCACCTCAGTCTCAGTGAATATCGGTGAATAAAAACCTCGACTTCGTCTCGGTTTTTATTCACCGATATTCACCTCGCCTTCGGCGAATAATTGTTAAATATTTTATCGAGACTTCATTATTTAGTTCTGGACAGTTAAAACTCAAAATATCAAATTGTTTGCTTATTGTATAAAAAGGCAGTAGTATAATTAAAAAAGAAAAACTGAAACGCACGTGAAATACATATGTTAAATTGCCGAGACTAATGTAAACCCAGGGGTTTTTTTGACTTGTTTCCGTAGCCACAAGCACCTTTTGTTTTGTTTAATGTAAATTTTATGAAGAATCAAAACAGTTCCAGTAAACAAATTTTAATCAGAATGTATTACTGTAAAAATTTACTTTTAGTTCAATTTTTGGCGTTTTAGTTCATTCAAGTCAAGCGCGGCGGGGGGGTGCGGGGGGTGGGGGTGGCGGCTACGAACCAATCACATACCTTATAATCAGCTGGTAATGTAATTGTTTATGCTAAAACCATTATAGATGATAATGTTTGTACATGCCATATAACATGAAAATCGAGGTTGAATCCATTAGTCTGAGTCCGCATCCGACCTGACAATGTCAGTTATTGTTTGACATGGATAACCTTTGTTTCTATGTTGGATTTCTCGCTAAAAAGTGCTCTCAGAATACATCCCTAGTCTAAAGGGAATCTAGTTCTTTGTATATAAAAAATAACTCAGTAATCAGTTCCAAGAATGAAAACGTGTACTAGATATAACCTTCGATAAAAGACCTGAGTATTTTCTGCACAATGTGTTACAAGTGCAACTCGATCAAGGTTGAAGGATCAAGGTTAGGATCACAGGTGTTTAGGAATCAAGGGTAGGGGTTAGGGTTAGGTATTGAGATTAGGGTTAGGGATTAGTAGTTCTAAAAAAAATGTGAAGGGTCCTCTTTCGGGCACCGAAGAGAAACTGTTCTTCTTGGTGAAAAATTTAGTCTGACCCAACCAATTTAAGAAGGTAACGGCTATTTTTCTGGTTACCCAACCTCAGATATCAATTACAAAATAAATACCCACCCAAAACTTTAAACTCTTGATACCACATCTAATAGAGATGAGGGTAAGATGATTGATGATTTAGAGGAGGGGGTTGTTGAAGGATGTTAGAGGACTGATGATGATGACTGATGTATTTGTGGATGATGGATCTTTGTTGGATGATGATAGATGATGATTGTCTACATGAAGTAATATGAAAAAGATCATGATAGTAATGGACATGAGCTGATTGACATAATTATTGTACTGGCATATGATATTTCTTTCTTACATGAAGTCATTTAATATTTGAGTGAGTCATGCTTTGGAGTATATACATCTAAATTTTTCTTTCTACACCAAACCTTGTCGAGTTGGTTTGTTTTTTATTTATCCAACCTTTGACTTACTCCAAAATTCTTGTTTTTAACTCAATCCTATTTTTCTCTCCTAGGTTGCCTAATCATCCAACATTTCTAATTGAAAGCATAATATTCTGTGTTCAGGTACACACAAGGAGCCGAAAAAGCAGCGTTAGCTCATGTTAAGGTAATACACATCGCTACTCTATACTCACCTCATCTGCGAATGTTTCCACGAATTCACATTTTGTGTCCTAAAAACTGTAAAAGTCTATAACTACAATCGATTAGTTATTATGATTCGGCAGTAAACTTCTCACTTACTTTCGAGTACTTTTTGTACGCGCTTGTTCCAGGCTAGACTGTTTCAACATCATTTGTCTTCCATGGCGTCTTTTTAAAAATATAATTACACACAATCTAATGTCGATCGACTCTTCTGCCTTCGATTTAAACTTCCCGTTGTTTCTCGTAGCGCAAGTACACAGCAGTTTACTCCTCACATTGTGAATTATCTTCCTATTTCCTTTCTTGGGACTTATCGAAACTTATTTTAGAGGGTAAAAAGAAAAACGTGCACTTCGTTCGTACCATATCTGAATCTCTGCACGGATCTTCGTCTTGAAAACTGAACGGTCAAGATACGCAAACGGTACTCTACTCATCGTTTTAGTATATGTTTAAACTTATAAAACGAAGCAAGTGTAATATTACTTTGCTAATTCTTTCATTTTTACAACCTGGAAATTCCCAACGGTGTTACTTTCGCAGCCTTAATTTCTATTATTTCGGGTCGTTTATTCAGCCTGCATCATTCCACACGCCAGTTCACATTTGCATCTCAATGTCATATGGGCTCCTCGCATAGTCAAGTAGAAACTTATATCTAGAATTTGAAACGTTGTTTCAACGACGGGCTTCGACAATTGCACTTCTGGATCTATACCCTTCCCTTTGCTGAACCATTTAAATACGACAGAGTAGATTACGACTACTTACATGACTAAAACCTCCTTACTTATTTTATACCACTGGACATATTGTATTTTTTTAACTGAACAGAAAACTAACCCTAACCGGCTCTTATACAAATCATCACCCTCTGATACACAAGACACTATATCGCCTTTGATACCAAACTCCTCAACATCACAAAAAAAAAATAGCATACATCCAAACCCCTGAACTTGCGACATAATGATCAACACCATAAAATATTCTAATACTCCCTCGACATTCCAAATTTCATACACAATCTTCGTGACTAACAAGAACATGGAACGGTACTACCATAAAAATAAACCTATTACAAACAGAAAAACAATCCACTCTCTCAAACTTCAGACAAAGTTACTATTTCAAACTCACTACATTATGTAAAGTGGACTATATCACTTGTGAGGAATCAATGTTTACATAATTTTTCTTCTCTTATAGTAATTGGATACCATTCCTATAGAAGATGGTTGTACTACTATATCTTCTCAGGCTCGCGCGAAAAATTTTCTATCTTGTCATGGACTCTTTTGTTGCTAGTTAGAATACGTTACCGGATTATGACCATCACAAAGGAGGAATGTTTGAAGTCAAGAAACAAAAGAAAAACTGATTTGCAGAGAATGATTTCCTCCTTTGATGTCAGTAGTCCGGTAACTTTAACTGCAAAAAAGTCCTCATGAAGAGATGAAATTTTGATAGACGCCTGAGAGAAGTTAATTTTAGGTACAGTAAATCTTCTTAGAATGTATCCAAATTGTATAAATAAGTGTAAAGATCCCACAAGTGATATAGGCACTTTAACGGCCAACTTAACAACACATATGGACATAAGGACGACTCACGAACATGGAAAAAAGCATATGCTTAAAATGTTAATTAACAAATGCTCGTAAAGCCTTGTCGGAATATCCTCAACATCATGTGTGTTTTTGAGTATATATCGTAGTTAAATTTGATTGTATTTAATGTGTGTTGTAATATCCGCTATGTATCTTAAAAGTTGACTGTTAAATCGTACTTGCTTGGCTTGGTAGGCCGCAGTAATTGAGCTAACTTAGTTGTTGCGTGTTACCCAAGCGCTGTATTGTTCTTAATGTCTGTATTTATGTTTGTAATGTGTATGGCCAAAGTTATAGTAGAAAAATAAAAATAAAATATTAAATTAGATGAATAAGACAATCAATTTCACAACAGGGCAAGTGTACAGTCGTGTTCGTATTATATCGTCACTAAAAACTAAGACCAAAAAGAATAGTAGAGATAATAAACCTTACCGTACTTAGTTGTTCGAATCTTTTATAAAGGAATATTAGGAAAACTGAACTGTATGAGATAGTACATCTTGTATAATAACTGTAGAAATTGTAATTCTTATTGTTTCAACTTTAACTTTTTTATTGTCTATCTCTGCTTTATTGGATCTATTGATAGGTAATTATTGTAAATTAGTTTTAACTAACTTAATTAATAATCGTCGCACTCTAACCTTGATCATAAATGGCTGCCCAATGTGTTCAATATTCCTTCTCAGTTTTTTGTGCTTCTAAAATATGGGCCTCGTTTGTGTTCGTCAGTTAATTCAAAAGAATCTTTTGCTTCCTAGCTTCCACTAACGTGAGATTGTAAAGCAGTTAATTTATACTGCGCATAAGTGAGAATATATTTAAAGATGGCCAGCAAGTTTAGCAACGAAAAACATAAATGATGCCAAATTACAGATGACTAATGCGCCTCCACTTTGAAGAATTTTTCATTCCACAAGAAATTTTGTTGAAGAAATGAGAAGGAATATTGAATAATGATTTTGATCTGAGGAAAGCATCAAAATAAGAAAAAAACGAAACACGACAGAAAAATTAATTATGTGATCATTAACATAGAAGAGCATTACATATAGAATTAGGTGCAAAACAATCATTATTGTGGTCTGTATTATATTTCGTTTTGTGTTTAAAGTCCGCAAAAAACTTGGGCTCGAGACCTGAGGTGACAACCAACCGGGTCCGAATTATAATTGTAGCATTGAATCAATTCATAACCAAAAAAAACTAGTGTGTTTTTTATAAAAGTATGTATACCTAATGGTTTGCGTAGTTTGGATGGTTGATGCACAAACACTTTGGGAGTGTGTGATCCAAAACACTTGAGGAGGTTCAACTCTCGCAACCATTTCCCAGCGTGTTTTGATTCAGGCCATCCAATACACGCAAACATTAGGTATTTCTTTAATTCAGCAAACGCCGTGCACTGTCTATGTTTCCTTGTCAGCTCGATTGTGTGCGATACGAGTGTTTTTAAAAACTGTATTTCACCGGTGTTTTCCTACGTCAGGTTATCCGATACAAATTTGTACGAGGTATTGGCCATAGAAAACCTCGTTTCGTCGAATAGTCGTTGTGTGTATTTCCATTTCAGCTTTGATGGTAATACATTCGCTATTTTGTAATGGACGACTATATCTGATTGTTTCACTTGGATATGAAGCATGCGAGGTGATATATATCTAAGATTTCTTATACCTGTCTTTACACCAATGGTCTGACATGGCATAAAGTGTACGAATAGACGAACAACGCTGGGAAAAAGAGGTGAAGGGAAATAAGGATGAGGAGGTGAAGGAATAGGATTATGGTGAGGAAGAAGAGCTGAGGAGGATGATGATGGTGAGGAGGAAGAGATGAAGAAAGAGGATAATGATGATGAGGTGAAGGGAGAGGATGATTATGTTGGTGAGAAGGAAGGGGTGAAGGATGAGAGGGTTTATAGGTGATGAAGAAAGTGAAGATGAAGAAGAGTGTTTCCTGAGGATGGTCATTAAGAGTCGAATAGTACGTAACACGCTGGAAATAAAGAGAAGTGATAGGGATATATGAGGATAGAGGAGGTGAAGGAATTAGGGTAATTATGGTGAGGAAGAAAGAGTATTGAAGAGGGAGGTAGGATGGTGATTTGGTAGGACAGGAAGAAGTAAGAGTGAAGAAGAAGAGGAGTGGATGGTGATGATGAGGAAGAGGTGGAGGAATAGGGTTATGGTGATGAAGAAGAGATGAAGGAAAATGAGGATGAGAAAAAATGAGAATGAAAATGAGGATGATGGTGGGGAAGAAGAGATGGAAAATAAGGAGGATGGTGAGGAGGAAGAGATGAAGAAAGAGGAGATGGTGTTGGTGAGAAGGAAGCGGTGAAAGAATTGAGGGGGTGGTTATCATGAAGAGGAAGAGGTAAAAGAAGTGGAGGATGACGATGATGGGGAGAAGGAAGAGGTGAAGGAAAAGGAGGATGATGATAGTGAGAAAGGGAAATAAGAGATGAAGAAAGAGGAGGATGGTGTTGGTGAGGAGAAAAAGTGAAGGAAAAAGAGGAAGACGATGATGGCGAGGAGAAGGAAGAGGAGGACGGTAAGGAAGAAAAGATGAAAGAAGACGATGATGATAATAATGAGAAGGAAGAGGATGATGAGGAGGAAGAGGTGAAGGAAGAGGGTGATGGTGAGGAGGAGGAAGTGGATGATGGTGAGGAGGAGGAAGAGTCGAAGGAAGAGGAGGATGGTGAGGAAGAAGTGGTGAAGCAAGAGGATGGTGAGGAAGAAGTGGTGAAGGAAGACGATGATGATAATAGTGAGAAGAAGGAAGAGGATGATGAGGAGGAAGAGGTGAAGGAAGAGGGTGATGGTGAGGAGGAGGAAGTGGATGATGGCGAGGAGGAGGAAGAGTCGAAGGAAGAGGAGGATGGTGAGGAAGAAGTGGTGAAGGAAGAGGAGGATGATAATAGCGTGGAGAAGGAAGAGGATGATGGTGAGGAGAAGGAAGAAGAGATGAAGAAATAGGAGTAAGGTATTGGTAAGGAGAAAAAGCTGAAAGAATAAGAGGTGAGGAGGAAGAGGACGATGATGGTGAAGAGGAAGAGGAAGGGGTGATGGAAAATGCATGATAATTATGATGATGAGTAGATTGTGATTATGCTAATGAACAGGAATGTGATGATGATTATGATTGTGATTATAATGATGGGAATAATTATGATGAAGAGTGATTGTGATGATTACGATGAAGAGGAGAATTGTGATGATTATGATTGTGATGAAGAGGATTATGATTATGATTACAATGATAAGGATGATTGTGATGATGATTATAATGATAAGGATGGTTGTGATGATTACGATGAAGAAGGTTGTGATGATTACGATGATGATGAAGAGGATTATGATGATGACTGATTATAATGATAAGGATGATGATAATGATAACGAGGAAGAGGATTGTGTTGATGGAGGAAGATAGCGATGGTAATGATGGTAAATAATTACCTGGTCGGTGAAAAACCTCCAATGCATTTCATACCGATATTTTTCAACTTTCTCTTTATGAATGGCCGTCGACGTCTTCCAAATCACCTTCGCCTCGCTGCCAAGCTTCTTCTTCCGATCTTTTAACATTCTTATTACATCTGTTATCAAATTCTGATAGGTCGTAAAGTTTATTCCAATGGAGAAATGTAACCCGAGATTCAAAACCAACAAACTATCAGCCCTCCGCATGTCTCCCCTGCGGAGAACATCACGAATTGATTCCAAAACTAAGTTTGGTCGGAAGTCAAAATCGTCGTTTTGTGTTTTCGCTTTGTGTTCATACTTCGGTTGTAAGGGATACACCCAGTTGTAACTATGACGACACGAGCTGAATATGTTCGTGCATAACAGCTTGGAAGACAATGACTTATGGAATCGCAGCGCCAGTGAGTCCCCGTAAATCCACAGTGTTCCTTTGCGCTTGTTAGGAAAGCTTGTAGCTTGGTTTTTGGTTTCGCTGGTGTATTCTGTTGAGATAGACAGAAGGAATGATATTTCAACAATGTTGTTCAGCATTGTTTCAACAATGCTGAACACAGCATTGTTTCAACAATGTTGTTCAGCGTTGTTTCAACAATGTTGTTCAGTATTGTTTCAACAATGTTGTTCAGCATTGTTTCAACAATGTTGTTCAGTATTGTTTCAACAATGTTGTTCAGCGTTGTTTCAACAATGTTGTTCAGCATTCTTTCAACAATGTTGTTCAGCATTGTTTCAACAATGTTGTTCAGCATTGTTTCAACAATGTTGTTCAGCATTGTTTGAACAATGTTGTTCAGCATTGTTTCAACAATGCTGAACACAGCATTGTTTCAACAATGTTGTTCAGCGTTGTTTCAACAATGTTGTTCAACGTATTGTTTCAACAATTGTTGTTCAGCGCATTGTTTCAACAATGTTGTTCAGTATTGTCTTCAACAATGTTGTTCAGTTCGTTGTTTCAAACAATGTTTGTTCAGCCCCCCAATTTTTTCCCCCCCCCTTTCAACAATGTTTTGTTCAGCATTGTTTCAACAATGTTGTTCTCGCATTGTTTCAACAATGGTTGTTCGAAGCCCAATTGGTTTTGCATTGAGACAATGTTGTTCAGCATTGTCTTCAACAAATGTTTGTTCAGTATTGTCTTTCAACAATGCTTGTTCAGCATTTGTTTTCAACAATGTTGTTTCAGTATTCGTTTTCAACAATGATTTTGTACTTTTCAGCATTGTATTTCATCAACAATGTTTGTTCAGCCATTGGTTTCAACAATGTTGTTCAGCATTTGTTTCAATAATGTTGTTCAGCCATTGTTTCTAGACGATGTTGTTCCAGCATTGTTTCAATAGATGTTTGTTCAGGACAGCATTGGTTTCAACAATGTTGTTCAGCATTGTTTCATACAATGTTGTTCAGCCAATTGTTTACAACACGATGTTGTATCAGCATTGTCTTCAACGATGTTGTTTCAGCATTGTTTCATAGATGTTGTTCAAGCAAATTCCCGTTTCAACATATGTTGTTCAGGAAAATTGTTTCAATCAATGTTGTTCAGAACATTGTTTCAAACAATGCTTGGTTTTATTCATGGAGCGTTCGCTCTCCTCCTATATGAACTGCATGGATAGTAAATTGTTTATTTTATCAGAGCCTATAAACATATATTCATCAATGATTCACAAGTCCAGTCGCTCTTCATCACTCTGCAATATACGGCATCCAATTATTTTCAATCCATCGTCCCTGTATTACCGTTTCCAAAGCCGCGTGAGTTGCCATGTTTTTTCCGTACATCCAATATCCAAAATGAGCTAATATAGGTTAATTAATGCGAAGAATCAAAATATTGCCCCCATAAACACTCACACCCAACCTTTTTTAAACCTAAGATCCAAGTAATAAGAACTATTTATTTTGCGAAGCCCAAATTTATAAACTGAAGATCTTAATGGGTTGTAGGGCGTACTCTGTAGCAGCCCCCTAGACTGTGGAACAGTAATTTGCTCACCCTGTATTATTATTATTATTACTTATTATTATTTATTATTATTATTATTATTATTATTATAAACAGCAAACGTTATGTTTGAATTGCGGACCGTAGTTAAATAACATTAAATAATAAATAATAAAAATAATAATAATTGAAACTCCAGGTTACCATTTGATTGTGATGAAATCGTTGTCGTTTCGGCTCTTGATTGCGAATTGTGATTGTCTTCCCTCCTTGTAGGTGGTTCAAGGAGATACTCATCTAAAGAAAGCCCAGCAAACCACTGGCTTGGTATTTGCCTTGCTGCGTTTCCTAGAATAAGAAACACCGCAGAATTCGTCACTTTATTCATCTCTGGCAGTGAGGCACATGTCTACTACGTTTATGAAAGAAAACACCTTTAAACGGGGGTGATGGTCACATTAACCTGGAACTAAGTTATAGACACTGGAATGTTTGAACTGATTGATGAGGATGAAGAGGATGATGATGAGGAAAAAAGATGAAGGAAAAAAGAAGCAGGAGTACGACGATGCATGAAAGAGGACGATGATGATGAGGAAGGAAGAGGATGAGGGTATATGAAGAGGATTAACGAGGAGGATGATGATGATGGAAGAGGAGGGGGAAGAGGAGGATGATGATGGAAGAGGAGAATGATGATGAAGAGGAGAGAGGGAAAAGAAGCAGGATGATGCATGATAAAGGAGGAGAGTGGGTGGTGATAAGAGAATGGAGATGAAACGATGATGACAAGTGAGGAAAGGTTAGGATGATAAGGAGGAGTAGGATGATTATGAGGTGGAAAGAAAGAGCGAGGATGATGATGATCAAAGATGGATAAGGAGAAAGAGGAGGATGATAAGGAGGAGGATAAGGAGGAAGAGGATGATGATGATGATGATGATGATGATGAAGAGGAGAATAAGGAGGAAGAAGAATAGGATGATGATGATGATGATGATGATGATGAAGAGGAAGATGATAAGGAGGATAATAAGGAGGCGATGATGATAGACGGAAAGAGAAAGATGAGGAGGAAGCAGAGGAAGATGAATGAGTGCTAGGACCAGGAAGAGGATGACGAGGAGGACGAGGAAGAGGAGGATGATGATGATGAAGATGATAAGGAGAAAGAGGAGGATGATGAGGAAGAGGATGATGATGATGATGAAGATGATAAGGAGAAAGAGGATGGGGAAATGATTTGGATGATAAGGAGGAGGATGATAAAGAGGAACGAGGTAATGATGGATTGATGAAAGAAGAGGAGGATAAGGAGGAGGAAGAATAGGATGATGATGATGATGAAGAGGAAGATGATAAGGAGGATAATAAGGAGGATGATGATGAGGAAGATGAGGAGGAAGCAGGAGAAGAGAATGAGGAGAACCAGGAAGAGAGTGATGAGGAGAGACGAGGTAGAGGAGGATGTATGAGAAGGACGAGGAGGATGAATGGTGAAGAGGAAGATGATGAGAAGGAAAAGGAGAAGATGACGAGAAGGGAAGAGGTATGATAATTAGGGTGGGAGGATGCATGATGGTAAGATGATGACGATTATTATGGCGATGAAGAGGTGAAGACGAGAGCTTGGATGGTGCTACGTATGTATTAAAACCCAAAAATGTAAACCGTCTTAATTACCTTAACACAAAACTCTCCCCAGACTCTAAACCTGTTCTCTGCATGTAATAAATATTTTCTTATGAAAACTCACTGACTGTTTAAGGTGTGTTTTACCTGACGTTAAAGGTTTACCTGACCGTTAAGTGTTTACTTTCAGTAATAAATGTTTGTCTACAAAACTCAACCTAACTCTAAACCAGTTCTCGCTGGTGGACTCTTTGAGACCCATTCACAATAAACTATAATCTAAGATTGCCTCTACAAACGATACTCTCCGGGTTCCACTAACCAAGCGCCATTGCTTCATAGGTACACCATTGTGATGATCAAATAACAGGTGGCTGAGAAACACTGGTATGGTCCTTTTAGGCGTACTCTCACACGAATCTCCACCAATTTCCTTGTCCTTGGGCCTTTCTTAGTCCGAGTGTGTAATAAATATCCTTGGTGAATCCTCCCGCATGCGAAACGGATATCCATAGTAGGAAACCAATAACTGGTGGGGACCTGAAAATACATTTCCATTGGCACTAATAATAGAATAATAGATTGCCCTTCGTATTAAGCGACCTGCGCATCAAAAAAAAAAAATGGACGTGTTCTGCGTCGGGATAAATTATTTCAATTCACAACATCAGTATAACGAAATTTGGCAAGGTGTAAATAGAAATGCAAATGTCCTATTGTGGTTTTAGGCGTAGCCTGATGTTATTGAATTGAAATAAGTTTTATCCTGCACGCAGAACACGTCACATTTTGACTGCGCTAGTGCTCGATATTACAGAACTCGGCTTATTGTTGCATTGGGAGGTTGGCACATGATATCGATGATATCGACTAACACAAACCGAGGTCTATGATATAATTCGGAGAAACGAGTCAAAACGCGGTGACCTTAGGTCCATGGACTACCCTCAATGGACCCGGGGTCCGTGGATATACTCGTGTGTTTATATAATAAATAAGATTAGTTTTTAGTTGTGGGTGCCTCTCTCCATCCGCAAGGTTTTTCCCGTGTTTTTCGAGTTTTTACCGTGAGGAACGCGCTGTACGGAGTGCGAAAAAACTCACGGAAACCTCGGAACTGCGGAGGAGACAGTGTGGATGACAGAAACTTGACGTGGCAAAGTTGTTTTTTTTTAAATTTGGGACACAGGTGTTGACGAATTATTGGGGCAATATATTTAAAAAAATTAAACAATGATCTGTAGTGCTCCAAGCCAGACACACTACATCACCATGGCATCACTTGTATTCCATATTTCTCATACGGATGGTGAAATGTTTAACCCTTTGCTTACACACCAACCATTTCCAAATCGCTCGTCAAAGACACTTGCCAGCCACATTACTGATCAACAATTAAGTTTGTTATATAGTTAAATATATAGTTATATAGTGTCAAAGTTCAATTTTTCTGTTTTCCGATTGGACCAAAAGCGTTATCACTTGCCGTGTCCGCAAAACGTTCGTTGTTGTACTGCATTGCCCTCAGGCAACGAGGCAAACCCGGTCCATAACAGAACATTTATTGACCGGTCCACAATAGAATGGGTGCAGTGCGCATGCGCGTCAACCGTGAAGTTATAGTTTTGCTGTTTTGAAATTTAAAAATGTCTGCTCGGTTCGTAGTCGTTCCGAGCAGGATATTGCTCAGCTGTTGCAAGATAAAGATAGTAAATCAACAAAAACAAGTACAAAGTTGGCAATTGACTTACTAAAACAGTTTTGTGCGGCGAAATGACAGTGTTCTAGTGTATGTTATCACTTTTGAGTTCAGAATGTTGTAATAAATATTTAACTGTTGAGTGTTGTCTTTTTTATTAAACATTTACGGGGTTCCATTTATCTAGTTTTGGTTTCAAAGTTCACTCCAATAACCGGTGAATTATTCATACTTTGACACTAATATACTATATAACAAAACACTTATTTACTGAGACCTCGGGAAAGCAGTGTGTTTTGTGGCCCCTCGACCGCCGTTGTTGCCCCACACAACGGCGGTCTGGGTCCACAAAACACACTGTTTCCCTCGGTCTCAGTAAATAAGTGATAAATATATCAGTGAACACGTCCAAGAAAGAACACTTCAAACGGTGACCAGATCAGAAGTGAAGAAAGAAGTCACTTGAATACCAACAACATCGTTCAAAGGTCCAAACGAACTCGCAAAATCGAGCTTAATACTGTTTACAGCGCGTGTTTTACAGCATGGAGCTCATCAGTTCCTTCAGCGGCTGACATATATGATTTTTAAACCAATGAGCACCCGGAATTGTCAAATCGCGACATTGACCAAATAACACAGAAACGCTGCTGAAACCTAGACTCGGCTACCACAGTAGCCCAAGTAATAATAATAATTCTTTATAATTATATAAAACACTGCAAAAAATGCACTTTTGAATTTGCGTAGAACTACGCAAATTTGCGTAGAACTACGCAGATTTTGAGTAAGGCTACTCAATATTCGAGTAAAACCAGCAGTTTACTCAAAATATTGTGTAAATATACGCACAAATTTGAGTAAAGATAGTATGAGTATTTTTACGCGATTAGTTGAGTAGAAAGTTACTCAACGTTCTGTGTAGAATTTGGAGAATTGAGTAATATTACTCAGACAATGAGTAGAACATCCTCTATATGAGTAAGGTTACTCATTCTTTGTGTAAAAACTACCAGTTTACTCAAATGCTGAGTAAATGTACGCAAAAACTCGAGTAAAGTTAGCATAAGTAAATTTCTACGCAATTGATTGAGTAGAAAGTTACTCAACATTCTGAGTAGAATTTGGAGAATTGAGTAATATTACTCAAGCAATGAGTAGAACATTTACATCATCTATATGAGTAAGGTTACTCACTACAGCAACGTTTACAAATATATGCTTTCATCGCAAGTGTGACTTGAATGATTCAAATTTTCTGAATAAATATTAAATGATTACAGTCTCCGCACGAGTATCAGAAAATTGGGCTCGTATACTGTGAACAAACATTATGTGATGCAGTAATGTGTTAAATGTGCGCGCTGAGTGAAAATCCAGCGCAAAATGGGCAGCTAAACATTTAGAGATTTGTAATTATTATATATATATATATGAAGATATAACACGGACTGTGGCAATATATCACTATATGTGAAAAACAGAGATGTGGTGAAAATATCATTTGAAAAGTGTCACTGGATTACTAGTCTGCAATATGAGAAGATTGTTTTGTCAAGTGACGTACGTATGTCACACTTCATGCTGATGCGCAGCCAATCATAGATCAAGAAGAAAAGGCGCCGCATTGAAAACGGTCAGAGAGGTTGGTAGTCGGTGGCATTGGCAAGGCTTTTGCTTTACATTTTGGTTTAAACAAGCATCGAGGATGGAACAATCAACTGCGCAAATCCAAGAGTAGTTAGCAAAGACTGCATTTGAAGAATATTGTGATCAATTCAAAGGTATGCCTTCTAAACGTATTTCTATATTCAACTCATCAGGACACGTATATAATTTACTACCTAAACTACAGTAAAGCCGTTTTCTTATTGGAAAATATGTGAAACATATTTCGCCAACACGAAACGCAAAGGTTAGGCATGATGCTATAAGTGTTTGTTACTCTGTCTCATCTGTCCGAACTCGACAAAAAAGCGCAAGAAGCCTCTGGCTCTGCGGAGGAAAGTGTTAGTAACCCCTTCGATTACCTGTATTCTGATTTTAATCATATTGGCGCTTCATGGCGGACGACAGTTTATGCTTGAGGATTCTATCCGCAGGCAAAGGAATTTGTGTTTTTAAACTCATGCATGTAGTTATTGCGCCCAATTCCATGCGGCTAGGAAATATGTGGTCAGGAAATAAAATACCTACGGCTATACACTAGTAACTAATAAACTACATCCAGCCTTTTCCCTTTCTTTGTAACAATAGAGAATAAAATTTATGGTGCCGCGTTATTCAGTTTCAGTATACGAGCTAACAAGCTTCTTATTCCGATAATCAGAGATGGGATGAAATTCTTAAAAGCTTTAGAAGAGTAGAAAATATAACCAACACGAACGACGAATCATCAAGACATCGAGATCGAGAAATTTCGTGAAGACAAGATCGTTAAGCATGAAATCGAGCCTGAGGTGTGTGCAACATATTATATTTGTTTAAACTTGCAATTTTATTATCTGAAAACTGTTGAATGAACTTTAAACCACGCTTTAACCAAACATGTTGACCTAAACCAATCCAAGCCAAATTTTTCAAGCATTTAATAGACTCAAAAACTATTACATTTAATATTTCGTCAATTAAAATATTGTCAAATAAATTACCTATATTAGGTCATTTGTGGTAGGTGACTTGGCCTAGACTGGCATTGCTATTTAACAGCTTTTGGGAAGGTTTATGGTTTATGCCGCCTTTTACCATATTTAACTCTTCCAGGTGGTTCTGAAGCTGCCTGTCGTTGAGAATTGCAAAGTCAGGACCCGAGTCACAGAAAAGTATACAATTATGTTGATGCAGTATTAGCTGTTGCTGGTAAGGTGGTCTTTGGCCGCCTTTCACCAGTAGCTCTTTTGGGTTGCATGTTTATACAAGCAGCCTGACAAAGAGGAGAGATACATAATTATAAGTATACATCTAAATCCACAATGACCAACTTTTTTCCATTTTGTATTTCTTGTGGTAAATGCATATTAATTAAATAACTAAATAAAAAACATCAACATTGAATCTATTACTCAAGCATTATAGATTGATTATTTTTAACAATTGGAAAATATTTGAATATAGGAGTAGCTGTAATAACAAATAGTATATACCCTGTACAGTACTACAGGTAGACAATGTTATAATGTGAATTAAGAATTTTCTTTTTGAAAAATTAGATACCAATAATAGTTCATTTGTGGTCTAGGTGACTTTTGTCCTACACTGGCAGTGCTGTTTAACAGCTTTTGGGAAGGTGGTTTATGCCGCCTTTTACCATTATCTCTTCCAGGTGGTTCTGAAGCCGCCTGTCGTTGAGAATTGCAAAGTCAGGACCAGAGTCACAGAAAAGTATACAATTATGTTGATGCAGTATTAGCTGTTGCTGGTAAGGTGGTCTTCGGCCGCCTTTCACCAGTACCTCTTTTGGGTTGCACATTTATACAAGCAGCCTGACAAAGAGGAGAGATACATAATTATATACAGTATACATCTAAATCCACAATGACCAAATTTTTCCATTTTGTATTTCTTGCGGTAAATGCATATTAGTTAATTAACTAAATAAACAACATCAACATTGAATCTATTGCTCAAACATTATAGATTGATTATTTTTAACAATTGGAAAACATATTTTGAATATAGGAGTAGCTGTAATAACAAATAGTATATACAGTACTACAGGTAGACAATGTTATAATGTGAATTAAGAATTTTCCTTTTGAAAAAATTGGATATCAATAATAGGTCATTTGTGGTCTAGGTGACTTTTGTCCTACACTGGCAGTGCTGTTTAACAGCTTTTGGGAAGGTGGTTTATGCCGCCTTTTACCATTATCTCTTCCAGGTGGTTCTGAAGCCGCCTGTCGTTGAGAATTGCAAAGTCAGGACCCGAGTCACAGAAAAGTATACAATTATGTTGATGCAGTATTAGCTGTTGCTGGTAAGGTGGTCTTCGGCCGCCTTTCACCAGTACCTCTTTTGGTTTGGATGTTTATACAAGCAGCCTGACAAAGAGGAGAGATACATAATTATATACAGTATACATCTAAATCCACAATGACCAACTTTTTTCCATTTTGTTATTTCTTGTGGTAAATGCATATTAATAAATAAAAAACATCAACATTGAATCTATTACTCAAGCATTATAGATTGATTATTTTTAACAATTGGAAAACATTTGAATATAGGAGTAGCTGTAATAACAAATAGTATATACCCTGTACAGTACTACAGGTAGACAATGTTATAATGTGAATTAAGAATTTTCCTTTTGAAAAATTAGATACCAATAATAGTTCATTTGTGGTCTAGGTGACTTTTGTCCTACACTGGCAGTGCTGTTTAACAGCTTTTGGGAAGGTGGTTTATGCCGCCTTTTACCATTATCTCTTCCAGGTGGTTCTGAAGCCGCCTGTCGTTGAGAATTGCAAAGTCAGGACCCGAGTCACAGAAAAGTATACAATTATGTTGATGCAGTATTAGCTGTTGCTGGTAAGGTGGTCTTTGGCCGCCTTTCACCAGTACCTCTTTTGGGTTGCATGTTTATACAAGCAGCCTGACAAAGAGGAGAGATACATAATTATATACAGTATATATCTAAATCCACAATGACCAAATTTTTCCATTTTGTATTTCTTGTGGTAAATGCATATTAGTTAATTAACTAAATAAACAATAAACAACATCAACATTGAATCTATTACTCAAGCATTATAGATTGATTATTTTTAACAATTGGAAAACATGTTGAATATAGGAGTAGCTGTAATAACAAATAGTATATACAGACAGTACTACAGGTAGACATGTTATAATGTGAATTAATAATTTTCCTTTTGAAAAATTAAATACCGATAATAGTTGATTTGTGGTGTAGGTGACTTTTGTCCTACACTGGCAGTGCTGTTTAACAGCTTTTGGGAAGGTGGTTTATGCTGCCTTTTACCATTATCTCTTCGAGGTGGTTCTGAAGCCGCCTGTTGTTGAGAATTGCAAAGTCAGGACCCGAGTCACAGAAAAGTATACAATTATGTTGATGCAGTATTAGCTGTTGACCGATTACCAAATTACCACAATCATCAATGGTTGAAAAAGAGGTGAAGAAGTCATATTTTGAGTCTTGTTTCCCCAGTTAAAGTCAGACTAGCATGAATTTTATGGAGTGTTTTCCCTTTTATGTGCTCTCTCCATGTTTTAGCAACAGTTATTTGACTGATTCCCATATTGTTCTATCATTGCATCCATGTGATACTTCTTGGTATTATTAGTAATGACTGAGTACTATATTTATAATATTTGCATTGTGCATAAATAGCATAATGTTGCAGTACATTCAAATCTTCCAATATGTTTTTGTTTCATTTTTTTATTAGATTGTTGCTGAGTTTGAAAGACTACTTACAGGTACCAGTATGCTTAATTCAAGTTTGACCAAGTCATTTAAACACAACTTCCATCAGGTTGTTGATGGCATTATTGAGCTGGCTAGGAATTAAGAAAGACCAGAAACATATATAAAAGGAATTTCTTGGACACTTTGAAGTTAATGAATGTACAGTAGACAACTATTGTATATAAGAAAAATGGATTGGTGTCCACAGGACCGGGTGTCCGCTAAGAAGAGTTTGACTGTACCAAAATGTACAATTCCTAATGGCCAAATATTAACCAAATATAGATATGACCTCATGCTTAATTAGTGTTTCTCCCAACAATGAATAATTAGTGTTTTTTCATTCTAGATGAACGTGCAGAAGTTGCCATGGCAACCATGGCAATCCATTTCATTTAACTCATAAATAAACTAAGAACTTTCTTGAATTTATTTCTGTAAGTTTAAAATTACATTAATCGAAAGTTAAATGTCTCCATCATGCTCTCTCCCTGCATGCCATCCCTTGGCTATTCATGTCTACAGCATTCACAAATACTTTTAAAATGTTTACTCACCTTGAATCTTACAGTAAAACGATGTGCCACAACGAGTAATGCTCTTTGCCTTATTGAGTACCTTTTGAAATCCAAATGTTTGTCACATTTTGCAATTATGCGTATGCTGCTGATGTAAGAATCGCCCGACAACTCGACAAGCTCCCTGATGAAGTACATGTCTAAAAGTAGACCTATTTCATTTTTCATTACAGCAAACCGCAGAAGTACTTCGTTTAATCTTCTTATAGTGTATTCATTTGATTTGAATTTTTATTTTATTTTATTACAGTAGCTTCACCATTGTGCAAAAAAACGCCAAAAAAGAATCCTAACATAGATTACATTATATAGTAATAAAACAATGGCAGGGTGACCGCAACTATAGCCAATTACTGCGGACCCAGAATTTAAAAGTATATTTACAAATAATAATAATATATAATTACTGTCAATTAGTAATTACTTATTATTATTATTAATAAATAATATTAATAATAAATAATTATTTATTTCATTTAAATTAGCCTTTCTGACCGCTTTCGTGTGGTCTGTAATCCCAAATAATTTTTTTTTGCTTCGTATAAAAGAATAGTTAAGGCCGCCATTACGAAAGAGATCTATCCAAACATATTAATTGTGATTGTTACAGTATATATACATGCAGTATGGCCATAGCTATCCTTTTTCTCTTCCATTTCCCAAACCGCTTTTCCTTCTGTTCTACTACGTTGTAATATAACGTATTGTATTAACTTTTATTACAGGATCCGGCCAAAACCGTCAAGGAAGTAGCAATTGCGAGGAAATCGTCAGTACAAGCATTATTTTCAAAGGTAGCTTGAAAGTGCCCGAGGAGATCGTCATTGTGGCAGACAACCAGATTTCGTTTTCCCGTTCTGGGTCATGGTGGCCCATGGTGGCGTTGGAACACTTATATTACAACTAGTTGAGTTATTGATATATATATATATATATATATATATATATAATATATATATATATAATCTTGATTATTGAAATGTATAATTTATTACACTTATTATTCTAACCTTCAATACTTTATTATATACATTTTAAAACAACTTCATGTGCGTTGTTTTGTGTCCACTGTGCATTTCGTTTGAGTAATTTCTACTCGTATTTCGAGTTTGTATACTCTGGATATGAGTAGATTTACGCAACGTTTTGCGTAAATCGTCATTCTACGCAAGATTTTGCGTTACTGTGGGTGCATTTCATGTGAGTAATGTCTACTCACATTTTGAGTAAGTCTACTCCAATTGTGAGTAGATTTACGCAACGTTTTGCGTAAATCGTCATTCTACGCAAGATTTTGCGTTACTGTGGGTGCATTTTGTCTGAGTAATTTCTACTCAAATTTTGAGTAGTTTTACCAAAGCCGTGAGTAAAGTTACTCAAATGTTGAGTAAAGTTACTCAAATGTTGAGTAAATATACGCAATATTTTGCGTTACTGTGGGTGCATCATTGAACGCAAGATTTTGAGTAGATTTACTCAGACTTTTTTTGCACAGGTTAACTTCTTCAGAAAACTAAGATTCTCGTATCAATGAAGGACCTGTGTTTAAGTAAAATACAATAAAATTTGGTAGGAATCAAAATAAATAAGTTAGTTCTAAAGAACCTTAAAAACAAATTGACTTATTTTGTGCAAGAGAAATTTCATCCCTTAAAGATTTGTCTAATTGATTGCATATCACATAGCACCCTGGTAGGCAAATGACTTTTTCCAATACTAGTGCGAATTTTTGGAAGTAACACACATGATGCATTTCCACGAGTATTCTTGTTGTGTTCGAGCCGCTGAAACAAGGTGTTATGTGACTCCGGTCCAATGTGGTTAAGCGACGTTTCATTGTTGTCTATATCCAAATGTAGATTACCAGGGTCAGCGATGATTTTAATTGCTCTGTCTTGTATTTATTCCAATTTATTGTTTAAAGTTTTCGAAATTCCAGATAATACAGGGTAGCAATAGAGAATAATCGGATTTATCATAGTATCATAAATACGTTTCGCCACTACAAATGGACCGATGTTTGGCCTGATACGTAACACTTGCATTGATATATGAGCCGGTTAGCGTCTTAGTCCCTGTGACAGGGGCAGTCCCTTGCGATTGACTAGGTACAGGTCCTATATCCACGTCAAATACAGACAGCAAAAGTGCTGAGTAATGGCGGGAAAGGAAATATAGTTACACTGGAAAAACTACTAGACTTTACAAACACTGTTCCACAACTTTGCAATGCGGTTAAAGTAAGAGGCCTGATACATACTAGTTTTACAAGATGGGTTTTTTAGCATGAGAGTAATTGGATTAAGATTAAGTCGTGTTCGGCCGTGAGTAACAAAATAATTGTAGTTGTGCCCATTTAAATCAGAAATACCATAAAGAGCTTTACAAAGAAAATCAAGTCTTTGATTTCTCGATTGTTCATGTATGCGGCAGTGATCGTTAAAACATTCAAACACTCACGCCGTTGCCAAGATGGCTTTGACACGTTTCTACAATAATTTATAAACGTAACCAGGTGGATTTTAGTCTTTTGTCATATATCAGACTGTCGCTTCATCATGTCATATATGCGAAATTGCAGATTTGTATACAAAAATCAGAGGACTGAAGATAAAAAAAATGTCCCTGCTAGGACATTTGCCTCGATAAATTTCGAGTGCAAATTTGATATGGAGAATGGAGGAAATCCTACTGTAATTCTGTGCGATTCAAAGTTTAGTTTAGTTTAGTTTAGTTTAGTTTATTATATTTATCACTCTTAGGTGAACGGAATAAAAGCCCAATTATAGGGGTTCGGCTAAAAGCCCAATTATAGGGGTTCCGAGGGCCTACGATTTTAGGTCGTATCCGAGAAGACCTGAAAGTCTTACCATTTGCTGATATTATTGCAAAGGCAGCACTTTCTCCTCAATTATTTTTAAGACCTTGAGTGGAGGTCCGACCCAGGATTTCAACCTGTGTCTCCCAGCTCATAGACATGTGTGGTAATCACTAGACCATGAGTAGCATTAATTATCACAAATCAGGTTGAAAAACTTTCGTTTTTCTAGAAAAGCCCTGGGCGCAACTCATATAAGAAGACCTATGAAGTCGTGAATCGAAAAACACGGTTACGCAAGATTAAAAATTGAAAATCGACAAGATTTGATTTCATAAAAAACTCTGCGATTGGTGGCATTTTGAATTTTCATGATGCTACGCGGGCGTGGAAGAAGAACCTTTACTATCGTATCGTTTCAAAGAACTTACCGGAACTTCTAAATTCTTTCTCCCAACCTAGTTCGCTGCTTCCCCAGTCGGTGACTCCTCTGCACGAAGAAAGTATTGCTCGCCAGTCTACTCTGGCCTTGAGTAGTCTCAACCAGCTATTCCTGAACGTGTTTTTGATCTCAACGAGCGACTGCTTCGTTCCCAGATCAGAAGCATGTTTCTTCATTACTGATGTCAATGCAATCTCCACGTTGAATCGGATGGGCACAAAGTACCACACATGTAGAAGCAATATGAGCAATAGAATGACACATAGATAGAAGAAACGGATGGGAATTGAACACGACATGCAGGGCATGGTTAGCCTGTTGTTATTGACATGACGGTTGCCTAGAGAAAGGAACAAGTTAGGGAGGAATGTTAGATTAATCAACCGTGTTGTGGCCACGCTAGGTGCTACGTTTTGCAAAATTATCTCCGCGTTGTCAGAATTTGTTGGCATTGTGTTCGTAACGCCATTTTATGAAATTCCCGTTGTACAATGGGATAGCCAGGGTTGACCAACTTATCCGGGCACCAGATGGACACCCTGAGATTCTATTTACAACAAATATAGACTTTTTAACAAAAATATAATAAATATATAGGTGATATAGCTTTACTGCTTTGGCAACTACAATCTTGGACAAAAGTCATTGGGACACGCCACGCGCAAATCAATGTTGACGGATATAAATGGCAAATATGTGTGAAAATACATTATATTTGATACAGTGAACAGCATTGAAAAGGAGGAGCCAGGAGGCATCGATCATGGCATGTTGTAAAACATGGACAGATAAAACATGGACTGGACTGCACTGATAAAACATGGACTGATAAAACATGGACTGATAAAACATGGACTAATAAAACATGGACTGATAAAACATGGACTGGTAAAACATGGAGGGTTAGGATCTTTGTTATTTTGGGGTTAGCGATTATTTGTTAATGTATAGACATCATATATGATGTCATGGGATCTCTAGACCATATCCAGTGCCACGATTTACTCGCTTTCCAAAAGTAAATAATTTGTGCTTCGTTTCAAACATTTGCTGACATGCCTTGCCATTCTCAAAGGAATATTTCCAAATATTCTATTTTCTTGTTTATCTTAAAAAAATATTACCAGACCTTTCAGATAAATTTTTTCAGAATGTTCCTTGCAGAAATCGCCGGAAATGCACTCCTGGAGCTTTCAAAATTAAATTTTTCTGGGGGGAATGCCCCCAGAAGCCTAGAGATGTTCCCGGCAAACGAGGGGTAAATTACTCTGAAAAAAGCGTACGAAGATTTTTGGGATAAAAAAATCGCTGCAATTTTTCTCGGGATTCTGGGATTTTTTTGCCAAATTTTCAGGGATTTTGGGATTTTTTCAAGATTTTTTTTCGAAATATTTTCCCCGTTTTTTTTTCGCCGAACTTTTTCCGCAATTTTTTGCGACATATAATCTATCGAGTTTGTTTTTTTAAAACGAAGTAAATGAACGTTAAGGAAACAACATTTTATTAAAATTTTATTATTTTAAGAGTGCAGTCAATTAAATTATTTACCCAAACACGTGTTTGTCGCCATTTTTCTCCCGACCTCCTCAGTGATAAAAAATTCTTACATGAAGTATTGCACTGAACATGGAGATTTCGAGGGTATGGAAGGATATAAGGGTATTTTAAGGGTTTAAATAGGATATTCCGTGGGAGATTTTTCAAAATTTGATAAATTTCTCGATTTTGCGATGATGTTGAGGTTTTTATTGTTTTTTTCCGAGTATTTTCTGAAATATTTAGAGATTTCGTGGGATTTTTGGGGATTTTGGGATTCTGGATTTTTATTAAAATTAGTAAGATTTTTTGATTTTTTTTGATTTTTGACGAAGTGTACGAAGATTTTCACAAACCTGTGAACATAATGGGGTCCTACTAAACACTGTCCGCGAACATCCGCGAACGTTCGAGCTCACTGAACGCCACCGAAACCGCGTATGCGATGGCGAAAGGTCAACAAAAAGAATTGTAATGCTAAATTCGCATTAAATTCGTTAGTTTTTAAAGCGCATGCTAATTTTTTTATTTATTTACAAAATGTTGATACAGGATAGTCATTTCAGTGTGTACACTGTTTTCCAAACGAGACCTGTTAAATAATGTGTAAATAAGTAAAATTTAGATGACAATAAGAATATATATATAAAAGTTCAGTTGTAAATAAAAGTATAACTATAAAAATTTAAAATAACTAAAAGTTAAAAGTTAAAATCATTCAATTGTTCATAAAATAAGAATTCTACTTGTAAACTTCGGATTGATAACGGTAGTAGGTTGTACAGGTGAGCAGCTTGATAGTAAAATCCGTTCCGTACACACTCTGTTTTTACTTTAGGTAACCTAATGGATAGGTTATTGTTCCTAATTGTGCATCGTTCATGTGACATAATTTCAAAATATGTATTCATCGGAGGTGATAATTCTTTATTGATGCACTTTCGTACAATACTACAAGCTCTTCTTTTCAGTGCTATAGTAATTGGCGTAATTTGTACTGTTGTTCTTTCGTTCCCGTTTTTAATAAAAGTAATCTCGAAAATAGCCGGAGGGGCTACTCGAAATTAGTGACCTTCGAAATTAGTGACCTTCGAGTTCGAAATTAGTGACCTCTATAAAGAGCGGTGACTTTCGGAGGGGCGGTTACTTTCGGAGGGGCGGTTACTTTCGGAGGGGCGGTTACTTTCGGAGGGCGCTTACTTCGGGTTGTTATTTTTAGCATCGGCCAAGTTTTAACCACTACTGTACATTTTGCACAACGTTTCAAAGTTTTGTTTTATTTTGATTAAATTACATAAGAGTTGTCACTTATTATCTAATGCTAATAAGAGGACGTCTGAACGATGACAAAGACAAACTTATAACTACTGTCTGAAATTCCTGAATCGTTGATATTACGGTTTTATACATGTTTTAATCCATGCCACTCAAAATAAACTGTTACTGATGTTACAACTTATTTATACAATAGTTATAGACATCGGAAGCGGCTACTTCTTTATTTTTTTTGGGGGGGGCGGTTACTTTAAGAGGGGCGGCTACTTTCGGTTTTTCGTAGTAATTGTTTAAAAAAACGGCTACTTTCGAGGGGGCGGCTACTTTCGAGATTCTACGGTATAACAAGACACAGCACTAAAGTGCGGTGCCCTAGGTGTTCGTTAAAAATGTCACGTCAAAAATGTCGCTTACTATTGATTCCTCACGAACGAAATCACAGAATATAACGGCGCTGCCAAAAGGTACTGCAATTATTCGCCGAATGCCGCGACCATTTTCAATGGCGCTATACGGCTCACTTCATTTATGGTCTCATAATATCACTGCTAAAATTATATTAGACAGAGGAGTGGAATCCTTTCAAATCGTCTAAACGAAGTCTCTTAATCTGTTGAACGGTTTAAAAGTTTCAATGTTCGTTTCGAAAATCGGTTTTCCCTTGCACTATACAAATGTCCTTTTAAACGATATTTTACGAAGTGCATCAAAGAATTTCGCAAGGCATGATTTGGTCAGTGCCAGATGCCGGGGGTGGGGGGGGGGTGGGGGGTGCAATCTAGAGGGGATCTGGTCCTTTTACACCTGTCCTTAAGACCTATAAAACCTAAAATAATAAGCATTCATGAAAAGCGCTTGGCGAGGGACGATTTTTCAATGTGTCATTGGCTTGTTGAAGAGCACATTCATTGAGAAAGCATTACAAATTAACGAAGTCAATTAAACTTCATATTAAAACCATAAATCGTTATTACGGACGTTGTCTTACCCACTGATCTCGAAAGAAGACTGGATTGAGCAACTATTGTTCAGAAAACGAAGCCGGAAGTCCGCCATTACCGAAGGGGGGCCGAGTCCAATGCGTGTTTACACGCAATTTTCAAAGCAATCATATCTATATATTTCGCGTGCAAACGAAAATTAGCATTACAATTAGCATTACAAAAATTAGCCCTGGCCGAGCGCTTTTTTGTGTTAACAGTGTAAAATCCGAGGCCGAGCCAGGCCACGAACCCTACCAATGACCAGGGCTACTTTTAGCCCCTGGGTTAACGCGTTTACACTGGAAAAACTAGCCCAGACCGGGCTAGGGGGTATTAGTAATGGCCGCCGTGGCTTTAATTATCCAGTGATAGAAGCCTAATATGCAGAGACGTCAAATTAGGTTCAAAATTTTATGCATTTAATGTTAACAAAGAAACTATATTGGCCAGACACTAAACCTATTTCGCGAGCGTCACAGTTTGATTTGCTTGCAAACTCGGAGCTTCTAATGATCTCTCGCAATTTACATTGTGCAAATATGCAAGCTTTAAAATCAGCTCATCAGATACAATAGAAAGCTCAATCCAGTCCTTGTTGCGAATGCGGTTAAGAACCGCGGCTTCTTCACAAACAATCACAAAGTTGTTGGGTTTTATAAAAATATATTCACTCCACTGGCTTACTCGATCTCTCACACACTCTCTATTCTCAGTTTCGTATTTCGCATGCCCCACTCACTCACACTCTGTCTCCCATCACTCATCATAACATAACTATAATAATGTTGATTAATATTAAGCGTTCAACATGCACAATTCCCAACATCCTATTTTTGAGATCAGTGATGCGTACGGCTATGTGGCAGCACACCAATCTTTCGGAGTTAACTTTAGTACTTACAATTGGTAAGACCTCCCGTGGAAAATCACTTCTGTGAACCGCAAGCTTTCTGTTTAAACATAAAAATGATATCTCAGTTGTTAACTTGTTATTACAACACATCATGGCTGAGACGATAATCACCTGCTTATTCCTGGTTAGACCAATGTAACAGCTTCGTTTATTAATTAGCATCTTCCATCATGAAGACCTGCAGAAGTCACCACGATTCACGAACACATGGCTTGAACAATGTCTATGGCTATAAACATGTCGTTCGTGAACCTGTAGAACACAACTGGTATATAACATTAATCTAGTATTGTAAAAATTGAATATATAGGTTAATTAGTTCTAAGCGAACGCTCTTAAAGACAACAGAAAAAGTCGCTTTTTGGAAGTCATCACAACAACACAAGTTTTTGATATAGCTTTTCAAACAGTACTAGAAATACGAATCCTGATTGGTCAATATCGGGTGGGGTCTGCACGCAGGCTAGCAGGCATGTTGTAAAACAGGACTGATAAAACATGGACTGGACTGGACTGGACTGATAAAACATGGACTGATAAAACATGGACTGGTAAAACATGGACTGATAAAACATGGACTGATAAAACATGGACTGATAAAACATGGACTGATAAAACATGGACTGATAAAACATGGACTGATAAAACATGGACTGGTAAAACATGGACTGGTAAAACATGGACTGATAAAACATGGACTGATAAAACATGGACTGGTAAAACATGGACTGATAAAACATGGACTGATAAAACATGGACTGATAAAACATGGACTGATAAAACATGGACTGGTAAAACATGGAGGGTTAGGATCTTTGTTGTTATGTTTTATCAGTCCATGTTTTATCAGTCCATGTTTTATCAGTCCATGTTTTATCAGTCCATGTTTTATCAGTCCATGTTTTGTCAGTCCATGTTTTATCAGCCCATGTTTTATCAGTCCAGTCCAGTCCATGTTTTATCAGTCCATGTTTTACAACATGCCATCCTGCACGGGAATTTACCATCTCATTCCGTTTATCGTTATAAGTAATTAAAACAAAACTCTCAAAAAAACAACAGAATATAGTTTTTGTATTGTGAGAAAACTATCACCGAGAAAACTGATCGCCTGATCCATTTTGTGTTCAATAGCGAAGTTAAACAAAACAACGAAGGTTTGAAAAGGGCATGTTTTGAAAGCAACAAACTCGCGAGAGTAATATACTGTTTAAATACCTTCTATTTTCTTGCCTGATGAACTCACTGGGAAAAGAACAATCTTTATCTATACGAAGTAAAATACACAACAGCTCTCGACTTAAAATCCAAAATCTTCCAGTGAAATTGTGAAAAAGACAGCGAAGACCTTTCCAGAGAGACAGTTCCTGCCCATAATATCTGTCTGTTTGCTTTGCCACAACAAGCCAAACCCTGAGACGGGTTTTTATCCATATTCTTCTCTTTGTTGTCGGCAAAACAAATTTCAGCTTTCCCGCCTGCTCGACTGCTGTTGGAGACGAATTATGATTGGTAGTTGATAATTCTTGGGAGAATTTGTATTCTCATCATATTATTTTTGGATAAAATTCGTTATTTCTTTGTCGTTATTTTATAAAATAAATACCAAATGGTTTTCCGTGCAGGATACTGTGATCCAAACACTTGGGGATGTTGCTCGACTTCCGAAAAGCTAAAAACACTCGCCTATCGGCTCGTGTTTTTTACGCTTTTCGAAAGTCTCGCAACATCCCGCGTGTTTGAATCACAGTATCCTGCACGGAAAACCATTTGGTATTCCTTTAATAATCCCCTCGCTCGCCTTTTCGCCACCCAAGAGTTTCATCCTAACAATATCTGCGGGATTTTCCCCATGCATGGTCTCCAGGCCTCGCACGCCGTGTATTAATTTGTTGATATTTTTTTAAAAAATGTTTTACTTATCTCGGCCAATATTTAACCGATTTCAATTCTGAAAAAAAGATTTGGAATTAGCGTGTCTAAATACATAACATACGTGTCTGTTATATTACGAGAACATGCATACCCTTCGTAAAAACCTGTTTATGTACTTATAAATTAATCGGCAATGAGGAGGCCGCTTCGTCGTGTATTATTTTGAACGTTATCTCGGTAATATTTAACCGTTTTCAATTCTGAAAACAGATTTGGAATTACCTAGTCAAAGTACATTACATACCTGCCTATTACGTTACACAAACGTGTACACCCTTCGTAAAAACGTGCTTATGTGCTTAAAAAATAATCGGCCATGTTTGTGCCGATTTTCTCCAACGAATATTGCCGATTAAAACGGATCACGCAAAAGGCGTACTCGGAACTTACCGGTTGGTCTTAGCCAATCGTGTGTTTTTGGCGCAGCATCGACACCTCTTCCAGTAACTTCAGCAGTACCACAAGGTTCCATTCTTGGACCGCTGCTGTTTCTACTGTATGAAGACGACCTGCCTTCCTCTACTAACAATTCTACCATTGCAACCCACGCCGACGACACTAAAATCTTTAAGGTAATCAACACTCCAACGGACGCAGCAGCCTTACAGGAGGACCTGACAAATTTCGAAACTTGTTCATCTAATGCCGCGGTCTTCTACTCAATATATCTAAATGTAAAACTCTACAAATTACTAGGAAACACAATAAGATCCAATACCCTTGCACACTACAACACACCATCTTAGAAAGTTCGGACTGTACGTGAACGTGATCTTGGCGTATGGACTTCGCATAATTTGACCTGGTCTAAGCAAGTTCTTGAACAGTGTTCCCGAGCCAACAAATTGCTAGGATATGTTCGTAGATCAACTAGAAATATCAAAAACTCATCAGCACGTCGAACTCTATATCTAAGTCTCGTCCGTTCTCAACTGGGGTACGCAACACAAGTTTGGTCTCCGCAGTCTGTCGACCTCATCTCACGCATGGAACGCGTACAAAGACGCGCATCCAAATGGTGTGCAGGGAACAGGAAAATTTTGAAAGGCCCTGAAGTGCTTTTACAGCAATTTCTAACATGATTTTTTGCGAAATTGGGCCACCAGACGATGGCTAGAAATTTCATTTTTAGCTTTTACATCGTGCTAATAATTAGCTTTAGTATAAATTGCGTGCGCTGATTGGTCGAGCTACCGCGGATTATATTTCTCGATATAATCACCTCCAGCGTTTTTTCAAGATGGCCGTCAGCCGATTTGTCAAAGTGACAGGAGAAAAAAGTCAAGAAACTAGTATTTTTGAAGGAAATGCTATTCCTAAGAGTGGGAAAATGTGTATTTATACTAAAACAATTATTCACCTCAGGCTCAGTGAATATCGGTGAATAAAAACCTCGACTTCGTCTCGGTTTTTATTCACCGATATTCACCTCGCCTTCGGCGAATAATTGTTAAATATTTTATCGAGACTTCATTATTTATTCTGACAGTAAAACACAAAATACAATTGTTTGCTTATTATAAAAAAGGCGTAGGTTTATTAAAAAGAAAACTGAACACGGAAACATATTTAAATTCCGAGACTAATGTAAATTCAGTTTGACTTTTCCCGTAGCACAAGCACTTTGTTTTGTAATGAATTTATGAAGAACAAGCAATATGTAAAGAAATTAATCATATTTAGTTCAATTTTTGGTTTTAGTTCAACAAGCAAGGGGGGGGGGGCGGGGGGCGGCTACGAACCAACACATCTTATAATCACTGGTAATGTAATGTATATGCAAACCATTATATAATGTGTACATGCAATAACATGAAATCGAGTGAATCCATTTCCGAGTCGATCCGCCTGACAATGTCATATTGTGACCATGGATAACCTTGTTTCTATTGGATTTCGCTAAAAAGTGCTCTCAGAATACATTCCTAGCTGGACGCAGTATATAAAAAAAACTCAATCTGTCCAAAAAACGGACATAACCTTCGATAAAAGCCTGATATTTTCTGACAATACATGGACGATACGATCGTCAAGCTCAAGGGGAAGGCTAAAAGGGATGACTCAAAAGGACCTTTCTGTTTTTTTCTGTTTTTTATTTTTCGTTAGGTTATGGATAGCTACGGTTAGGGCTAGGTTTAAGATTAGGATCAAGGTTAGGATCAAGGTTAGGATCAAGGTTAGGGTTAGGGTTAGGATTGAGATTAGTAGTTCTAGAAAATGTGAAGGTCCTTTTGAGTCATCCCTTTTAGCCATCCCTTTTAGCCTTCGCCCAAGCTCAAATCCTCAGAAAGGTTTCCGCGACATACACAGGTTTCTGGCATACACATTCACTCCATCAGTGTGAAGGTTACAAGTACCATCCCTGTCCGGGACATTTTATGACGATTTGAGCTAAAGACTCTAGTCCTAACCCTGAATCGGATGAAACATTAACCCTATACTTCTAAGGGACCGTTCATTATTAAAAATGGGGGGTGGCACCGAAGAGAAATGTTCTTCTTGGTAAAAATTTTGCTGACCCAACCATTAAAAGGTCACGGCTATTTTTCTTTACCCAACCTCAGATATCAATTACAAAATAAATACCCACCCCAAAACTTTAACTTTGACCACATCATAGAGATGAGGGAAGATGATGATGTTAGAGGATGTTAGAGGATGATGATGATGATGATGTTAGAGGATGATGATGTTGATGATGATGATGATGATGATGTTACATGAAGAATATGAAAAAGATCAAGATAGTGACTGACTGATTGACATAATTATTGTATTGGCATATGATATTTCTTTCTTACATAGTCTTTAATATTTGAGTGAGTCATGCTTTGGAAATATACATTAAATTTTTTTTCTACCCAACCTTCGAGTTGGTTTGTTTTTTATTTACCCAACCTTTGACTTACTCAAAATTTTGTTTACCCAACCATTTTCTCTTAGGTGCCTAATCCCAACATTTCAATGAAGCAATATTCTGTGTTCGGTACACAAAGGAGCCGAAAAGCAGCTAGCTCTGAAATACACCGCTCTCTACACAGCTCATTCCGATTTCTGAATTCAATTTGGCCAAACTGTAAAACTATAACTACACTTTATATATTCGGCGTAAACAATTCTTACTTACTTTCGTATTTTTGTACGCGTTGTGCTGACTTTTCAACATACTGTCTTCGTGGCGTCTTTTAAATATATTACACACATCATCGATCGCTCCTGCTTCGTTAAACTTCCCGTTGTCGTAGCAAAACAGCGTTTCCTCCACATGTGAATTATCTTCCATTTCCTTCTTGGACTTATCGAACTTATTTTAGGGAAGAAAAACGTCTTCATCATACCACTGCTCAACACGACCTCGCTGAACTGAAGTCCAGATAGCGGTCTCTACTCACGTTTTAGTATATGTAAACTAAACGAAGCAAAATATACTTTGCAATTCATATTTTACAACCTGGAAATCCCAACGGCGCACTTTCGCATCTAATTCTATTATTTCGGCGTATCAGCTACACATTCCACACGCCATGCAGTCCTGATACCGTTCTCTAGTCCGTTCGCAGCTGGGTTATACATCTCAAGTATGGGCTCCTCAGTCAGTAGAACTAATATCTAGAATTGAACGTGTTCAACGACGGGCTTCGAAATTCATTCTGAATCTACCCTTCCTTTGTGACATTAAATATGAAGAACGACTACTTACGACTAAACTCCTTCCTTTTTATACCAGACATTGTATTTTTCTACAAAACTAACAACCAACTCCTCAACATCACAAAAAAACAAGATCATCCAACCCTGACTGCAATATCAAACCAAAAAATCTAAACTTCGACATACCAAAAATCATACACAATTCGGACAACAAGAACATGGAACATACTACCAAAAACTATTATAACATAAAACATCACTCTCTCAAACTTCAGAAAGTTACTATTCAACTACTACATTAACGCACTTAACAACACATATGACATAGACGACTCACGAACATGGAAAAGCATATGCTTAAAATGCAACACAGCTCGAAGCCTTACGAACCCACCATCGTGTTGCTTTTAGTATATATCGTAGTAAATTTGTTGTATTTAATGTGTGTTGTATATCGCTATGTATCTTTAAAGTGACTGTTAAATCGTACTTGCTTTGGGGCCGCAGTAATTGGCACTAGTTGTTGCTGTTACCCAGCCTATTGTCTTAATGTCTGTATTTAGGTTTGTAATGTGTATGGCAAAGTTATTAAAATAAAAATAAAATATAAATAGATGAATAGAATCAATTCACAACAGGGCAAGTGACAGTCTGTCGTATATATGGTCTAAACTAACAAAAGAAGATAGAGATAAACCTAGTTTAGAATCTTTTAAAAGGAATATTAGAAAACAGAACTTAGAAAGTATACTTGATAATAACTGTAGAAATTGTATTTTATGTTCAACTTAATTTTTTATTGTTATTTTATTTATTGATCTATTGATAGGTAAATTATTGTAAATTAGTTTAACAACTTATATAAATAATGTCGCAACCTTGTTCATAATGGCCTAATTTAAATATTCCTTCAGTTTATGTGCATCTAAATGGCCTCGTTTGTGTGTCAGTAATTCAAAATAATCTTTGCTTCCTAGCTTCCTAACGAGATTGCAAAGGCTAATTTCTACGCGCATAAGTGAGAATATTTAAAATGGCAGCCATTAGCAACGAAAACAAAATGATGCCAAATACAGATGAAAGCGCCTCCACTTTGAAGACTTTTTCATTCCACAAGGAATTTTTGAAGAAATGAAGGAATTGAAATTTTGAAGGAAAGCAAAAAAACGAAACCGACAGAAAATTAATTAGTATTCTTTTAAAACAACCCAATAATCCGGGGGTGCTTACATAGAGAAAAACAATCATATTGGGTCTATATATTTCGTGTGTAAACGGCAAACTTGGGCCGAACCTTGGCCGGATTATTTCGAAAATTAGCATGACAATTAGCTTTACAAAAATTAGCCCTGGCCGAGCGTTGTTTTGCGTTTACACTGTAAAATCCGAGGTCGAGCCAGGCCAGGCCTAGCCTCCTTCGCAGACGTTCTTTGTGGGCCGTGTATGCCCGTCCCCCACTAGGCCTAGACCGAATCCTACCCAATGATCCATATGTACTTCTAGTACGTATTCCATATAAGGAAGTGGCCTACGAGCAAATACAAGGCATTGGCGAGCAAATACAAGGCACTCGTACCAGACCGCTGCATGGATGTGGGATTGTTAACACGTTATGATATGTTCGATTATCCGCTCTTTTTAATAAAACTACATTCGCTAGCCTGATAAGCTGTACGCATATTGTAAACAGATAATTTATCTTTGTTTTAATATATATTGTAGCTTTGGAAAGTTCGTGTTTTTGTTTACAAGATGGTATCCGTATTAGGAAAATTATATTTTGGCATGTTCGATTATCCGCGCTTTTAAAGATAACTAAGTTAGCTACCGCGATAAAGCTGTACGGATGTTGTAAATAGATCATTTAACTTTCCTTTGACATATTCTATAGCGTTGGGGGTGGTTTATTTCTCAAGAAAACGTTTGCCAAAGGGCTTCGGTTAGGATTTATAGGATCAGGGTTGGATTGGGGATTTGGGTTCAGTTTAAATTTACGTCACGCGATCCTCAACTGCGAGGGTACCATCTAGCAACGACCTGTACATTATGCAGACCCATAGGAGGAGAGGGGTGGGTGGAATGAGGGAAAGTCTCAAATGATTCTTGTTACACTGCATAGTTGTAATAAGAGTATGTTTTAAACACTTCACGTGACAACGGGTCGAATTATATTGTAGCATTGAATCAATTCATAACCAAAACTGGTGTGTTATTGTTCTTTTATAAAAGAAATACCTAATGGTTTGCGTGTTTGGATGGTGATCCAAAAACTCTCGCAACATCCCAGGGTGTTTTGATCAGGCCATCCAAACACGCAAACATTAGGTATTTCTTTAATCAGCAAAGCCGTGACGTTTGTCCTGTCAGCTCGAAGTGTTTTATAAACGTTCACCGGTGTTCCTACGTCAGGTTATCCGATACAAATTTGTCGAGGTTTGGCCATAGAACTGTTCATCGAATAGCGTTGTATTTCCAGTTCAGCCTTGTGGAATACGTCGTCTTCGTAATGGACGACATCGATTGTTCCATTTGGATATGAAGCAGTGAGGTGATATATATCTAAGATTTCTAAACCTGCTTTACACATGGCTGACATGGCGTAAGAGTCGAACAGACGAACACGCTGGAAAAAGAGGTGAAGGAAAATGAGGATGAGGAGGAAGAGGTGCATGAAGGAAGAGGGTTATGGTGAGGAAGAAGAGGGGAAGAGGAAGAGGTGAAGGAAGAGGAGGATGGTGAGGAGAAAGAGATGAAGAAAGAGGAGATGGTGACGGTGAGGATGAAGTGGTGAAAGAATTGAGGGGGTGGTTAACATGAAGAGGTAAAGAAAGTGGAGGATGACGATGATGGGGAGAAGTGAGAGGATGATGATTATGATAGTGAGAAGGTGAAGAGGAAGGGGTGATGAAAAATGCACGATAATTATGACGAGTAGATTGTGATTATGCTAATGAGGAGGAATGTGATGATGATTGTGATTATAATGAGGATTGTGATTATGATTATGATTATGATGAAGAATGATTGTGATGATGATTACGATGAGGATTGTAATGATGATTGTGATAAGGCGATCAAAGATTGTGATGATTATAGTGATAATGATGATTGCGATGATTACGATGAAGAGGAGAATTATGATGATTATGAGAAGAATTATGATTATGATGAGGAGGATTATGATGATGACTGATTATAATGATAAGGATGATTGTGATGATGATTACGATGAAGAGAATTATGATGATTATGATAATGCGGAGGATTATGATGATTGATTATAATGATAAGGATGATTGTGATGATGATTATGAAGATTATAATGAAGAAGAGGATTGTAATATGCTGGTGACGATGCGAATTATGGGGGATAATGACGAGGACATATGGAGGAAGATAGCGATGGTAATGATGGTAAATAATTACCTGGTCGGTGAAAAACCTCCAATGCGTTTTATTCCGATATTTTTTATGAATGGCCGTCGACGTCTTCCAAATCACCTTCGCGTCGCTGCCAAGCTTCTTTTTCCGATCTTTTAACATTCTTATTACATCTGTTATCAAATTCTGATAGGTCGTAAAGTTTATTCCAATGGGGAAATGTAACCCGAGATTCAAAACCAACAAACTATCAGCCCTCCGCATGTCTCCCCTGCGGAGAACATCACGAATTGATTCCAAAACTAAGTTTGGTCGGAAGTCAAAATCGTCGTTTTGTGTTTTCGCTTTGTGTTCATACTTCGGTTGTAAGGGATACACCCAGTTGTAACTACGACGACACGAGCTGAATATGTTCGTGCATAACAGCTTGCGAGATAATGAATTATGAAATCGCAGCGCCAGTGAGTCCCCGTAAATCCACAGTGTTCCTTTGCGCTTGTTAGGAAAGCTTGTAGCTTGGTTTTTGGTTTCGCTGGTGTATTCTGTTGAGATGGACAGAAGGAATGATATTTCAACAATGTTGTTCAGCGTTGTTTCAACAATGTTGTTCAGCATTGTTTCAACAATGTTGTTTAGCGTTGTTTCAACAATGTTGTTCAGCATTGTTTCAACAATATTGTTCAGCATTGTTTCAACAATGTTGTTCAGCGTTGTTTCAACAATGTTGTTCAGCATTGTTTCGACAATGTTGTTCACCATTGGTTCAACAATGTTGTTCAGTGTTGTTTCACTGTTGTTCAGCATTGTTTCAAAAATGTTGTTCAGCATTAATTGTTTCAACAATTTTGTTCAGCATTGTTCAACACGAAATCACACCTAAAAATATAACGAGTGTCTATATTTTGAACTGCACAATTACACCATTCGCTCTATATTCGTCAATGTTCACAATCAGTCGTCTTCATTACCTGTAATATATGGCATCCATTTATTTTCAATCCATCGTCCGTAACCGTTCCAAAGCGCGTTGCATGTTTCCCGACATCCAATATCCAAGAGAGCTAAATAGGTTATTAGTCAAAGAATGAAAATTTTCCCCAAACACCACCACCAAAAATGAAAAGTGAAGGCGATGTAGCCCATTTTTATCAAGTGCAACTTGGATCACAAAGAAAACATAGTTCAAGTTGCAAGAATATTTTTAGCGTGTATAACATCTGATTTGCAAGTTACATAAAACGTTAACCTGCTTTCTATAGTTTCGAAACAAAGGTCGATAGACATGGACAATCGTCAAGCTCAAATCCTCAGAAAATTATATATATATATATATTATATATTGAAAGGATTTATGGTGAAGGAAAATTTCGAGTGTTGGAATACATACATTTTAAGACCAAACCGGGGACCAGTTGCGAAACAATGCAAACTTAGCGGCCTTCCCGGCTGGAATTGAACCCGCGACTCTGCGATTGCTAGTGCAGTGCTCTGACCCACTGAAGCTACGGAAGCCGTTGCCGAGAAGCCTAGTCACGAGTTCTGTATATATGGTGGTAATGCCGGGATAAGATTCTGGTTATTATTATAGGTAATATTTGGCATTTTCACTCGATCAAACTACATGTTGAAAGGGATTTATGGTGAAGGAAAATTTCGGAGTGTTGGAATACATTACATTTTAAGGACCAAACCGGGACCAGTTGCGAAAAATGCAACTTAGCGGCCTTCCGGCTGGAATTGAACCCGCAACTCTGCGATTGCTAGTGCAGTGCTCTGACCACTGAGCTAACGGAAGCCGTTGCCGAGAGCCCTAGTCACGAGTTCTGTATATATGGTGGTAATGCCGGGATAAGATTCTGGTTATATTATAGGTAATATTTGGCATTTCACTCGATCAAACATACATGTTGAAAGGATTTATGGTGAAGGAAAATTTCGAGTGTTGGAATACATACATTTTAAGACCAAACCGGGACCAGTTGCGAAAAATGCAAACTTAGCGGGCCTTCCGCCTGGAATTGAACCCGCGACTCTGCGATTGCTAGTGCAGTGCTCTGACCACTGAGCTACGGAAGCCGTTGCCGAGAGCATAGTCTGGAATTGAACGCGCGACCCTGCGATGCTAGTGCAGTGCTCTGACCACTGAGCTACGGAAGCCGTTGCCGAGAGGCCTAGTCACGAGTTCTGTATATATGGTGGGTAATGCCGGGATAAGATTCTGGGTTATAATTATTGGTAATATTTGGCATTTCACTCGATCAAACTACATGTTGAAAGGATTTATGGTGAAGGAAAATTTCGAGTGTTGGAATACATCGAGTGAAATGCCAAATATTACCAATAATATACCCAGAATCTTATCCCGGCATTACCCACCATATATACAGAACTCGGCAACGCATCGCAGGGTCGCGGGTTCAATTCCAGCCGGAAGGCCTTGAAGTTGCATTTTTTGCAACTGGTCCCGGTTTGGTTTTAAAATGTATGTATTCCAACACTCGAAATTTTCCTTCACCATAAATCCTTTCAACATGTAGTTTGATCGAGTGAAATGCCAAATATTACCTATAATATAACCAGAATCTTATCACGGCATTACCACCATATATATATACAGAACTCGTGGCTGGGCTCTCGGCGACGGCTTCCGTGGCTCATTGTGTAGAGCACTGCACTAGCATCGCAGGGTCGCGGATTCAATTCCAGCCGGAAGGCCTTGAAGTTGCATTTTTCGCAACTGGTCCCGGTTTGGTCTTAAAATGTTATGTATTCCAACACTTCGAAATTTTCCTTCACCATGAATCCTTTCGGCATATATATATATATATATATATATATATATATTATAGTACAATATCTACTAGACACGTGTTTCGCTGTTCAGTGTAGCTTGGTACAATTTAGATATGGAGTTACTAATTATACACAAACGATTGCCAGAGGACAACCGCTTGTGGGATAAACAGCGGTCATGCGCACATCCAGAGAGCATGAAGCGGTATGACACCATATATATATATATATATATATATATATATATATATATATATATATATATATATATATATATATATATATAATATATATATATTATTATATAATATATATATATATATATATATATATATATATATATATATATATTATATATATATATAACAAAAGAAACGAACTTTGGTTACTTCATTTAAACTTTATTTCACTACAGATCTGTTTCGTATGGAAAGCTATATTAGCTTACCACACTCATCAGGTGAGTATTAAGTTTAAATGAAGTAACCAAAGCGTAAGAAAGCGTAGGGCTATACAGGGACGACGGATTAGCGTTATTGAGGGGCACGAGTGCGAGGTCAGCAGACAAAGCTAGAAAAGATTTGCACACCATTTTTAATGAGCTTCAGAGCTTGGTTTAAGGATACGTTACAACAGTCGATGAAGGAATTACGAAAGAATATGTAGGTATGACAGCTACTTCTTTCAAGGAGAGACATGGCAACCACAAGAAGTCTTTTAAGGACGTAAGATACTCGAAAGATACAGAGCTCTCGAAGTACGTGTGGAAGCTGAAGGAAAGCGAGAAAGAGTTTGCCCTAAAATGGTCCATTCTAAAGCGTGCAAACTCATATTCAGCCGGAGGAAAGCGATGCAATCTTTGCCTCGAAGAGAAATTGTGTCTAATGAAAGCGGACAAACGGCATTCACTGAATAGAAGGTCCGAAATCTTTGCGAAGTGCCGCCATCGAGACAAATTTCGCGCGGGAAAGTTCAAACGCGCGCGCGCGATCAACTTGCGTCAGCAAACAGTCGATGTTTTGACGCCATTAACGAACTGAATTTTTATAAACTTCACTCAATCGCCTGAAGATCGTCTCGACAAACGAAGGCGTGAAAACTCGGAGTAGCGATGTTACAGTTTTAAGATATTTATTAAAAATTTTATATATATATATAATTATATATATATATATATATATATATATATATATATATATATATATATATATATATTATAAACTGAAGACTATGGTAGTAGGGCCATAGACGCCCTGAGTAGGGCGTAATTTGTAGCAGCCCCTAGGCTGTGGAACAGTTTGTCCACCCACCTTTTTAAAGTGTCTATGAAATGAAAAAATCGCTAGCATTTTTTTTGCTCTAGCTAACAAAGTAGCACGGCAGGATTGTTCACTGAAAATTTCAAGTGAATCTGCCTCAACGTTACAAAATAGGGAAAGACTGAGGTGGATCAAGTAAGTACACCTGCATACGTCACAAGACAAAGAACCGCGCGTTTCAGATTTCACCCAAAACATTTAGCCATGCCAAACTTTGAGAGTTGATAGCTCGAAGACTGAGGCAGATTCACTTGAAATTTTCAGTGTACGCTCCTGCCGTGCTACTTTGTCTGTAGCAAAAAAAGCTAGCGAGTTTTTCACTTCATAGACACTTTAAGGCAACCCATAGTAATTAGTAATTATTATATCATATATTTTTATATTTTTATAATTTTTAGATTTAATTGTTGTACAGAGTTTAGATCTCCTTGCTGTGTATTATTATTATTATTATTATTATTACTACTACTACTACTACTACTACTACTTACTACTACTATTACTATTACTATTACTATTACTATTACTATTACTATTACTATTACTATTACTATTACTATTACTATTACTATTACTATTACTATTACTATTACTATTAACTATTACTATTACTATTTACTATTACTATTACTATTATTATTATTATCATCATCATTATTATTATTATTATCATTATTATTATTATTATTATAATTATTATAATTATTTGTTTGAAATGCGGACCGTAGTTAAATAACATTAAAAAATAATAATAAAAATAATAATAATAAACTCCGAGAATTCAACGTTTCGGCTAGCTTGAATTACCATTTGATTGTGATGAAATGTTGTCGCTCGTGTTGATTCGAATTGTGATTGTCTTCCCCCCTTGTAGTGGTTCAAGGAGATACTCATCTAAAAGTCCCAGCATTCCACTGGCTTGGTATTTGCCCTGCACGTTTCCTAGAGAAATAGAACACTAAGAATTCGTCACTTACTTTCTCAGGCAGTGAGGCAGTCTATATGTTTATGAAGGAAAACACTTAATGGGGGGGGGGGGGGGACGATCACTTAACTGGAATATATAGAACTGGAATGTTGACTGTGATGAAGAGGAAGATGATGAGGAAGAAGAAGAGGAAGATGATGAGGAAGAAGAAGAGGAAGATGATGAGGAAGAAGAAGAGGAAGATGATGAGGAAGAAGAAGAGGAAGATGATGAGGAAGAAGAAGAGGAAGATGATGAGGAAGAAGAAGAGGAAGATGATGAGGAAGAAGAAGAGGAAGATGATGAGGAAGAAGAAGAGGAAGATGATGAAGAAGAAGAGGAAGATGATGAGGAAGAAGAAGAGGAAGATGATGAGGAAGAAGAAGAGGACGATGATGAGGAAGAAGAAGAGGAAGATGATGAGGAAGAAGAAGAGGAAGATGATGAGGAAGAAGAGGAGGAAGATGATGAGGAAGAAGAGGAGTACGATGATGATGAAGAAGAAGAGGAAGATGATGAGGAAGAAAAGGAGTACGATGATGATGAAGAGGAGGATGATGATAATGAAGGAGGATGATTATGGTGATGAAGAGGAGAATGGTGACAATGAAGAGGAGAATGGTGATAATGAAGAGGGGGATTATGGTGATGATGAGGAGGATGATGATGATGAAGAGGGGGATTATGGTGATGATGAGGATGATGATGATGATGATGAAGAGGAAATGGTGATGAGGAAGAAGAGGAGGAGGAAGAGGAGGATGATGACGAATAGGAAGATAAGGAGGAAGAGGATGATGATGATCAAGAGGAGGATGATGACGAAGAGGAAGATAAGGAGGAAGAGGAGGGTGATGATCAAGAGGAGAAGGAGGAAGAGGAGAAGGAGGAGAAGGAGGAAGAGAAGGAGGAGAAGGAGGAAGAGGAGGATGATGATGATGAAGAGGAGGATGATGATGATGAAGAGGAGGATGATAAAGAGGAAGAGAAGAATGATGACGAAGAGGACGAAGAGGATGATAATGATGTTAGGATGATAATGCTATTAGGAGGATAAGGAGGAAGAGGAAGATGACAAGGAGGAAGAGGATAAGGAGGAATAGGAGGAAGAGGATAAGGAGGAATAGGAGGATGATAAGGAGGAAGAGGAGGATAATAAGGAGGAAGAGGAGCATGATGAAGAAGAGGAGGATAAGGAAGAGGAAGAAGAGGATGATAAGGATGATGATGATGATGATGATGATGATGATGATGATGATGATGATGATGATGAAGAGGAGAATGATGATGAAGAGGAGGGGAAGAGCAGGATGATGATGATGATGAAGAGGAGAGTGGTGATGAAGAGGAGAATGGTGATGAAGAGGAGGAGGAAGAGGAGAATGGTGATGAAGAAGAGGAAGATGACGATGAGGAGGAAGAGAAGAATGATGATGACGAAGAGGAGGATGACGATGAGGAGGAAGAGAAGAATGATGATGAAGAAGAGGAAGATGACGATAAGGAGGAAGAGAAGAATGATGATGATGAAGAGGAGGATGACGATGAGGAGGAAGAGAAGAATGATGATGAAGAGGAGGAAGAGGAAGAGGATGATGAGGAAGAGGATGAGGATGATGATGAGGATAAGGAGGAAGAGGATAATGATAAGGATAATGATAAGGAGGATGAAGTTGAAGAGGAGAATAGTGATTAAAAGGCGGGGCAGGAGGAGGATGATGATGATGAGATGGATGATAAGGAGGAAGAGGAGAATGATGATGAAAAGGCAGATAAGGAGGATAATAAGGAGGATGATGAGGAGGAAGAGGAGGAGAATGATGATGATGGAATGGATGATAAGGGGGAAGAGGAGAATTAACGATGATGAAGAGATGGAGCAGGAAGAGGAGAATGATGATGAAGAGATGGATGATAAGGAGGAAGAGGAGAATGATGATGAAGAGGCGGATAAGGAGGATGATGAGGAGGAAGAGGAGAATGATGAAGAGATGGATGATAAGGATCGAGGAAGAGGAGAATGATGATGAAGAGACGGATAAGGAGGAATAGGAGAATGATGAGGAGGAAGACGAGAATGATGATGAAGAGATGGATGATAAGGAGGAAGAGGAGAATGATGATGAAGAGACGGATAAGGAGGATAACAAGGAGGATAATGAGGAGGAGGAAGAGGAGAATGACGATGAAGAGGCGGATAAGGAGGATAATAAGGAGGATGATGAGAAGGAAGAGAAAGATGCAGAGGAAGCAGAAGAGGAGGAAGCAGAAGAGGAGGATGATGAAGAGGAAGAGAAGGAGGAAGATGATGATAAGGAAGAGGATGATAATTATGTGGAGGATTATGATGGTAAGAGGATGACGATGATTATGGTGAGGAAGAGGTGAAGAGAGAGCAGGATGGTGCTACGTATGTATTAACCCAAATTGTAAACCGTCTTATTAAACAAACCTCTCCCCGACTCTAAACCAGTTCTCTGCATGTAATAAATTTTCCTATGAAAACTCACTGACGTTAAGGGTTTACCTGACGTTAAGGATTTACCTGACGTTAAGGGTTTACCTGACGTTAAGGGTTTACCTGACGTTAAGGGTTTACCTGACGTTAAAGGTTTACCTGACGTTAAGGGTTTACCTGACGTTAAGGGTTTACCTGACGTTAAGGGTTTACCTGACGTTAAGGGTTTACCTGACGTTAAAGGTTTACCTGACGTTAAGGGTTTACCTGACGTTAAAGGTTTACCTGACGTTAAGGGTTTACCTGACGTTAAGGGTTTACCTGACGTTAAGGGTTTACCTGACGTTAAGGGTTTACCTGACGTTAAGGGTTTACCTGACGTTAAGGGTTTACCTGACGTTAAGGGTTTACTTTCAGTAATAAATGTTTTCTACAAAACTCACCAACTCTAAACCAGTTCTCTGGTGGATCTTTGAGCCCATCACACAAACTATAATCTATGATTGCCTCTACAACATACTCCCCGGGTTCCATAACCAACGCCATTGCTTCATAGGTACCATTGTGATGATCAAATACAGTGGCAGAAACACTGGATGGTCCTTTTAGGCGTACTCTCCACGAATCTCCACCAATTCGCTTGTTCTTGCCTTTCTTAGTCCGAGTGTGAATAAATATCCTTGTGAATCCTCCTGCTGGACGGATGTCCATGTAGGAAACATAACTATTGGAACCTGAAAATACAATCCATTGGTATAATAATGAAGAATTATTGCACGAGGTTGGCATGATACCGATAATTATCAAATTGCAACAGAAATCGTTTTAGCTTTCTCAGTACCTCCTAGAAATGAAAATTCAGAAAATCCGGTTTTTCTTACAATTTAATCTTGTTAACAATTTAACAAGCACCATCTTTAAAAAAGTGAAATTTCAAGTTCACTTTTACCAAATATCACCTATGTCGTTAGAAAGTTCTCAAACAAAACATATGAACGACATTTATGCGGGTAGTACAATTTTCCAAGCCCATTTTGGGTTACGTAATTAGGTTAAACCTGCTAAAAAAACCAGAATTTTGTGGCATTTTCCACTTTTCTTGAGCGAATAACTCAAAATGGGCTTAGAAAATTGTATTATCCGCTTAAATGTCCTTCATATAGCTTTTTGAGAATTTTCTAAACACATAGGTAATATTTGCTAAACGTGAACTTGAAATTTCACTTTTTTTAAATAATTTTCTGTATCAAGGTAATGTAAAGAAACCTCTTTATAAAATAACCGGAAGTAAATGAGCGAGTACACGCAATCTGATTGGTTACTGAGCTCAAAAACCGTGCATTATAACTCAATAAAGACATTTTTCATGGCTTTATTTAAGAAATAAAAAACGTGTCGCGTGTGATTATCGAGTTATAATGGCACGAGAGATGCGTGTAAAACACGAGGCGATAGCCGAGTGTTTTACTAGCTTCTCGAGTGCCATTATAACCCGATAATCACACATGATCGCTCAATTTTAAAACCGGCGATCGTAGCGATCATATGGAAACCACACGCTCAGCGATCCTGGCGATCTCAGCGATCGGTATGTATGGGCTTACATTTTCGTTCCTCACAGATGTTTTAATTTGGCTGTTTGGCCTGGGTAAGGTTATTGAATCCGATGGTTACTGTTTCTCTCAAAATGCTGAAATAGCGTTTCAGAGCCTTAGAAAACAAATTTTTTTTCGGGGAGCATGACCCCCTGGGGTTAATCCTTCCTACGCGCCTGTATGATCCGGCCTAGCCCGGATCATGAAGTTCTCAAACCTGTAGTTTGATTGAGTTAAATACCAAATATTACCTATAATATACCCATAATCTTATCCCGGCATTACCACCACCATATATACAGAACTCGGCAACGGCTTCCGTATAGCTCAGTGTGCACTAGCATCGCAGGGTCGCGGGTTCAATTCCAGCCGGAAGGCCTTGAAGTTGCATTTTTCGCAACTGGTCTTGGTTTGGTCTTAAAATGTATGTATTCCAACACTCGAAATTTTCCTTCACCATAAATCCTTTCAACATGTAGTTTGATCGATTGAAATGTCAAATATTACTCATGATAAACAGGCCGTGCGAATTTATAAAGAGTGAGCGTAAATGAGTACAAAGCGAACTTAAATACAAGTAAGATAGTAAAAAATAGCAATCCAAACATAGTATTCCAAAATAAAATAATAAAATATAATTAATAATGATAATAATTAAAAAATAATATGAAAAAATAATATTAAATAGTAATTTTATTAGTATAAAATAGTAGAATTTGAAAAGAAAAAGAAAAAGGAGGCAACAGGTCGGGCCTTCCGCTGCGTGCCACTTACTACTTACTACCTACTATCGTTTCAAAGAACTTACCGGAACTTCTAAACTCTTTCTCCCAACCTAGTTCGCTGCTTCCCCAGTCGGTGAGTCCTCTGCACGAAGAAAGTATTGCTTGCCAGTCTACTCTGGCTTTGAGTAGTCTCAACCAGCTATTCCTGAACGTGTTTTTGATCTCTACGAGAGACTGCTTCGTTCGCAGATCAGAAGCATGTTTCTTCATCACTGATGCAAATGCAATCGCCACGTTGAATCGGATGGGCACAAAGTACAACGCATATAGAAGCAATATGAGAAGTAGAATGACACATAGATGAAAGAAACGGATAGGAATTGAACACGACATGGGCATGGTTGGCCTGTTGTTATTGACATTACCGTTGCCTATAGAGAAAGAGACGAGTTAGGGAGGAATTTTAGAAGGAACGTTTTGCATAATTATCTCCGCGTTGTCAGAATTTGTTGCCATTGTGTTCGTAACGCCCGAAATTCCCGTTGTGCAGTGGGATAGCCAGGGTTGACCAACTTATCCGGGCAATAACATGATAACAGCAACAGCCGACGGGAGTCAAGTAGTCGAAATGAAGAGGATAACATTGCAAACAAATCCCTCTCAAATCGCTCCTGTAATCAGATCTGGCAACAGACTCCTTAATGTTAATTCTGTTACAGTCCACTCTCTTTCAACGACCACTCATGTAAGCGACCATTTCCCTAGCGGCCTTACGGGTTTTGCGCTTTTTTTAAACATGTTTTGACATTATAAACTTACAAGACGTACTCTGTATAGCCTCCTTCGCAGGCATCACCACGCTCCACTGAACCGAGTTGTTCCGGTACTCTTGACTAGATAAGTAATAGGAAAAGAGAACATACCAGACACATGGCGTTCTGTCTTGTTGATGTAGGGTAACAAAATAAACAATCACCTCACATGCATTTGGTGCGACTGTTAGCGCATGGGAATACACGAAACTTAATTTCGTTAACAATGGGCTTGTTTATTTTTTTAAAAAGTCTAAATATTACCAGATCTTACAGATAAATTTTATCAGAATGTTCCTCGCAGAAATTGCCGGAAATGCACTCCTGGAGCTTTCAAAATTCAAATTTTTCTGGGGGCAAGATCGCAACTGCGTAAGTCTTTGACGCTAGTTTAATTTCCTACATTTTGACATTAAATTTGGTATGATTCATGGTGGTTTGAGATCGTCAAAATGATCACGAAGTTGGTATTGTTTTTGGTTTTGACGATATCATTAGTTATTCAACTTGAGAATCTTCCAGTGATACACGGGCTGCGTTTGTACACCATATAAGCAAGTAACAACACTTATAATACTTTGAAGACAGGTTGATTTGCGGGCCGATTTCGAGTAAAGTTTGTCTGGCAATCATTACTTATAGTGGCTTTTGTTGCCTAATTTACCCAAAACCGCGTTGCCGTTGTATACATCTTCATACGCATCAATTTCAATGCGTATGTTTGGGTCGTTCGCCTTAGACGAGTACAGTGTTTTTTTAATTTGTCTGTATAGTTTGTTGGTAAATAGCTCGCATCTATCAGCCAAACGCTTTGGTCTGTCCGCCATTTTATCATTTGTTATTGAAATGCGCGTCATCAATTTTACCGCGAGGCACTGGACACTAGTTAACTCAAATGTTCACGCGAATAGGGCAAAAGTTTGATATGAAGCGCTGCAAAAGCGCACCGCAATTATTCGCCGAATGCCGCGACCACATTCAATGGCGCTACGACTGACTTCATTTATGGTCTCACAATATCACTGCTAAAATGATCTTAGACAGAGGTTTTGAATCCTTTCAAATCGTCTAAATGAAGTTTCTTAATCTGTTGAACGTTTTAAAAGTTTCAATGTTCGTTTCGAAAATCGGTTTTCCCTTGCACTGCAAATGTCCTTTCAAATGATGTTTTACGAAGTGCTACCAGATACCGGAGGGGGGGGGGGGGGTGCAATCTAGATGGGGGTATCTGGTCCTGTTACACCGGTCTCAAGATCTACAAAACCTAAAATAATAAGCATTCATGAAAAGCGCTTTGGCGAAGGACGATTTTTCAATGTGTCATTGGCTTGGCGAAGAGCACATTCATTGAGAAAGTATTACAAATTAACGAAATCAATTAAACTTCATATTAAAACCATAAATATTTATAACGGACGTTCGCGGACGTTGTCTTACATACTGATCACGAATAAAGACTGGATCGAGCAACTATTGTTCAGAAAATGAAGCCGGAAGTTCGCCATTACTAAGGAACCAACTGAGGGTCCTGTGAGGTTTTTTGTTGGATTATGTGCGGAATTCTGACGTGATTCTCAGAACTTATACGACACAGCAAATGCCAGTGGTAGGAGTGATGGACGTCCAGGTGAATTGTGGAAATCACTCGGCGAAGCTTTTGCTTAAAGGAAACGGTCCAAGCCTGGTCGGAAGAGATTAGCTGAAAAAGATTCGTTTTGATTGGAAGGCTATTGGATTAGCAACGGTGCCGCGTAGAACAAGCACTGTTGGGGCAGTCTTGGATAACCATGCTGAGGTATTCAAAGATGAATTGGGAACGTTCAACGAGATCCGCGTTAAGCTCAAGGTGACGGAGAATGCCACGCCCAAGTTTTGTAAACCGCGGTCGGTTCCCTACGCCATCAAGGAAGCCATTGAAGAAGAGTTTAACCGTCTGGAGGAGGCGGGAATAATCTCAAAAGTATAAGCTATAGCAGTTGGGCTGCACCTATAGTAGCAGTCCCCAAGAAAGTTGGGAAATTCCGGATTTGCGGTGATTACAAAGTGACAGTAAATCCGATTCTAGAAGTGGATACGTATCCTCTTCCAAAGCCACAAGATCTGTTTGTTACGTTAGCCGGTGGAAAAAAAAAATTTACCAAATTAGACTTATCCCAAGCGCATTTCCAAGGGAATTCCCTACTCGATGGTCTACATTGATGACATACTCGTGACAGGTGCTAATGATCAGGACCATTTGAGGAACTTGGATGAAGTACTTCAACGGTTGCAGCAATGGGGTGCGCGGGTAAATCTGGGAAAGTGTGCCTTCATGCAAGAATCGGTGGAGTACCTCGGTTATCGTATCGACGCAGAAGGAGTACACCCTACTGGAAGCAAGTTGGAAGCCATTATCGGTGCGCCTGTTCCACAGAACATTCAGCAATTACGTTCTTTTTTGGGACTACTGAATTACTATGGAAAATTTATTCCTGATCTGGCAACAGTAGTCAACCCGTTGAATTCCTTGCTCAAGAAGAACCAAGAATGGGCCTGGACGGAAGATTGCTCGAAGGCATTCAAGATGGCTAAGGAACGACTGATGTCGTCCAGGGTGTTAGTCCACTTTAATCCAAGTGGCCTATCATACTGGCATGTGACGCCAGCCCTTATGGTGTTGGAGCGGTGATTTCGCATGTCCTCCCGGACGGAAGCGAACGTCCAATTGCCTTTTCGTCACGAACTTTGACGAGTACGGAACAGAAGTACGCTCAAATTGAGTGAGAAGCGCTGTCAATTATGCATGGCATATAAAGAAGTTTCATCAGTATTTATACGGTCGACGGTTCACCTTGTTAACGGACCACAAGCCTCTTACAGCCATTTTTGGGCCAAAGAAAGGAATTCCTCCCTTGGCAGCGGCAAGATTGCAGCGTTGGGCAATTTTGCTGTCAGCATATACCTATGATATAAGGTATAAGCCATCTGGAAGTAATGGTAACGCAGATGCTCTTTCTAGATGCCCACTTCCAGGAAAAGCCGAGGAATCTACATTAGCTGAGCCTAATGTGTTCAATGTTTCACAGTTAAGTGCACTGCCGGTGACAAATGAGCAGTTGCAAACAGCGACATGCAAGAACAGATCCCGTGCTCAGTCGTGTTTTGGCCTACACTAGTTCGGAGTGGCCGGCATCCGTCGATGCCTCTTTTTCAAGAACTTCACAGTGATCATCCGGGCATTAGCACTGGAATGCGTTCACTAGCCAGAAGTTATGTCTGGTGGCCAGGTTTGGATAAGGATGTCGAAGAGGTGGTAAAGAGCTGTTTACCGTGTCAGTCAATCAAGCATTTGCCTCCTGTAGCCCCGAGCAGAGAGTCCATTTTGATTTTGCAGGTCCGTTCCTAGGAAAAATGTTCCTGTTGGCGGTGGATGCGCATTCGAAGTGGCCTGAGGTGGTCACTATGACCACTACGTCGGCAGAGAAGACGATTGAGGAAATGAGGAAAATGATGGTAGCACATGGGTTTCCGGAGCAAGTGGTAACAGCTAATGGACAGCAGTTCACGTCGCATGAGTTTGCAGAGTTTATGAGGAAGAATGGTATAAAGCACATACGTTGTGCACCATGCCACCATACCATCCATGGCGGCGTGGAAAGGTTTGTTCAAACCTTTAAACAGGGCATGAAGGCCGAGAGAAGGATGGAAGGACGCTTGAGCATCGGTTGTCAAGTTTCCTGCTGGCATATCGGAGCACACCAAACACAACGACAAATTGTGCGCCCGCAACTCTATTCTTGAATTGGAATTTGAGAACTCGCCTGGATTTGGTGAGACCCGATACGTTGGGACGTGTTGCCAAGAAACAGACCGCACAGAAAGTCCACCACGATGGTCATGCCAAATTGAGAGAGTTGTTTGTGGGACCGAGAATGTGATGGTCAAGAATTTTAGAGATGGCTTGCCATGGATTCCTGGAGTTGTAATCGAGAGAACCGGTCCATTGTTCGTGATGGGCAATTGACCTGGAAGCGTCATGTTGACCATCTCCGAGAAAGAAGTGACTCTGCTTTTCCCCGAGAAGAGTCGTTGGATTTGACAGTGGAATTACCCGTGGTTAAGAAATTGCCGAAAGAAATTGTGGAACTTCCACAGAGAGTTGAAAGGCAGCCGTCTGTGGAAAAGCAACCTCAGTCAATAGAGGAAATTCCACCAGCGCCAGAGACTCCGGCTCCTACATCGCTGGAGAAACGTACTCCTGTACGCCACTGTAAACCTCAAGCAGCGCCAGAGTTTATTCGACATAATAAAGGTGCCGAGTTACCACACTCCTCCCTCCTCCTTTTGAGATTATTCCCGCCTCCTCCAGACGGTCAAACTCTTCTTCAATGGCTTCCTTGATGGCGTAAGGAACCGACCGAGGTTTACAAAACTTGGGCGTGGCATTCTCCGTCACCTTGAGCTTAACGCGGATCTCGTTGAGCGTTCCCAATTCATCTTTGAATACCTCAGCATGGTTATCCAAGACTGCCCCAACAGTGCTTGTTCTACGCTGCACCGTTGCTAATCCAATAGCCTTCCAATCAAAACGACCCTCAGCTTTCCTTTAACCACGTAAAGCAATTTACGTAAAGTGATTCCACAATTCACCTGGACGTCCATCACTCCTACCACTGGCATTTGCTGTGTCGTATAAGTTCTGAGAATCACGTCAGAATTCCGCAAAACCACACCTGGAAATTCATTAACCTTCGTTTCTTCGGAAATGATTGAGCAGCTCCCGTATCCAGCTCCATCTTCAAAGATTCTCCGTTAACCAGCGGCTGAACCACTATTGGCTGAGATGCAACATGATCCAAATTATACATCGGAAATTCCGGTTCATCTTCCCCTCCATCAACTGGTTGGGGTTCGTCTTCCCCTCCGTCAACTGGTTGAACTTCAGACTGTAACCAATTGGCGTGTCGAGATTTATTTCGCCGGCCTCTTTCGCTTGACACACCGAAGCGATCCTATTTTCCGACACTTGCAACACTGCGAATCTTTAAACCGACAATCCTCCGATTTATCGTTATTTCCGTCACAACGAAAACATTTTATCGAAGTCTTCTGGGGTTTCCTTGGCCCCTTGAGCTTGCTTGACCTTGTCAAATTAATTAAACGCTCTTCTTCGGTGCCATGCAGCTCCAAGCAATTTGGATAGCTCTCTCGAACGTCAGCTCTGTTTCTGATAATAACCGCTTCTGTATAGGTGTAGCCTTATTTCGTAAACCACACACAAGTCTATCACGAAGCGCCTCGTTCAAGTAAGTTCGGAAATTACACGCTGATTGTGTACTAGCTTATAAATAGTTCTGATTTTCTTAATAAAATCGAGTATAAATACAATACTGGCGACGAGGATACTGGTTATGGCGTCTGTGATCGGAAAACTACATGAATTCAGGGCTGAAGATGAGGCCGGATATCGAAAGAGTAGAGTTGTATTTCGAAGAAAATGAGATTGCTCAAGAAAAGCAAGCTGTGGCGTTGTTGACCGCTGTGGGTGGAAAAACTTACTCGCTGTTACGGAATTTGGTCGCACCTCAACTCCCTAAAGAAAAGTCGTTTGCTCAATTGAAGGAGATACTAAAGGCTCACTTCGAACCGAAACCGTTGGTGATAGCGGGGAGATTTCGTTTTCACCAGAGATTTCATGCAGCAAGCAAACGAATCTGTTCAAGAATACGTTGCCGAATTGAAACGCATGGCTAAACAATAATGGTGAATAATAATAATTAGGTCGAATAATAAAGGTGCCGAGTTACCACACTTACCATCGACAAAATTAAATAATTTTACTATAAAGAGGACCAGAAGACATTTTTCAAATTGCTGGGTTAAACGATTCATGGCCTACCTACAGATTTACTGCGACTTTGGTTCCTTAGCAATGGCCGCCGATGGCACTAATTAGCGACCTTTAGATTGAGTACGAGTACGAGTACTGTCGAAGACAAACTTTTCTGCGCAGTGGAGAAACAACAATGAAAAAGAATCATGCGCAATGGTAAACTCGTCTTCGTCCTCAAATCTAAAGGACTCTATTATCAAGTGAGAGAAGCCTAATATGAGACGTCAAATTAGGTTCAAAATTTTATGCATTTAATGTTAACAAAGAAACTTCAATGGCCAGACACTAAACCTATTTCGCGAGCGTCAAATCAGTTCATCAGATACAATAGAAAGCTCAATCCATTTCTATTTTTGAGATCAGTGATCTTACTGCACCCTGCCGAAATAATCCTGTGTATTGCTATGGGCTATTTCGGCAACACACCAATCTTTCAGAGTTAACTTTAGTACTTACAATTGGTAAGACCTCCCGTGGAAAATCACTTCTGTGAACCGCGAGCTTTCTGTTTGAACATAAAAATGATATCTCAGTTGTTAACTTATTATTACAACACTTCATGGCTGAGACGATAACCACTTGCCTTATGTAACAGCTTCGTTCATTAATTAGCATCTTCCATCATGATGACCTGCGAACACATGCCGCTTGATTTGAACAATGTCTCAGAACCTGTAGTACACAACGGTTGTCTGGCACTATGCGAATCTACTGTAGTATTGAATATATAATTTATAAAATTGAATAAAAATTGAACATATAGGTTAATTAGTTCCAACCGAAAGCTCTTAAAGACAATAGCAAAAGTCGCTTCGCGCCAAAAACCGTCTTGTTTAAATTGCCTATGACACGAAAATCAAGTTTGTCTTATTTGAAAGAACACTTCAAATTGACATCTTTTGAGGTTTTTCGTTTCCTTGCTTCGTTGTCAAGATATTTCAGTTTGTATAACATGCAAATGACAATGGTGTGACGTACATGTGCAGAAGGTTATATATCTTTGCTATCTTAAAACCAAATCTAATTTGAATGAAGCATGTGGGCGAGTATTTCCAAAAACATGGAATTTGTTAATTCAAGCGATTTTGTGTAATAATAACAAAGATATATATATGTTATTTACCGGCTGGGAGGACCGTACTGGAAAAATATTTTCCCGAAGGCGAAGTCTTAGAAGCGGCCCTCCGAAGACCAAAGGCCGCTTCCTTTTTAGACCGAAGGCCGCTTCTGAGACTGAGGGAAAATATTTTTCCAGTACGGACCGACCAAAACGGTAAATAACGTGTTTATTTTTTTCGAGCAAAGTCAAAAAAATTGCAAATTTTTTGGCGCGAAAAGTTGCCGTACTCAGCCAATCAAAAGGCTCTATTTTAGTTACGGACCTGAGTTACGGACCTCAAAAAAAAAAAAAACCTTCTCCGATAGTCATTGTGCACGTGTATCACACCATTATCATTTGCATATAATACAAACTGAAATATCTCAAGAACGAAGCAAGGAAACGAAAAACTACAGAAGATGGATAACTGGGATAACTTCAAAATGGTGGAAAAAACAGAAATTTCCCAAAACAGAATTTTCTTGCACGGACGAACTGCTTCTGTAAACCTAAACCTAATTGATATGAGCTTGACGATCGTCTCTCTACTCCAAGCTCTCCCACATTCATTACAGCAGTATATATAGTCGTCATCTTTTGTCTACTAAAATTATTTTTATTAAAATTTTTAGAAAAATCCTTTGATAAAAATTACAAGATTTTCTTATCGATCAAACGTCTGTCGGCCGAACATATGCACTCCGAACGTCTGTCGGCCGAACGTCTGTCGGCCGAACGTCTGTTAACCGAACGTCTGTCGGCCGAACATATGCACTCCGAACGTCTGTCGGCCGAATGTCTGTCGGCCGAATGTCTGTCGGCCGAACATATGTCAACCGAACGTCCGTCGGTCGAACGTCGGTCAACCGAACGTCCGTCGGCCGTACGTCTGTCGGCCGAACATATGTCAACCGAACGTCCGTCGGTCGAACGTCTGTCAACCGAACGTCTGTCGGCCGAACGTCTGTCGGCGAAGCAATTTTCCCTTTCGTAAACGGTCGTTACCATCCCAGCTCTCATAGAATGTTGGGTAAGCGGAGTGAAATTCCTCGTGGTCCCAAGGTTCCCGCACACTTTATTTCGCGGCTCCTCGTGTTCTTTCATAATATTGCTATCTAAAAAGCGAACAAGCATCTATATGGCGAGTTCTTTGAAAAAAAAACAAATTTAAACAAACCCGAAACAACCATGAAGAGGCAGATTTGGAGCAAGTCTATGAAATAGTGTTGTCTGACGTTTCGAGCGGCCCTGAGTGATTATTTCACTTTATGTTTCACTCTCTGACGAAGGACCTTCGCTCGAAACGTTAGCTACTACTTACACGCGCTATTACGGCAGTACACACCAACCTTTTTATACATTTTGATTTGTATTTCTACACTGCCTACGTAGCACAACACGTTTTATCACCTATTAATTGAAAAGCATCTGTGACTAGTAAGTGACTTTACGAATTAACTATGTTCTATGGCAAATGCAGAAATGCTTAACTGCATTTATGGTTATTATATATTACGGTGGTCCATATATGCAATGCGCATATGATAGTTTCAATTGACAAATATATTTTGTCGGTAGACAAATATATTTTGTCAGTCCACAAATATATTTTGACTGACCTCACAGCATACGTTGTTGCGATTGATATTTCGAAATCCCGAATAACGTCGTTTGCCTTTTGGAAAGTATCTACATATACGTTGTGACTATCGATCACAAAATATAATTTACTGGTCCAGGATTGACAGTTTGCCATGTATAATTTCTTCTGCATGAACGCTCTTCTCCTGTATACCAAATACACGTACTAAATATTTACATATCTTGAATTTCATGACGAACATGTTGGGACCACGAGGAATTTCACTACGCTTACCCAACATTCTACGAGAGCTGGGATGGTACCGTTTACGAAAGGGAAAATTGCGTCGGCGAACGTGTATACGTCGTGTTCACTAATGTCATTGATTATGCCTTGCATGTGCAGCGTCATCGTCTTAAAAGTCGCCTTCATTATCGCTATCATGTGGAAGTTTTTCATATTCGTCAAGATCTTTGCCAAAATATATATAGGCGAGGAAACCGACGAGGATGCTAGCGGTGGCAAGGGAGTAGCAAGACAGACTTGCTGTTGATCCAATAGCATTAAAAAGAAAACCCATAATTCCTGATCCAGCATCAATGCCTATTGCGTAAACCATCTCCAAAAGTCCTTGGGGAAAAAGAAGAATGGCGAGTTAGCCTCAGATAATTGTTTTTATCCTGGGCCTTGTTGTTGCATTTCACGTTACTGGTCCTGGTTAAGGTTTGATCAATATAAAACGTACATCAACAAATCATTTCCCAACGCAACTCTAACTTTAAAAAGTTTTTTGAACGTAACTTTAAAAGTTACTGTCCATGACCCAACGTTTCGACACTCCAATCTAGTGTCTTCATCAGGGGTGATCGTTGTAAAGTTAGGATCCCTATTTATACCCTCATAGAACCGATGATGACGGTATCTATTAAAGTGCCCCTAACCTCAAAATGTTTTATTGTCTTATTTGGAAGAACTTTTAAAATGATAAAGTAACTTCTTTTGAAGATTTTCACTTCTTCGCTTTCTTTTTGAGATATATCAGTTTGTTTGATATACAAATATCTGGAATTTCGTCACACATGCATGAGTTATCAGTTATCAGAGAATGTTATATATCTTTGCGTTCATGAAATAAAAACACTAAAGTGTGAATAACACGTGTGTGCGTTTCTCCCACAACACCAAACTTCTTGATTTTAAAGGATTTCGTTCGAGAATGAAAGAGATACACACATTTCTCCAATAAGTCATTATGAATGTGTGACGAAATTCCAGACATTTGCATATCAAACAAACTGATATATCTCAAAAAGAAAGCAAAGAAACGAGAATCTTCAAAAGAAGTTACTTTATCATTTTAAAAGTTCTTCCAAACAAGACAATAAAACATTTTGAGGTTATGGGCACTTTAACAAAATGCAAATAAGCTTCTGGTATAATAAACCACCGTTATCGCGATTCAATGGGGCGCTATTGATATACCAAGCCTACACCTCCAGACAACGTCTCTGGTGGTACCGCGGATTAGTGGTAATAATTTTGGAATTTCTTTTCAAAAAAGGAAAATTCAGTTTTGTAGCCATGAGATTGCGTGGGAAAATTCCAAAATTATTACCACTAACCCGCTGTACAAAAAGTTAAAGTATTCTTTAAAGTGTATCTAACCCCCAAAATGATAATGCTATGTTTGAAAGGGCACTCAAAATGATGAAGAATGGCACTAACAGTTCTTCGATATCTATTTTCGTTCTTGAGGTATTCAGTTATATGTGGTATGTTAATGAGGCACAGGATGACGTCATAGCAGGCAAACAACGTTGTTGCAATTCTAACATTTGTGTATATCTTCAAAGTTATCCAACAAAATTACTTGAAACTTTGCACGTGGATACATACCACCACACTAAAGAACATGGTTCAACTTACGTTGTCACCATAGTAACAGATTAGCTTCTAAACCTCTCCGTTCCCATACAGAAATCTTCATTTTCTGTCGTCGCAAGCAATGTTTTCGATTTCAAACTTGGGTATTACATTGGAAAAGTTATTGCAAACGTTATTGAGAACTGCCAATCTCAACATGTTCTGCATTTGAGAAAACAAATTATTTTGTTTTGGAGACTAGGAGATCTGGAAGCTAATCTGTTACGATGGTGACAACATAACTTGAACCATGTCCATGTATACATCCACGTGCAAAGTTTCAAGTAATTTCGTTGGAAAACTTTGAAGATATACACAAATTTTAGAATTGCAACGTTGTTTGCCTGCTATGACGTCATCCTGTGCCTCATTAACATATCACATATAACTGAATCACTGATCTCTAAATAAAGACTGGATTGAGCTTTCTATTGTATCTGATGAGCTGATTTTGAAGCCTGCATATTTGCATAATGTAAATTAACGAGAGATCATTAGAAACTCCGAGTTTGCAAGCAAATCAAACTGTGACGCTAGCAAAATAGGTTTAGTGTCGGGCCAATATAGTTTCTTTGTTAACATTACATGCATAAAATCTTCAACCTAATTTGACGTCTCATATCAGGCTTCTCTGACTGGATAATTAGAGCCAACGGCGGCCATTGCTAGGCGATGAATCGTTTTACCCAGTAATTTGAAAAATGTTTTCTGGTCCTCTTTATAGTAATATTATTTTATTTTGTCGATGGTAAGAGCACATAAACCATCAAAAAACCTCATAGGATTCTCAGTTGGTCCCTTAGTAATGGCGGACTTCCGGCTTCATTTTCTGAACAATAGTTGCTCGATCCAGTCTTTATTTAGAGATCAGTGAACTGAATACCTTGAGAATGAAAATAGATATCGAAGAACTGTTAGTGCCATTCTTCATCATTTTAAGTGTCCTTTCAAACATTATCATTATCATTTTTGAGGTTAGGTGCACTATAAAGAAATAACAAATACTAATTTCTTACCGAGATTCACGGCCGAGCTCGCCTTGGATCCAGCCTTTGAAAAATGGACCGTGAGACCAGTGCAGGACAAACCGTAAGCGGCCGCCTGGAGAAGGTCGACTGTGAGAACAAGCCAGGGGGTGTTGATGAAAGATATAGCGAAAAAGGAGACGGTAAATAGGAATAAAGAGGCTGCTATGGTTTTAAGATCACCGATTTTTGCCATCATTAATCCAGATAGATAAAAGAACAATGCTACCAAGGGACGCCGTACTAAACCAGCCAACCCCATGATGGTCGGGCTTCCGGATAACTCGCTGATGTACCAGAACTCCCAGTAGATTTGAAAGGAGGTGCAGGAACCGATGTAGAAGGCGACGATTAACATAATTATATAATGAAAGTCGGATAAAATAGTTTTCACCTCTGTCCAATTGATGACTCGATGCTCGTGGTATTCGTACTTAAACCATGGATAGTAAATAGACTGGATAGGAAACTAAGATCACGTGCGACGTTTCCAGCATGCTGATTGGTTTAGGCACCAGTTGATCGCGTGAAAACCTAGTTGCAAATCGTGATGTCACAAAATCACCATAAATCGCAACGTTTAGCAATAATACAGCTAAAAATGATAGTCAAACTACCAAAAAATATCACAATGCCACTTTACGATGGAATATCCGACTACCATTACTCATTTTAGGCGAAAAGATCCAACTTTAGACGGTGAAAAACGCGTCGCAAATTTCAACTAAAACAACGGTAGTTTTGCGACGCCAGTTTCTTCACCACAAAACGAAAACAGCCGAAACAAAGACGAACAACATTTACCTCGATCATTTGGTCGTGGCTTAGGCAGGTTTGTAAGACGATGAAACATTTTGGAATCTCAATATAGCTACTTGAATACGAAAATATGGAGAAGTCGAAGAGAAACTCAGCAAAATCTGTGTACTCGTGACATCTTCGTGACATCACGAATTTCAACTATGGTTTTCACGCTGACGCCATCCAGTTTCCTATCCAGTCTATTTACTATCCATGCTTAAACCAAGGTATGGCGAATGAAGACAACATTAGCCCAACCGTTGCCCAAATAAATGTGACGTAGTAGCCATCGCCGATAATTCCACAAACACTGAGCTTTGTGTTGGAAGCAATTAGACCCAGCGACCACATGACGTACGAACCATAGCTTGCGCGCTTTTCTTTAAGATACGTTATTGTTGCCAAACTTTGTTGCGTCATCATCAATCGATCCAGCAATGTAGACAGTGCCTTGGTGGTGGCCATGAACACAAAGAGAGTGCTCAACCAAGGAACATAGTTGCTCAGCTTGACTTCCTTCACTGGCGGCTTTGGAAATTTCAGAAAGTCTTCGTCGCTTGGATGTAAGAAAGGGTTTGATGATCTGTTGACAGACACGTTAGCGTAGATATCGAAGGCACTCCGAAAGTATTCCTTGGAAAGATCGCTGGTTCGATTCGCCATAGACGCGTTCGGTCTTACAAAGCATGTTGGCAAAGACACGAAAAATGGTAAGAGTGGAGCGAAACTGATGATATTGGCCACTGTAGATATGATTAAAACAAGTTTCCTTGCTCGATATCTGTCCCCAAGGAATCCAAACAGTGGTAAGCACAGGTGCTGGACGCCCATCAGGTTTGAAAAACCAATCTGAGTTGAGCTGAAGCCAAGTTGTTTCATATAAAGATTGACATATTCGTTAAAAACGATTACGCCGGTGCTTTTAAAGAGGAAATTCCATTTGAACGCCAAAGATTGCATCGAAAAGAACCCCATGTTCCTTTGAAAACACGTGCAGGACGACGATATATGTCGAAATGAGTCGTGCGACTAATGCGGGAATCAATTAGCTGCTTGAAAATATTTGAATAATTTGGGCTATAAATATTGTTCAGCACTCAAAGAATCGATCTGGCGTGAACACCTATACCTAACTACTTACGTGAAAGATCGAACGCCTATACCTAGTACTAACGTTTCGAGCGAAGGCCCTTCGTCAGAGAGTGAAACGAAGGGGATTTGGCTCGAAACGTTTCTGCATCTTTTTAGATATTTGTTGTATTTATAGGTTGATGTAATATATCACATTCAGACTTCACGTATCATAAATAGTTTTCCCGGAGTCCCGCTGATCAAAAGGCGTTCTAAAATTCATTAATAATTCATGAGTAATTAAACCAATAGCATGTAAGCATTCGGTCACATGATGCTGTTTGGATACCCCGGTCAAACACCGCCAGACAAAAGATTTCAGCTGCATACGTAATTAAGATATTTGATCCAAACACTAGTGTTTGGATCAAATATCTTAATTACGTATGCAAAATCAAGTCAGCAAACAAATTCACACACAAAATTCCTTTATTCACTCTTTGTCGTCTACCACAAATCTAATGTTACAGCCAGTAAACACACACTTGTCCAGTTTAATACTCGCAGAAACAAAACCCTCTACCATGCATCACAATCATCTCAACTCCACTATTTAATTTATCATTATCTATTCATCGTGGAAAACCCACTTCAGTTATGCATTGTGTAATATCTCAATAGAATTCCTAATTACGATATCCTTCGTTAGAAATTCTATTCAAATCAGCAAACGAAACATTCTCTTACCTCTCCATTCATTTCAGAAGCTATATAAACAACTCGAGCTCGTGTCCCACCGGGATATCCAAACACTCGAAAACAATGGACAAAAACACTCGCGCTGCACGCTCGTGTTTTCACCATTATTTTCTCGTGTTTGGATATCCCGGTGAAACACTCGCTCTCGTTGTTCATATATTACTTCTAGAACTTAGTGAGTATAGAAGGGATGGTTTGGAAGGTCCGTAAGGCATTGTTCTATAGTCTCGGCCCACAAAGAACGTCTGCGAAGGAGGCTACAGGCAACTCTGTGGCTTCTTTCCCCCCGAGTCGGCTATTCTGCACTCAGTTGATGTAGTGACGTCATATCGACAAATCACCGGAAAATGTTCGTAAATATAGATGAATCAAGATGGCGCCGTGTGGTTGGCACCATCAATTGAACTACATGCCAGAAGAGTAAGGATTTATTCTTCATCTTCCAATACTCTCAGGAGTGCCAGTGACGATGTTTTGATACTTGGACTTTTTCTCTTTTTGATTACTTGAATTGTTTATATGTTGTTTTAATGTTTTTAGTGGCACAGCGCTGCTACTGAGCCTACTCCAGGCACTCAGACGGAAATAGAAAATAGTATACTGTATACATATGGCATAAATATTAACTATACTTTGAGATGCTGCACTCAGTTGACGTATTATTCATTATTTTGATTCAATCAAGACTGGGTCATGGGTGGAGAAACCTGTTTATTATACAGTCGTCAAGTTCAGAGTAGCCATACACTGTAGGGAGGGATATACATCGATAAAACCGACAACACAATTACTCTCTTTCCCACATATTTTAGTCTTTTGTTTACAAGTTCAAGCACCGTATTCATTTTGAATTAAAATTCGCGGGCAATATTATATTTCGCGCAACGCGAAGATAGACCGAGCATTTTCCGCATCACCCGCTGTTTTGGCCATTTTTGGCAGAGCCAGGGGGGGAGAATTGGGCGAAGCAGTCCCAGCCAAAACATTGCTCGCATGCAAATTTGTTTTTGGGATCACTTGACTGCGCATGTGTAGTAATCCCACATTCATAGTCTCGCTCACTAGTCTACTAATTTAGCACCTCAAGTAAGGGGAGTGGGGGAAGGAGAAAACACGGGGGGTTAGGCCGGTTAGGATAAAAGTTGTTTCGGGTTGGCCAATCAGATTGCTTCCCATGGCAAGTGCTCCCCAAAAAATGTTCTGCTGCTCGCACAGCCTTGGAAGCGATTTGACTCGGAAAAAAGAAGCCACAGAGTTGCCTGCGTCGGAGGCTAATTGTTCTCTGTTGTTGTTCACTTTCACGGTCACTGAACGTATTGTATTTTCTGTATAATGAAGCAGTCATCCAATATAACAACGTTCGAATTTAATTAGTGTAGTCTTTCATCGTCACGTGTTGTGAGTCCTTCGCCGTCACGTGTCCATAGAATTTCCTTTCTCCAACCAAACAAACACTTTATCCAATACAATAACATGACCATTGTATCACCTTGAAAGACAATGGAGATTCCAAACCATCCCCCTCGATTAACTATGTCCAGAATAAGATTATAGATAGACTGCTTTAAACACGCTAACCATTGTCAACCTAGGCTCATTTCCACAAGGGGTGTGTACAATAACAAGATTACAAAGATATAATACAGTGTGTATCAAAAAAAACTGAACCTTAGAAAACGGTCTTATACTCCTGGGAAATTAAAAACACGGTCTTAATACACCTGGGAAATTAAGATAACTTGTAAACGTATGAAGGAGCATAACTGCAAAGAAAATTAATATATTTAACATGTTTCTTTGCAGTTATGCTCCTTCATACGATTACAAGTTATCTTAATTCCCAGGTGTATTAAGACCGTTTTCTAAGGGTTCAGTTTTTTTTGATACACACTGTATACAGCTAAATCAATTAAGGTTGTCCTCCGACAAAGCTAAAAGGTCAAAGCCAAGCGCGAAAAGTACGATGGGATCGACCCGTTTTAACTGGCGTCATGTGTAATGATGCCCGTTGAAACAGGGATGACTTGTGGACGACTGCTATATAGTTTGACAGACATGGTGGGGCTGGATGTTGAGGAAGATGATTTTGCACTTATATATAAAAATATCAAAAAGGCGGACTTTTTTCAACTTTAGGCGTATCAATATGCTAAATAAATAATTAAATAGAATAATTCCCATCGTACTTTTCGCGCTTGGCTTTGACCTTTTAGCTTTGTCGGAGGACAACCTTAATTGATTTAGCTGTATATAGTAAGAAAGTTATAGGTACAAGAATATTAACTACAGAGATATTACATACTACAGAGCCAAAATGTATGGTTTCCGTATAGGGCTCCAAAGTTCTTAAAATTCTCATTGGTTAAAAAAGTTTGGAGCCCTATATCTCGGAAACCATACATTTTTGGCTATAAGTTTGTCTTAAAGTCAAATAGGAAACCAGGTCTAAACTACTCACTAATGGTTTTTAGACCAATCCGACACTCCCCTGAGGACTTATTGTATATTGGACAATTTGGCTGATTTTTCTCATAGGGATACTATAGTAAATTTCAGGGTCCTTGAGCTACCCCTAAATATCAATAGTTTTTAATACAATTTTACACACAGCATTTTTAACCCAATTGGAACCATTTAAGAGGGTGAGACTGTACAAAATAAAAAAAATAAAAAATATGGACCACCCTAATGTAATATATATATAAATATATCCCTAGCTCAAAAAATTCAAAAGCATTGGTAACAGCTGGTTTATTGGACTTTCAGAAAAGGTATATATTTCGCAACAGTTATGGATATTTCCCGAGATATCAATAGAACAAAGAGGTAGTTCAATTTTGGATCTTTTTCAGGCGGACAGGAAAGAATTAATGCCCCTAATCTCAATTTTTTTATTGTCTTATTTGGAAGAACTTTGAAAATGATAAAGTAACTTCTTTTGAAGATTTTCGTTTCTTCGCTTTCTTTTTGAGATATATCAGTTTGTTTGATATGCAAATGTACGGAATTTACGTCACACATGCATGAGTTACCAGAGAATATTATATATCTTTGCGTTCATCGAATAAAAACACTTTATAAAGCGTGAATAACACGTGTGCGTGTTTCTCCCACAACACCAAACTTCTCGATTTTAAAGGATTTCGATCGAGAATGAAAGAGATACACACATTTCTCCAGTAAGTCATTATGCATGTGTGACATAAATTCCGTACATTTGCATATCAAACAAACTGATATATCTCAAAAAGAAAGCGAAGAAACGAAAATCTTCAAAAGAAGTTAATTTATCAATTTAAAAGTTCTTCCAAATAACACAATAAAAAAATTTGAGGTGTACACATTTCGTACATGTATTTTGTTGTTCAAAAGATATCTGGACGACTTATTGTTCTAGACTTCCCGCCATTTGTCCGGAAGTAGATACGTGTGATCAGTGCAGAACAAAAAATATAAAAACTAAATTAAACTGGAGGTGTATCCAGCGAGGAGAGTCTACAAACAAACCCATTTGCACGCTAAGAATTTCCCTTCCGATTTGTCATCAAGGTGTGTGCGATTAAAAAGTCTTGAGGTGTCTTTCTTGGGCACTAAACCGGTACTCGAGCCAAAATACAACTGACGTTCATATGAAAGATCTTACTGACTTTAGTTTATTTCCAAAATTTCAGCATTCCTTGAAGTTGGAGATTTGAGGATTTTGACGCCATATTGGTTTTGAAAATATGACGTCATTGAGTGATTCTTTATCGGCAGTGGAGTTGTTTTGATGGCGATCACATAGTGCTAGCTGTTGTGAATGCTCTTTGGACGAAAATTAGTCGAAATAAACTGTTTAGTTCCTCATGCAGGAAAGTAGAGGAGCTTCTTAGACATAATACGAGATAGAGGCACTCAGGTCTTGTCATTCGGGCAAAAAGGTCCTTTATTATATGTCTTGCGAGTCCGAACTGGCGTATTTGAACGCTGATTGGCTAACGTGCGGGTCCGTACTTTACCGTACGGACTCGGTGTACGGACCCGCACAAAAACAACAAACTACAGCAAAATTAAACGAAATAACAAAAAATGCACGGCCAACTCTATTCTCCGGAGGAACTAACCGACGAAGATGATATCTTAAATGCTACGGAGACAGAGTACACTAGAGAAAAAAAGCAAGCCATTTTAAATAATGTTTTCTCTAAATTATTTCTCGTTGTAGTCGAGACATATAATAAATTCCTTATTAACCTCACAAGCTCGGTCCGTACGGGAAAATATTTTGCTTTCGATCTTTTGAGTACAGACCTCGCCCTTCGGGCTCGGTCTGTACTCAAAAGATCTCAAGCAAAATATTTTCCCGTACGGACCTCGCGCTCGGTTAATAAGTACTTAGTATTAAATTATTCTAATATTTGAATGCAACTTAATGACATTATAACGGGATTCTCATTGAGGGGAAATCTGGTATTTCATTGTTGTTCATCGTTTAGCAATGGTTAAAAGTGGCATATAGCCAGGCCTTGGTCCGGGCGTTGTCTAAACGTAATCTCGTATATTCAACTTGAATATACCTAATACATTTGGTTTTGTGGCTAATTGCTTTTCTTTCCTTCTCTTCTGCCGTCGTGCAACGCATTCCCTATGCGCGTCGCGGGAGAGATATCCACGCGGTCTAACTTTGGAAAATCTGTGTTACTTTAACGGTAATTAAATACTTCGAATCCCTAAACGAGAAAAGTGCCCTCAAATTGCAGAAAATACACTTTCAGGGAATCAAAAATTCAAAAATTTTCTCGGGGGAAATGAAAAATGTGCATGTGTAATAATGCTTAGTAATATTGACATCATCATTTATTCGGGCAAGTTATGCTATGAAAAATAAGTACCTTTTCGATCAAAGTACGTACTAAATAGCTGGAATATAGTAGTTTGATGTTGTAAAAATGCTCGTAAAGCGTATTAATTGCGCTGTCAAAGTTGCTAACCCGAATCATTGTCCGCCATCTTGGATGTATGCATGTGACGTCACAACAGGGTAAAGCGAAATTTTTATCTAGCCATCCTCATGTCTTTATAAGTTTGAAACTCGATTTTTGTTGATGTCTTCCTTTTTCAGTTGAACCACCCATTTTAAAAAGCATTCCGCGGAAACTCGGCTACCCACAGAGTAGTTTTATCAGGTTTACCCCTGGCTGTGACGTCACCAACTTCCCAGTTAATTAGGCAAAGTATTACAACAAGATGGCGGATGACAGCATTGTCTTTGGTCAAAATTAGTGCTGTTGTTTTGTACAAGAGTAGTTTTGTTTACTTGGATTACCTTCGTAAGCCTGTTTGTTAATCATGAAGTCTAAAATTTGAAATTGTGATTTATGTTGCCAATGTCCTTTACGGTGGCAAATACGTGAAAATGGGCTAAAATTTGGCCGCATGTATAAAAAAAAACAAACATGTATGGGTACAATACACAATTTATGCTACGTAATACGCTATATATGGTATTAAATGAAAACTACATTCATGTAGATTATGATAAAACATGAATTGAGTGTATACCAGTTAGCAGCTAGAGTTAGCAGAGTGTATACCAGATAGCAAGCAGTTAGCAGAGTATAAACCAGTTGGCAGCTAGTTAAAGTGCTTATAAACCCAAAATGGGTTTTTGGTGATTCGGATAGAGCATAAAAAGTTAGTTAATAAGTTCTGGATTAGTTTTTGCGTTAAACTTTTAGTTTCGGAGATATAACGGCTCAAACATGCAAATTGTGCCATTTTTTGGAAAAAAGTAGCGCCACTGCAAAATAACACACAGGGACCTGGATCCGAGGAACCCATCTTCAACAACAACTAGGCTGTTATATACGAGAAGACAGCTATCTTAAGAGTTTTTATTGAAAAATGCCCAAACGATGTGTCTTTACGATGTTACCTTGTCTACTCGAATTGTAATATATTTTTATAAGTATTGAAACATAACACGTTCCTCGGATCCAGTCTCCCGGCCTGCGCTACTTTTTTTCACAAATTGTGACTTTGAGCCCTTATATCTCCGAAACTAAAAGTTTAACGCAAAAACTAATCTAGAACTTATTAACTAACTTTTTATGCTCTATCCGAATCACCAAAAACCCATTTTGGGTTTATAAGCACTTTAATCATTTAATAGCTTACATAATGAGTACATATGATCACGTACCGATGGGAAAACATTGATATATCAACAAAAACTAGTTCTGATACGACACTTGGTAAAACATCTAACCAAAGACAGATCTGTGTTCTGTAGTAAAATCAGGGGTTATGGTGAGATATTTAAAAAAGCAAATTTTCTATTATTATTTGATTCACAAATAGGTTGTAGTCGGTACTTACCCTGGAGATAAGTTTATGATTTTACTACAGAACACAGATCTGTCTTTGGTTACATGTTTTACCAGGTGTCGTATCATTAGAACTAGTTTTGGTTGATATATCACTGTTTTCCCATCGGTACCTGATCATATGTACTCATTACGTAAGCTATTAAATGATTAACTAGCTGCTAACTGGTATACACTCTGCTATCAATTCATGTTTGATCATAATCTACATGAATGTAGCTTTCATTTAATACCATATATAGCCAATAAATTATGTATTGACGATACATGAACGATCGTCAAGCTCAATGGAGCGTCTCACCGGCAATCAGAAGGTTACAGGTTCGATTCCTGTCCGATCGTCCTGACAACCCAGTCTCCACCTAGTTAATGTAGACAGTTTACACACGGAAAAACGCATGTTCTGTTACAGCATTCAACAGCACTGATATCAGGTCTGTTCAGGATAATGTAGCGACCCCTGTAACAGCTATGATGGTCACACTCACAGTTAGTACCAGCACTGATGCCTTATCATCTGTATTCATCAGTCCTGATTTATCTGATACCAACAATTTCCATCAGCGTTGTTACATCATCAGTGTACATCACAATTTCGCAAAAAACATTATGTTACTCCATCAGACTGATACAGCCCTGACAACCCAACAGACTGTTCCAATCTGATACCGTCAGTTCTGAACAGTCTGTTGGCGACAACGGTGTGATACATACAGCTATGATATCATACCTGTATCAGGCCTGAAGGTGTAACAGGCTGTAACAGGTCTGTGGCGTTTTTACGTGTGTACATTGGTAATACGTAGCTGTGAATGTATGATGTCTACATTAACAAATAACCGGTAAGCCCAAAACAACAAAGATCCCAACCCTAACCCCCCGCCTAACGAGTTTTCTAACCCTAACCCCCCGGGTTTTCATGCCATCCCTAACCCCCACTACATCCACTCCCTTACTTGGGTTTTCTAGCCATCCCTAACCCCCACTACATCCACTCCCTTACTTGGGTTGAATTTCCATATAAAATCCCGAAATGACGTCACATAGACTATCGGTAGTAAAAGTCGAAATTAAAATCAGCTGTTATTTCTAAAAACATTATCGTAAGAGTTAGGGTTAGTATATATTAGGTGGAGGGTTAGGGTTAGGATTAGGGTAAGGTTTGGGTTAGCCATTATGTTTTAAATTTGGGGATATTTATACGGAAATCGAGCCCTTACTTGGGTTGCTAGATTAATAGACCAGTGAGAGAGACTAAGCATGTGGGATTAGAAATTGACTGTTAAACGCATGCGCTAACTATCGTTATTTTAGCGCGAGTTGAGTTAACGTAGACTACTAGACATCGTACATTAACAGCTACACGTTACCAATGTAGACTGTCTACATTAACTAGGTGGAGACTAGGTTGGTCCTGCATGTATCGTTTGTCTACTCCGAGCTCTCCCACATTCACTACAGCAGTGTATATATTAACACAAATTGTGTATTGTACCCATGATGTATTGTTTTTATACATATCGGCCAAATTTTAGCCCATTATCACGTTTTTACCACCTGAAGTTGCCTCAATGGCATACACGAGGATGACAATCGCAAGGAAATAAAGTGCCGTATATATAGCTAGGGTTCGTGTGAACAGGGGGGAGGGATCAACATAAGCCAGCTCTTGATAAAAGATCATTAAGATTACGAATTTCAGGACTGGATGACTCAAGTTCGACACTTTCATTGTCGTTCCCTGCACTTCCTTCATTTCCTTCGTTATTCAGTTCACTGGACGCATTGTTTTCACGAGATGGTTGATCCTGTGGACCGGCACGATTATCATTCTCTTCGCTCACATATGGTACAAGATGGCAGTAGATAGCCCGAGGGGTGAACGCTCGGCCTCCGAAGAGCATACGAACTGCTCGGAAGAAACGACCGTCGCTCGAATACGACGGCGGAGCTTGGTCGTCGTCGCCCGACGTTCCTACTGTTTGCGAATCTAGCGATAGCAAAATGGTGTCGTCGGAGAAGTCGGGCGGCGGAGATGGTTCGGCCGAGGGCGCGTTCGGAGATCCATTGTTCGCGACGGCTTCGTCGAACGTTGGAGGCTGACCTTGGTGCTGTTGGTTGATCGCCTCGTCGTACGAGGGCAACAATAAGCGAATGTCGCGGTTGTACGTGATGTATGCGGCGAACGCGTTCTGGTCCTCGCGGCAACGCAGGCGCGCACGTCTCATGCGGTGGTAGCGAAGACGTCGTTGACATGACACGATGATTACTAGCACTATCAGCGTGCCTAGGATTGCGCCCGTGGTACCACTTACGATGACCAGCGTTTTCTCCGCGTCCCTGTGATGCGTTCCGCTTGTAGTTGGCGCTAGAGAACAAAGAGAAAGTGGACATCAATAATGATTATAAGTAATAGCATGGCATTGAGGTTGATTAGTGATTAAATGTACACGAAAGAGGTTTAGTAAAAGACTTTTAGACTTTTACTAAACCTCCCGAGGCTTGAGGGACATTTAATCACTAATCAACCGTAATGCCATGCTATCACTTTGTAATATTATGGCTACCAAGATAATAGGAAATAGGAACGCTTTTAGCCGATTCAACAAGTTCAAATGGAATAAAACTTTGTGAGTTGCTATTAATGGTTGTTGGGAATTCGATAATGGTTCACTTCATGTCGTCGTTAGTTATTCTATTGAAATGTTTTAGAGTAGTTTAGCATATATATATATATATATATATATATATATATATATATATATATATATATATATATATATATATATATATATATATATATATATATATATATATATATATATATATATATATATATATATATATATATATATATTTATATATATAATTATATATATATATATATATATATATATATATATATATATATATATATATATATATATATATATATATATATATATATATATATATATATATATATATATATATATATATATATATATATATATATATATATATATATATATATATATAAATAAGCTGGATGAGTTGTGTGTTTAGCAGCGCAATTTCAGTAAAATAAAACAGGTCTTTTGCATAAACATTAGGTATGATTAGTTACTAATCGTACCTAATGCATAAAAATTAGGTAAGATTAGTTACTAATCGTATCTAATGTTTTATGCAGGTAATTGATCAGGTTATTTAGAGATTAATCGTCCCTCATGAAACAAAGGATTTCGAGGTAGCCATGATATTATATTAATAGTAATAATAATTTCACTCAAAGAGTGATGTTGATAGACTGGATCTACCTAGAGGCAAAGGTGGAAGAGAACTTATCAGCTGTGAAATGTGTATCAGATAGGAGGAAACCAATCTGGGGTGGTATGTGAAACGTGTGGAACCAATGCTAGTGCAGGTGAGAGAAAGTGGTGTGCTGAAAACACAAGAATGTACACAAAAAGAGGATTATTAGAGCAAGAAGGAGAAGGTAGAGATGGGAAAACAAGGCAATGTATGGACAGTTCTATAGAGGACTGAGAGAGAATACTGGTATTGATCAAGAAAAATCATGGTGGTGGTTACGGAAGGGAGATTTGAAGCCAGAAATTGAGGCCCTACTCTGTGCATCACAGGAGCAAGCGTTGAGGACAAAATACTTGAAGAACAAGATTGACAAGACAGAGGAGGAACCATTATGCCGGATGTGTGGTGAGAAAGGGGAGAGACAGTGTGGCATATTGTGAGTGGGTGTAGTAAGTTGGCACAAACGGGGTATAAGAAGAGGCATGATGCAGTGGCAAGGATTGTGCACTGGAACATGAGTGGAAAATATGGGTTGAAGAGAGCTGATAAGTGGTATACGAACATGAGGCTGAGGGAGTCGTGGATAATGAGGAGGCGAAGGTGTTGTGGGATTTTATGGTGCAGTGTGATAGAAAGATCAAGCATAGAAACCAGACATTGTGTTGATAGACAAAAAGAAGAATAAGTGTGCGATAGTTGATGTGGCAATCCCTGAGGACGGTAAAGTAGCAACAAGGGAAGACGAGAAGGTTGAGAGGTATGAGGAGTTGAGGATTGAAATTAGAAAGTTGTGGAAAATAAAAAAGGTGGAGGTTGTGCCGGTGGTGATAGGAGCACTTCGATCTGTGAGCAAAAGACTCGGAAATTGGATAGAGAAACTAGACCTACGATTAAATATACCACAGCTACAAAAGATATCCTTATTTGATACAGCGCACATTCTAAGAAAGGTATTACAATAATGCAGTAAGGACGGGGCTTAGTCTACAGGCAGTAGACAGTCCCGCTCTGAGGTATCCAGCGATAACATCTACGCTGTGCGAACTTCTCATAATAATAATAATAATAATAATAATAATAATAATAATAATACATAATTATTATATTTACAATATATTATATATAGTTAAAATTAAGTCTATTAAAAACCAATTGTTTAAAAATATTCATAATAGTTAAAACAAGGAACTACATTTATAATAATAACAATATATTAAATATAAAAGAGTCAGATAGAAAACAGTCGACTTTCTCCATAACTAAGTTCAATGATAATAATAATAATAATAACAATAACAATAATAATAATATATACAATATAATAATAATATATAAAAATAATAATAATAATAATAATAATAATTATTATTATTATTATAATAACAATAATAACTTATTATAATAATAATAATAATAATAATTATAATAATAATTATAATAATAGTAGTAGTGGTCGAAGACGTGGTGGAATCAAATAAGATAAAGATGCTTTGGGATTTTATGATTCAGTGTGACCAATATATTTATTTATTTATTTATTTTATAAGCTTTGCCACATCTAGACTAGAGAACAAATATTTACACAATAACATATACAAGACAATGTGTCCGCAACAGCTTTGGCCAATTACTGCGGTCCCTATGTAAACTAAACAATACACAGCTTATATATAGTTACAGATAATTACAATATACAAATACAGATACAAACTAGAAACAACATGAAAGTGGTTTTGTTAAGTCACGTGCCTGGTTGCATTTCAGGCAAATTGTTTTCCAGGAGCGAGGGTCATCTACATTGTAATTGTTTTCTAGAGCATAATGATAGTAATTGAGCAGTAAATTTTTAAAGGTTGTTAGAGTGATATATTTACTAATAATAGATTTTGGTAGTACGTTTCAGATCCTTGTTGTCCTAATAGTATAAGATTTTTGATATGTCAGAGTGTTGGATTTCTTAATTTTGAATTGAAGGCAGTTGGGATCCACTGATCTTGTAATTCTGTTGTGAATTTGATGTTCTGGAAGTACTGAGTTAGACAGATTGATGATGCCACAATTTGCTTTAAAAAAGAACAGCATGTCGAGATATTCGTGCCAATAACTTAATGGTAGGATATTTAGGACGGCAAGCCTTTGATTGTAATTGGAATCACAAAGAAAAGGTAGATCCAAAATATATTTGGATGCGCGTCTTTGCACGCGTTCCATGCGTGAGATGAGGTCGACAGACTGCGGAGACCAAACTTATGTTGCGTACCCCAGTTGAGAACGGACGAGACTTAGATATAGAGTTCGACGTGCTGATGAGTTTTTTATATTTCTAGTTGATCTACGAACATATCCTAGCGATTTGTTGGCTCGGGAACACTGTTCAAGAACTTGCTTAGACCAGGTCAAATTATGCGAAGTCCATACTAAGATCACGTTCACAGTCCGAACTTTCTAAGATGGTGTTTTGTAGTGTGTAAGGGTATTGGATCTTATTGTATTTCCTAGTAATTTGTAGAGTTTTACATTTAGATATATTGAGTAGAAGACCGGCATTAGATGAACAAGTTTCGAAATTTGTCAGGTCCTCCTGTAAGGCTGCTGCGTCCGCTGGAGTGTTGATTACCTTAAAGATTTTAGTGTCGTCGGCGTAGGTTGCAATGGTAGAATTGTTAGTAGAGGAAGGCAGGTCGTCTTCATACAGTAGAAACAGCAGCGGTCCAAGAATGGAACCTTGTGGTACTCCTGAAGTTACTGGAAGAGATGTTGATGTTGCGCCAAGAACAGTAGTTTGTTGGCGACGGTCTTGCAAATAAGAGCAGAACCATTTGAAAAGATTACCTCCAATCCCAAAGTCACGAAGTCGAAGACGTTTGTGGCTAACCTTATCAAAGGCCTTTGACATATCCAAATAAATTACATCGATTTGTTTACCGAGATCTAGTTGACGTCCTATTTTGTCGAAAACTTCGATAAGTTGAGTAACACAATTTTTTCCTGGGAAGAAGCCATGTTGACAAGAGGAGATTTGATTGAAAATCTGATCTTTAATGTTGTTAAATACACAGCGCTCCAGTACTTTTGAAACCAGTGAAAGTAGAGATATAGGTCTATAGTTTTCTGCGAAATCTTTGTTTCCTTTTTTATGAATTGGTACAACATTTGCGAGTTTCCAGTCCTGTGGTAATTTGCCAATTCGTAGAGATTTATTGAACAGAGCAGAGTGATGGAGCTATTTAAGAAGCAGTTTCTGTTAGTAAACGTGCAGGAATACCATCAGGACCATGCGCTTTATTATTGTTGAGATTTTTTAATACAGCAGTAACAGTTTCTGGTGTTAAAGTGACATCTTCCAGCAGAGAATTTGGTGAATGTTCAAAATGGTGGACATCGGTAAACGACTCTGTGGTTTCTGCAGGGTCAGTAGTGAAGATGGATGTGAAGTAATTATTGAAGAGAGTTGCGATATCTGTGGGATTTTCTGAATATGACCTGGTGCTTTCATCAATCTTCATTGAGATCTTTTCAGGAATGTTACAAACCTTGGATTTTAGTTTAAATAATGACCAGAAACGCTTTGGATTATTTACATGATCAGCACAGACAGAGTTAATGTACTTGGAGCGGCTCTCACTCAGCATTCGCTTTTGATTTTGGTTCTTAAATTTTTAAACTTCTCTTTTAGATAATCATTGGATGTACGAGATTTCTTTAGCTTCAGTCTTATGGTGTTTTTCTTTTTTGATATCGTGTAGTATGGCGCTGGTAATCCAAAAAATGTAGTTACGACCACGTAACTTTTTAGTTGGGATATAATCCTCATTAATATCTCCGTCGTCTGATATCATGTTAGAAAGGTTTAGAGATTCAAGAGTAGATCGCAGAGCCTTAAAATCTCCACGCCGGTAATCGTATACGGTTCTGTGTATTTTGGGTAAACTTTTAGAATGTACAAGTAGGTCGAACACGATTATACTATGATCAGTGAAAATCTCTGCATCTGCAGGAGACAAGACGTCGGATATTTTCACTAGCTCAGGAATGTTGGTAAGGACGAGATCGAGTACGTTGTCTCCAGAGTAGAGTGTAGAAGACCAGATATAATCGTAGTAGACAAACAAGAGTGGAAATGCACGATAATCGATATTGCTATCCCGGGAGACAACAGAGTCGGAAAGAAGGAAGGAGAAAGGTAGAAATAGTTCCAGTTGTAGTTGGAGCTCTAGGAGCTGTGAGTAAAAAAGTTTGAACAGTGGATAGAAAAGATTGGAATCAAGGTGAAGATTGAACAAATCCAGAAAACGACACTACTTGGAACAGCAAGGATACTAAGAAAAACATTAGAAAGCTAAACAACCCAGTGTCACCTAATATAGTATAGGAAACGGTCTAGATACAATTCGCAGCACTTCATTTTCTTATAGAAATTTCAAGTAATATGATAAAAAAACACTCTACATATTATTCGCACCTGGTGTAACTGGCAGACGCGTGGTCCAAATGTAGTCTGTGTAAAATAAAAATGTCAATGAGATTATTGACCAATCACATGAATACTACAATCAGGGTTTCCCTAAGAAAAAATGAGTGAGGGGAGGGGAAAACACGGAAGGGGGGGATTAAAACACACAACTGTGAACAACGTTGTGCTGTCAACTGTGAACAATGTTGTGCTGTCAACTGTGAACAATGTTGTGCTGTCAACTGTGAACAATGTTGTGCTGTCAATTGTGAACAATGTTGTGCTGCCAACTGTGAACAATGTTGTGCTGTCAACTGTGAACAATGTTGTGCTGCCAACTGTGAACAATGTTGTGCTGTCAACTGTGAACAATGTTGTGCTGGCAACTGTGAACAACATTGTGCTGTCAACTGTAAACAATGTTGTGCTGCCAACTGTGAACAATGTTGTGCTGGCAATTGTGAACAATGTTGTGCTGTCAACTGTGAACAATGTTGTGCTGTCAACTGTGAACAATGTTGTGCTGTCAACTGTGAACAATGTTGTGTTGTCAACTGTGAACAATGTTGTGTTGTCAACTGTGAACAATGTTGTGTTGTCAACTGTGAACAATGTTGTGCTGTCAACTGTGAACAATGTTGTGCTGTCAACTGTGAACAATGTTGTGTTGTCAACTGTGAACAATGTTGTGTTGTCAACTGTGAACAATGTTGTGTTGTCAACTGTGAACAATGTTGTGATGTCAACTGTGAACAATGTTGTGCTGTCAACTGTGAACAATGTTGTGCTGTCAACTGTGAACAATGTTGTGCTGTCAATTGTGAACAATGTTGTGCTGTCAATCCTAACTATTGGGATCTAATCCGAACTATTGGGAATTGGGATCTAATCCGAACTACTGGGTTCTAATCCGAACTATTGGGATCTAATCCGAACTATTGGGATCTAATCCGAACTATTGGGATCTAATCCGAACCATTGGGATCTAATCCGAACTATTGGGATCTAATCCGAACTATTGGGATCTAATCCGAACCATTGGGATCTAATCCGAACTATTGGGATCTAATCCGAACTATTGGGATCTAATCCGATAAGGTGATACATTGTGTTAAAGGCGACACACTGAGATTCGGCTGAATGTATCGCCTTTAACACAAACTACAAACAGCGACTTAAATTAGAAAGTTGGTATACCAACTTGGAACATAAACCACTTAACAGATCACAACAATTACCAACACCATACAAGAGACTTCTTCGCACACACAAACGAACAATAGACCTACCGACAAACAATATACCTACACTTAACGCATGACCCACTCACATTGATTATGATTTATGACACAAACAACCGATGGAAACAATATTGGCCCACGCTTAACGCTTAACGCATGACGCAACACCCACTCACACTAATGACACAAACAAACTATGACGTATGAACCAGACGTATATATAGGCAAACCTGACAAACACACTTTACTTGACTCTGAAGATGACTGCCGCTGAGGCCGTCGAAACGTCAGTCACCAACAATAGTCATTCTCAAGACTACAACAACCTGGACGATCAACTTCACGCATCTAATGATACTCCTAGGTTCAAACCATTTACTTTATTAGATATTTCTTTATAAAAGATCAAATTAACACATATACGTACCTTCACAATTTCTTGAAGGCTCATTTCCTGACCACAAGCCTTCGGATGTACATCTCCGTCTTGTTAGTACTCCCTGTGGACAATGATATGCGGCCCATGTATCATAGGGATAATAACTGTAATGCCGAGGAGACGAATATTCTATGTCTGCGTTCATTGTACGAGGGAGTGCAACACATACTATGGAATAAAATTAGAAATAAAGTTAGGCCATTTTGCATTTTCACATGGGGCAAGATATCTTGGATACGGAAATATTTAGCCCCCAAGATTATCCCCTCGCAAGCGAGGGTGATAATCTCGCCGCGGCAGGGTTCCATTTCTCACGAAACCTTTGTATATATATATATATGTTATTTACCGGTTTGGAGGTCCGTATGGACCGACCAAAACGGTAAATAATTTATTTATTTTTTCCTTAATATCCTGGCTTGTTTTTTTTTGGTCGTCATCAGTATTTCTAGTTGGACAAAAAGGAAAAGTCTGTGCTTTTTCTTCGTCAAAGGAAATTGAGAGTTAAGTCTCTATCGGATAAAAAAATCACTTACATATATGTCTTTCAATATGTTCAATCTCGTTTGAGTTCATTTTCAAATGTTTTTAGAATATTTTACGGCTTATAAACGGCATTTAAAACTGAAATTATGTCGAGCGGTCCGTATGGGCTCATACGGACCGCTCGTTATCCAATTGGTAGGATACGGACCGGTAAAAAATAAATATATATATGTATATAAGTGTAATGTAGGTTCAACTCCTTATAAGGAGGTAAAATGTCGTTTTGGGTGATCCGTTTGAATCCGACACATAAACAGGTTTTTACGAAGGGTATTGAAAACGGTTAAATATTGACCGAGATAACGTTCAAAATAAAGAGATAATCAATATCTATTGTCTATGTAGAGAACCGGCAATCGACGTATATTGACCGACTTATAGCGAGTAAAGCCGACTAATTTCTAAGTACATAAACCGTTTTTACGAAGGGTACTCACGTTCTCGTAATATAGTAAACACGTATGTTATGTATGTTGACTCGCTAATTCCAAATCTGTTTTCAGAGTTTAAATCGGTTAAATATTGGCCGAGATAACGTTCAAACATTTCTTCGACGAAACGGGCTTTTTAATTTTGCAAATTGTGAATTTTTGCAAATACACCACAGGTAGCCCAAGCTCATTATATGGCCGTTCTTTCAATATTTTTTACTTTACTATTAACTTAATTTCTATTAAAAGGTATAGTTTTGCTTTTGTTTGTGATTTTGATGAGATTTTGCATGGCCATCCTCTCCGAAATCCTGAAAAAATCCTGAAAATCTAGTATCAATTATATTATAAAGAATAACGCTGAACGCTTGTACTGCAGGCTACATGTAATTTTATTATAACCGTCAGTTTATAAACAGTTTTAGTATCGCAAAAATTCCACAGAAATACAAACATTTTTAAACTTTTAACTGCATCCACGTGTTCTTTGTTATTACCTTTATCTTTTGTGAAAGTTTGAAACCATTTTGTTCAGAATTGAAGTACCTGTACTCTTGGGAATTTTAACACGTTTTGGGACCTCTAAATAAATAATAAAGTTTTTGGGACAATAAATAAATAAATAAATAAATAAATAAATAAATAATAAATAAATAAATAAATAAATAAATAATAAAGGTTTTGGGACCTCTAAATAAATATTAAATAATAAATATTAATAATAAATAATAATAAATAATAAATAAGGAAGGTAGGCAAGCCCGGCGCCGGAAATCACACACTCGGGTCACTTCAAGAGCGAATATATCACAGACAAGCGATCCCACGGCAATTTAAACGCCAATACACAACTCCTCGATATTTTCTCATTGTACTTAGCTAAAATCGAGTCTCGTTGTATTTTCTCTTCTCCCAAAAATCGCCGATATCAAACTCTATTTCACCAGGGAGTGGCGCGTAACGATGCTGGCACAGATCAGAGCGGACCTTTTTCAAACTGCCGAGCGACAAATCATCCCCCATGGCGACCCGTGACGGGAAATGTCACTGCAAACATATATACAATAAATCCACAACCCTCCCCACCCAAGGGATGATTTGTCGCTCGGCAGTTTGAAAAAGGTCCGCTCTGATCTGTGCCAGCATCGTTACGCGCCACTCCCTGGTGAAATAGAGTTTGATATCGGCAATTTTTGGGAGAAGAGAAAATACAACGAGACTCGATTTTAGCTAAGTACAATGAGAAAACATCGAGGAGTTGTGTATTGGCGTTTAAATTGCCGTAGGATCGCTTGTCTGTGATATATTCGCTCTTGAAGTGACCTGAGTGTGTGATTTCCGGCGCCGGGCTTGCCTACCTTCCTATTTATTTGAGGTCCCAAAACGTGTTGAAATTCCCAAGAGTACAGGTACTTCAATTCTGAACAAAATGGTTTCAAACTTTCACAAAAGATAAAGGTAATGACAAAGAACACGTGGATGCAGTTAAAAGTTAAAAAATGTTTGTATTTCTGTGGAATTTTTGCGATACTAAAACTGTTTATAAACTGACGGTTATAATAAAATTACATGTAGCCTGCAGTACAAGCGTTCAGCGTTCTTCTTTATAATATAATTGATACTAGATTTTCAGGATTTTTTGAGGATTTCGGAGAGGATGGCCATGCAAAATCTCATCAAAATCACAAACAAAAGCAAAAATATACCTTTTAATGGAAATTAACTTAATAGTAAAGTAAAAAAATATTGAAAGAAAGGCCATATAATGAGCTTGGGCTACCTGTGAATACACAAGTACAGGTGGGGAAAATCCCATCGGGGGGGGGGGGGGATGATGTTCGTAATCTTGGCACAAATTATTACTTGGGAGCTTTTGATCATTGACTTTATTTTTATGGTTATCAATACTGGCCAAAATGACTAAGACATCTTTTATTTCAAATGGAATACAACTTTTTCAAACAAATGGAAAAAACACAGCATTCCATATAGGTCCCTTGAGTGTGAATCAAATATCTTGAAAGTATTGTCTGACATTTTTAACACTGAAACACTGTTACAATCAATTGTTAACAAGCAACATTCATAGTTTGTTTCTAAACCAAAAAATAAATTTGTAAAAAAGCATATTGGGTTTTATCATTTATTGATACAATGCAATGCCAGGAACATCAGTTAACAACAAAAAATCTTTATTTACAGAAACTTTAATGCAACCATACAAACAATTCTCATGAAACAAATATTGTTCAAGCCAGACGAATTCCAATTATAAATATGTTTACCGTATTGTATTTAAAAATAGGTTAATAATTATATTTACTAGACAGACACAGTAAGTGATAGGTCTCGAGTAAAACTATACTTAATGGACTGGAAAAGCGAATATTATCAGGCCCACGAAAGGCGCTAGTATTTGACGACGATTTCCTGCTTCGTAAACATTCGAAAGAAACTGCTTACCTTGCAAATAAAGAGCAGAAAACTAGACAGCTTGTAATTTTAGCACGAAGAAGTGGAATCACCGGTATAATGTATCACCGGTCTCAAATGTATCACCGGACGTAATGTATCACCGGTCGTAGTGTATCACCGGTCGTAGTGTATCACCGGTCGTAGTGTATCACCGGTCGTAGTGTGTCACCGGTCGTAGTGTATCACCGGTCGTAGTGTATCACCGGTCTCATGTATCACCGGTCTCATGTATCACCGGTCTAATCTATCACCGGTCTTATGTATCACCGGTCTCATGTATCACCGGTCTCATGTATCACCGGTCTAATGTATCACCGGTCGTAATGTATCACCGGTCGTAATGTATCACCGGTCGTAATGTATCACCGGTCGTAATGTATCACCGGTCGTAATGTATCACCGGTCGTAATGTATCACCGGTCGTAATGTATCACCGGTCGTAATGTATCACCGGTCGTAATGTATCACCGGTCGTAATGTATCACCGGTCGTAATGTATCACCGGTCGTAATGTATCACCGGTCTCATGTATCACCGGTCGTAATGTATCACCGGTCGTAATGTATCACCGGTCGTAGTGTATCACCGGTCTAATGTATCACCGGTCTAATGTATCACCGGTCTAATGTATCACCGGTCCAATGTATCACCGGTCTCATGTATCACCGGTCTCATGTATCACCGGTCTCATGTATCACCGGTCCGATGTATCACCGGTCTCATGTATCACCGGTCTCATGTATCACCGGTCTAATGTATCACCGGTCTAATGTATCACCGGTCTAAATGCATGACCGGTCTAAATGCATGACCGGTCTAAATGCATGACCGGTCTAAATGCATGACCGGTCTAATGTATCACCGGTCTAATGTATCACCGGTCTAATGTATCACCGGTCCAATGTATCACCGGTCTAATGTATCACCGGTCTAATGTATCACCGGTCTAATGTATCACCGGTCTAATGTATCACCGGTCTAATGTATCACCGGTCTAATGTATCACCGATCTAATGTATCACCGGTCGTAATGTATCACCGGTCGTAATGTATCACCGGTCGTAATGTATCACCGGTCGTAATGTATCACCGGTCGTAATGTATCACCGGTCGTAATGTATCACCGGTCGTAATGTATCACCGGTCGTAATGTATCACCGGTCGTAATGTATCACCGGTCGTAATGTATCACCGGTCGTAATGTATCACCGGTCGTAATGTATCACCGGTCGTAATGTATCACCGGTCGTAATGTATCACCGGTCGTAATGTATCACCGGTCGTAATGTATCACCGGTCGTAATGTATCACCGGTCGTAATGTATCACCGGTCTCATGTATCACCGGTCGTAATGTATCACCGGTCGTAATGTATCACCGGTCGTAGTGTATCACCGGTCTAATGTATCACCGGTCTAATGTATCACCGGTCCAATGTATCACCGGTCTCATGTATCACCGGTCTCATGTATCACCGGTCTCATGTATCACCGGTCCGATGTATCACCGGTCCGATGTATCACCGGTCTCATGTATCACCGGTCTAATGTATCACCGGTCTAATGTATCACCGGTCTAAATGCATGACCGGTCTAAATGCATGACCGGTCTAAATGCATGACCGGTCTAAATGCATGACCGGTCTAAATGCATGACCGGTCTAATGTATCACCGGTCTAATGTATCACCGGTCTAATGTATCACCGGTCCAATGTATCACCGGTCTAATGTATCACCGGTCTAATGTATCACCGGTCTAATGTATCACCGGTCTAATGTATCACCGATCTAATGTATCACCGGTCGTAATGTATCACCGGTCGTAATGTATCACCGGTCGTAATGTATCACCGGTCGTAATGTATCACCGGTCGTAATGTATCACCGGTCGTAATGTATCACCGGTCGTAATGTATCACCGGTCGTAATGTATCACCGGTCGTAGTGTATCACCGGTCGTAGTGTATCACCGGTCGTAATGTATCACCGGTCGTAATGTATCACCGGTCGTAATGTATCACCGGTCGTAATGTATCACCGGTCGTAATGTATCACCGGTCCAATGTATCACCGGTCCAATGTATCACCGGTCGTAATGTATCACCGGTCGTAATGTATCACCGGTCGTAATGTATCACCGGTCGTAATGTATCACCGGTCGTAATGTATCACCGGTCGTAATGTATCACCGGTCGTAATGTATCACCGGTCGTAATGTATCACCGGTCGTAATGTATCACCGGTCCAATGTATCACCGGTCGTAATGTATCACCGGTCGTAATGTATCACCGGTCGTAATGTATCACCGGTCGTAATGTATCACCGGTCGTAATGTATCACCGGTCGTAATGTATCACCGGTCCAATGTATCACCGGTCTAATGTATCACCGGTCTAATGTATCACCGGTCTAATGTATCACCGGTCTAATGTATCACCGGTCCAATGTATCACCGGTCTAATGTATCACCGGTCTAATGTATCACCGGTCTAATGTATCACCGGTCCAATGTATCACCTATGTGGCAAAGTTAACCATGCACAATTTATGCACTAAGACTGTTGCGGTATATCGATATACAGAAAATTATCGGTTTTTATAAATACCGATTATTCGATATTTAAATTTTCGATATATCGGAATATCGATATTTTTCTGTATTATCGGTATCACGTTTACGTTTGTATATTTAAACGTCATATCAAGCTTTTCCAGAGCTAAAACGTGTTTGTTTAATTACGTTGGCGTTGCAAGGTGAACCATGCCAACCACCGCCGAAGACGCTTGGCCCTCACTAGCATGCGGAAGTCGTCTGAAATGTCATCGCCAGCGCAATCGCCGCGGGATCGATTAGAAAAGGAGATGAAGAAATACGTGAAGACAGACACAATCGATGGCGTTGATGATCCTTTGTTGTGGTGGAAATGCCATGCTCGAGACTTTCCAATGCTCAGTCAGTTGGCACGGAAATATCTGTCAATTCTTGGTAGCAGTTCGCCATCTGAGAGACTATTTAGTAAAGCCGGTCAGATTGTCACCGCTCAAAGAGCTCAGCTAAAGCCAGACCAAGCAAATATGCTCGTGTTTCTGGCAGAAAATTTGTAAATGGCGTTATATTCTTAAAACTTACAAAATTTGTAAAACATCTCTCTTATTATATTTGAAAACAGAAAATTTTGCTTAAAATTAAGCAATATACAATCGCGAAAAAATATCGATATATCGGTATTTTTTTTCCGGTATTGGTTTCCGGTTATTTTTCATGCCATCAGTTCCTATAGTGTCCAGTTATGTACTGGTTTGTATCAACCACAACACTGCAGGCTTCACGTGATCATTGACCACAAACTCCTCTGCAATCTTGGAGATGCATTAAGGTGTCAAGGAAATCGGTCTCAGGTCCTTCAAATCCTCCACTGGCTTTTTCTTTGGCAGTGCAGCAATGTCTGCGAGTTTCCATGCTTTGGGGAGGCGTTGTTCTCAAGATCTTTGCAAGAGGGGCTGCAAGCAAAACCGAGAACTCCCCAAGGAGCCAGTTGAATATCCCATCCGGGCCACAAGCTTTGTTGGAGTTAAGCTTTGAAAGCATTTTGTAGACCCTCTCTTCCGACACTTCGAGGAATGTTGGCGAGTCTTCGAGAGGGAGCCGACTTAAGGGTTCGGGTAGACGATATTCCTCAAGGGGCTCAAGGAAAGCCTTGTTTATAACACTTGCCAGATCTTGTATGGTGTTGGTAATTGTTGTGATCTGTTAAGTGGTTTATGTTCCAAGTTGGTATACCAACTTTCTTTTGTAGTTTGTGTTAAAGGCGACACATTCAGCCAAGTCGCAGTCAATATCGTGTTTTGTTTGTACATGGCATTCAGCTATGTGATTAGTCCTGTCCCCGTTTCTAGTAGCTCGTTTGCGTTCAGCTAGTCTGATTTTTAGGTTTCTGCCGGTTTCACCAATATAAGTGTCCTGGCAGTCGGCGCACTGCACCTTGTCTTTCATGAGGCTGTTCTTTGTCTTTCACGTTAGTCAGTATATGTCGCAAAGTAGTCATAGGTTTATGGGCTACATGTACAATTGTAAGGTCGTAAAATACGTGCAATAGTTTCTGGTGTACCTAATTGCCCATTGGTGTCTTTGATAAAAGATGAAGTAAATTCGCCAGAAATTAATGACGTTACAAACTCAAACATTGGATCTTAGCCTTGATGGTAGCAAATTAAAGCAAGTTAACTCAGAAAAACTTTTGGGAGTGCACATAGACAGCCATCTGACTTGGTCCGTCCATATTTATGAATTACGAAAAAAGTTAATTCAAAGGATAGCTGTGCTTGGAAGAGTTCGTCGATATTTGCCAACTAAATATCGGATCCTGCTGTATAATACAAGTATCAAAGCTTTGTTTCAATACTGTTGTACAGTTTGGAGTAATTGTGGTTGTGATGAGCTAGATGAACTTTTCAAGCTTCAAAAACGATGTGCTAGACTTATCTTAGATAGTCCACCTGATACAAGATCTTTAACAAACTTTACCAATTGACAAATTTTGCTTTTTATGTAAGATAAGTTTATTGTATAAAATTATGGATGGGAGAGCACCTCTTTACTTATGTAATAAACTTGAATCATTTAAATTACAACATCTTTATAATACTAGATGTAAACTAGTATATCGTCTTCCCAAGCCAAGAACTAATTCTTTAAAAAGAACTTTCTTCTATAGTGCTATCAAATCATGGAATTCTCTAAAAGACTTTACAAAGGAACAAAAAACTATCTCGTCAATAAAGGCCATTATTTCGAAGGATTTCTTATCTACGTACACCTTTGATAACTTCAAGGTATCACGACTTTGTTAGCTAACTTATATTGTCTAATATTATGAAATTTTGTACTAATTGTTTTCTTATAATTTGAGGAAATTAATGGTGTTACCCTCATGAAATAAAGTTTATTGTATTGTATTGTATTAAACACTTACCCACACGTACACATTCACCCGAAGTCTCTTTGTCTGACCACCCATTGGATGTACATTTCCGTCTTGCTACTATGGTATGTGGTGGATAAAAACAAGTATACATGGCCACCGTACCATAGGGATAAAAATTGTCATTCGCAAGAGATGAATAAGCTATGAGCGCGTTCATTTTGGGATCATGGAGTGCACCACATGCTATGAAATAAAATTAAAGGGTTTATGCAGTGACAAATTAAGTTCGAAATAAATTCTCTTACTTGAAAGAAATATAGAAATTGTAAAGATTGGCGTTTACAACTATTCCATATCTCACTTTGCAGTGCCGTAGAAATGATTTTTCACCTGGGGGGGAGGGGGGGGGGGCAAACTAACTGTGATGACCCGTTTTAGGAAGGTACGGAGTATTCTCCCCCGGGAAATTTTGCATTTCTGAGACCTCTGAAACGGCATTTCCTGCATTTTGGAGAGCAGAAGTTAAAGTGCATATAACGTCGGTGGGAATTTAACATATATGTAATCTATCGATTCTCCTGAGAAAAATTGTAATATATCTTGTCAGCTGAAAATTTCATCTTCATAGACTTTTTTGCTGTTAAAGTTGACGGAAATGATGTCATAGCGGGAATCTGTAAAGAGGTTTTCATATAGACAGATGCCCGCTATGACATCATTTCCGTCAACTTTAACAACAAAAAAGTCTATGAAGATGAAATTTTCAGCTGACAAGATATATTACAATTTATCTCAGGAGAATCCATAGATTACAAATATGTTAAATCCCCACAGACGTTATATGCACTTTAACAAAATTTAAAGGCCGAAATAGGGAGTGTTTAGTGACATTCTTTCTCGAAATTGTGACAAATCTGCAACGGGTTGACCACAAGCTTGTTGGTAATCGTTGATAGTACTTGATACTCGTTATATCAACAAGCATTTTTGGATTGTTTCAACAATGTCCTACGGTTCTGCACCTATATCAAGTTGCAACAAACTTACTGGCTGCAAGCTTGTTAAGCCTGGACAAAATAAACAGTTTACTACAAACTGAGAGTATATCATGTGAAAGTGACAAAATTTAGCTGTTTCCCCTGCAATAGCTCTGAGAGGGCAATAATGTGGTCGACCGTCAATAATGAAAAAATCATGTGAAATACCACGTGAAAATGCGACCTTTGGAATGAACTCGAGCCTTTTGCCTTAATTGTATTTAATTTAATGTTAAAATATGTTGTGTCTTTACATTTTGTTTTTTCTTTGACAGTTGGTATGTTAATACAAAACATACTGTTTCCCTCAGTCCCAGTAAATAAGTGTTATTAAATTGGAATTTATTGAATTGGTAAATTTGATTTTTAGTTAAAGGTGCCGTCAAGTCCGTTCTGCGCATGTCCACGTTTCTGTTTACATCGTTTGTTTACATTGCATTATATAAACATTGAACATGAAGTATTGTGGATTTGTTTTCCACGCTTGAGCTTTTCCACCTAAAAAGTGTGTTATAAGAAGCTGTTCTGTTCCTAAATGTGGATAATATATCAAACTACCACTCGCGCCTTCGCCACCTTTGACAAATACTCGCTTTCGAACTGTCGCAAATCTATTCCGTTAAAGTTTGTTGACATATGGAGGCCCTCACGTTTGAAATATCAAAAATGCGCAGAACGGACATGACGCAGCTAGACGCTTGTAAAGTTGTAAAGGTTTTGCTGTGCAAGCTGTGTTAAGTTGTCAATACTCAGGAAAACTCTGAGCACCAGACAGGACTCATTAATTAGACAGTATTTAAAGTGCCCCTGACTTCAACATTTTTTATTGTCTTATTTGGAAGAACTTTTAAAATGATAAAGTAAATTCTTTTGAAGATTTTCGTTTCGTCGCTTTCTTTTTGAGATATATCAGTTTGTTTGATATGCAAATGTCCGGAATTTACGTCACACATGCATAATGACTTATCAGAAAAGTTTGTGTATCTCTTTCATTCTCGAACGAAATCCTTTAAAATCGAGAAGTTTGGTGTTGTGGGAGAAACACGCACACGTGTTATTCGCACTTTAGTGTTTTTATTTGATGAACGCAAAGATATATAACATTCTCTGATAACTCATTATGCATGTGTGACGTAAATTCCGTACATTTGCATATAAAAAAAACTGATATATCTCAAAAAGAAAGCGAAGAAACGAAAATCTTCAAAATAAGTTACTTTATCATTTTAAAAGTTCTTCCAAATAAGACAATAACAAATTTTGAGGTCAGGAGCACTTTAACCTTGCTCTGCCATTTACAAATTTGATTTTTCTTGGTCGGGTCATCCATATTTATTTTAATACTTTTAGTTATTTGCCCATTGATATGTTTTATGAAAGATCAAGCTGAACACTTACCTCCACAATTACTTGAAGGCTCATTGTTTGTCCACCCTTTCGATGTACATCTCCGTTGTGCTAATATTGTTTGTGGTTCATAAATACAAGTGTACGTGGCCCACGTATCATAGGGATACATATTGTCACTGAGAGGCAATGAATAATCTATGAGCATATTCATTTTGGGTTGGAGTTCAGCGCAAACTATGAAATAAAAATGAGTTAATGTGTTAGGGGTGGGACAACCTGTCGTCAAATCGCTAATTTGTCGGAAATTTTCACTTTTTGTCAGAATTTCGGAAACACATAAAGGAATATATTGAAAATGGAAAAAAATAAATCTCAAGTTATCTTGTAAAACACATGCAAAATGAGGAGCCATCTTCAAACCAGCTGTTGTAGTCTAGTGGTTACCACACAGTCTATGAGCTGGGACAGGGTCTTATCCTGTGTCGGACCACCACTCAGGGTCTTAAAAATAATTGAGGAGAAATTGCTGCCTTTGCAATAATCACCAGCAAATGGTAAGACTTTCGATCGGGTCTTCTCGGAAAACGACCTTAAATCGTATAGGCCTTCGGAACCCCTATCAATTGGGCTTCTGTTAGGGTGTTCCGTTCAGAGTGATAAATCTCATAAACTAAACTAAATATAAACTTATTATGATAGTACCAATGCAAACCAAATCAATAAACATTGAAATAGCGATCGAAATATGTCGAAAAGTCTAAAACGAGTGAAGATTGAATGCCTGTCCTGCAACAGAGTATTCGACAGCGACTACAGACGCAAAAAAGGTTAAAAACATTTTGTGTATCAAAACCTTTTTAGTTTCTTTATTTGGTAGTAGTAGATTTAATGCACAAAAGAAAATACAAATACAATGAATACAAAGATGTTAACAAATTATACAGGGGGTATAATTGTGCAAAAAAATTGGTTACGTAGCGAATAAATTGTCGGAAATTTAAGATGCATTGCTCCACCACCGAAAAAGGCGAATTTCCGCAACTGTTAGGGGCCATAATGATTATGATGATATTTTGCTGTATATTAAAGTGGCTTGAATTAGTTTTTAATAAATACCAACACGCTGACCTCGTCCCCAGGGCCTTTGCGGACGAGGTTGCCCAGTCAATTAGATGCAATGAATTTAAATGCAATGGAACTTCAACATCTAAAGTCTAAACTAGGCTTGGGCGGTTTTGCTTAAAATAAAAACCGCTAAACTGTCCGATTCTAAACCGGTTAAACCGTAAAACCGGTTTTTCACAATTTCAGAAACTAACGCAATTTCAGTTTTGAGCTAATGGCAGGAAGTCAAGGAACGCAATTTCAAATTTTTAATAGCGCTTTACGTCATAATTTGGCTGTATACAGAGTAATTATAAAGGACTGCGTAGATCACGGCAAAATATTGAACAATATGAAAATATGAAAATATTGAACTTTCAGCGATAACGAAACGAAATTTTAATAAGAACTAAACAAAATTATACATTGTAACTTGTCAGAAAAAGTCAGAAACTTTTTAAGAATAAAGAATTCACAGGTTTGTAGCCAAGAAAACCAACGTATCACCTTGTGTGGTTTCAGTAGACCGCTTGGCAGTAACAATGTTCCGGCTTGTACCACAAACAGACAAGTATTTGCGTGCAAGTTTGGCTAACGAAGGGTATACAGCTGCGTGCATAGCATTCGACGGGATGATGATCTCGGAGATGTCGATGTAGGTTGGAAGTATTTCCCCCAGCAGCATGGACTTTCCTCAGGCAAAGCTTGCATGTCGGCAGGTCGTTGTCGTTTTCGTCTTGTCTAAATCCGAAATATTGCCAGACAGGAGAGGCAGCAACCTGGAGAGGCAGAGGCCGCAGAGACCTTTTTTGGCCGCAATTCGACGTTGACGTTTGTGGCAGAGATGATTTGCGCGCAGTGTTGTCTGTATATATAATCTGCCAAATCTGGTATCAGTGCGTGGCATGAAATTAAATATGTAATGATGACGGTTTTCCGGTTTTTCTAAAAGCTAAACCGAAAAAAACGGTTTAATAATAAAACCGAAAAAAACCGGAAAACCGCCCAAGCCTAGTCTAAACTAGGCCTGTTTTGATTTTTGAAATGGGTAGGACATCGATATTGTGATCAACAACTTCTAATGTTGCCTGTCCAATTTTTGTCCAATATTATTAAAGATTTGGTCCAATTCGATATCCAAACCGATTACCGGTTGAGTCTATTACTTACAGTAATGTGCAGTCCAGCCAATGTGGGTGCACTTCCATTTGACAGAGTACTTGTAGTATGTATCATAATTGCATGAACAACTGTCATGGGATTCCATTTTGCAATATTGATAATCCAGGCAATGTTGATCATTTTGAACACATTTTTTATCTGGAAAATATTAATCACATGTAAACTTGCAGTGCACTGCATGCAATACTCAAATCTCAATACTATAAAATTACTCTTCTAAAAGGAGTTATTCCCAGTTCTAATTACCTACTTCAAAAAGTAATCAATTCCAATTACCACTTTTGAAAAGTAACTACAGTTGAACATATATTACATGTAAGTGTCCCTGCATTAAGTGGAGGGTTGAAAGTTTTGGTATCGTCCCTGAGAATCCAGTATCCCACTTCTGGATAGTAGATGTGTGAAGTTGATCGTCCAGATTGTTGTAGTCTTGAGAAAGACTATTGTTGGTGACTGACATTTCGACGGCCTCAGCGGTGGTCATAAAGCGTGTTTGCCAGAGCTTTCCTATATACATGTATGTCTGGTTCATTACATCATCCTTTGTTTGTGTAATAATTGGTGTGAGAGTGTGTTGCGTCATGCGTTAAGCGTGGGCCAATATTGTTCATCGTCAACTCACCAGTTGTTTGATGATGAACAATATTGGCTTTGGCAATCTTTACTTGACTCTGAAGATGACAGCCGCTGAGGCTGTAGAAACGTCAGTCACCAACAATAGTCTTTCTCAAGACTACAACAACCTGGACGATCAACATCACACATCTAATGATACTCCTTAGTTACCTGTTACGATGATTTTCAGTATCCCACCTAATTGTTAGTGTGACTAACATCACATCTAGCCCAGTCACCATCTAAGCTTATTGCAAGACCATATTATGATGTTTAATACAATAATATTAACTTCTGCAGGAGATTCTGCAGCAGCTTTTGATTTTTTTAATATCATGGCTACCTCGAAATCCTTTGTTTCACGAGGGACGATTAATCTCTAAATAACCTGATCAATCACCTGCATAAAACATTAGGTACGATTAGTAACTAATCATACCTAATGTTTATGCAAAAGACCTGTTTTATTTTACTCAAATTGCACTGCGAAACACGCTACTCATCCAGCTTACTGTATATATTATTATGCTAAACTACTCCAAAACATTTCAATAGAATAACTAACGAAGACATGAAGTGAACCATTATCGAATTCCCAATAACCATTAATAGCAACTCACAAAGTTTTATTCCATTTGAACTTGTTGAATTGGCTAAAAGCGTTCCTATTGTCTTGGTAGCCATAATATTATAAAGTGATAGCATGGCATTACGGTTGATTAGTGATTAAATGTTCCTCAAGCCTTGGGAGGTTTAGTTCTAAACCTCCCTCGGCTTTCGGGTACATTTAATCACTAATCAACCTCAATGCCATGCTATCACTGCTGCCACTTATAATTATAAATATCATATTCACCATAACACTGCTTATAAATATTATAGTGCTTGCATCAGTGAAGCTATCACCTAATACGACTTGACTGATATACAGCAGGGCTCAAGATTTGAATTTTTTACCACTATCCGAGTGGATACTAGCACCTTAAAATCTGGTATCCCTCCTTGAAATTTAGTATCCCAGATACCCAGTAGGTATTCCGATTAGCAGTATCCAAACAAGGTAAAATATCCAAAAAATAAGTGCCGGACAGCCTGTGCTATCATTAATGATTTATGAAATGGTAACTATAACAATGATCTCCAGAAATATGTATTTTAGGAGCAATTATAGAATACCTGTCCACTTTTGAAACCGCATTTAAGGCAGAAATACAAACCAGGATGCTCTAAAATGTCTTTAAATATAATGTCGAAGGTTTATATTGTGTACTGGTTGATTGTTATCAAATGAGATGGGGTTTTAAAATAGAACAAAGCAATTGTATATGATGAATTTTCCATAATTTGACCCTTTTACTAACTGTCAACAGATACAGCATGGAGCTCGCCGGACACGATGTCCGGCCACAGACACGGTTTGTTAATTTTATCCCGAATCGTTTTAGCATGACACTAAATAATTTTGCCGTTATGTAATGCAGTGTGATAACTGTTGTACATTAATAGCCTTGTCGCCAATGCAGCGAACAACGCTGTTAGATCTCACTTTGAATCGCCATCTTTGTGTGATTAACGATCATAAAGCGGTTACAGCTCATGACTGTCTTGACCAGGGACGTAGCGAAGGCAATGCATTTGGGGGGGGGGGGGGCATGACCCAGTTTTGCCGACAAATTGGGCGTGGCATGGGCATGATGATTTAAATATGAATTTATTAAATTTGAAATTATGATCTTATCGATCAGGGGGATGATCTCGAGCTGTAAGCGCTAGGCTTTCTAGGGGGTCGGGGGTATGCCCTCCGGAAAATTTTAAAATATAGAATCCCGCAAATGGCATTTCCTGCATTCTGAGTGGTGATTTTCAGTCAGTTCAGAAGTTTATAAAATTTCGTATTTTGGACTGTTTTTTTTATGTTGACAACATACGTACAGCATTTTGGGGGAAGATTGTAAACACCCCATTCCGGCTAAATTTACACCACTGATCAACACGTACCCAATAATTTCAAAACATCTCCATGGTACTTTTTGTTGTGTTGTTGCCGATAATCGTCATCAAATGTTTGCTTGCATTGCAAGCAAGACATGTCAGCTTAATTTTCTTCCGCTTGCGTTTCAGTTGGTTGTTGTACATAACTTTCCAATCCAATATATTTGTTTAAATGTTTCAGCTAATTGTTCTTATCTTAAATATTTCTATAAGCGAGTCATCTTAAATCTTATGTGCGCTACCGCTACAATGCCCGAAACGTTATTACTGGTTGCGCATTTGCCTACGAAATATTGAGATGCTGTTGTGTACTTGCATGATCGTGATTTCCGACGCAAATTCTAGTGGTGCTATACAGCCATATCTTGTGCTTTTGGAGAGACGATTGGCATTTCCGGATGGATTAAAAAGTTCTCTAGCGGCTCTACGTAAAACGCTAAATCTTCCCAGCATTTTTGTCGGAGTTTGGCCAGGGGTCGGTAATTATTCGGCATTTGTCGCCCCTTTTAACCAAGGATTTGTTGGGGATTTTTCGTGTTTTTTTTGTCGATTTTTGCTGACTTTTGTCGGCAGATTTTGCCGTTTCCGTTAAAAAATTCGCCCAAACATAAAGTTTATTCTCATTAATTTGCCGAGATAAATCCGATTTGTGCCGACAAGAGCGACACCCCCCCTTCGCTACGCCCCTGGTCTTGACTACGCATGGAATTCACACAATGCGTGATACGTGGGAAAAATAATTTTGAGCCACATGTCATGTGTACGTGGTCGATAAATATCAAAGTAGCTGGATTGTCATATAAACGCTTGCTCCAAGCTGCCGGTCACAAGACGAATTAACGTAACGCCGGACAATGTCCGGCGGTAATATTCAGGCCTGGTGGAGGGACATACAGACTTCGGAGTTTGGATCGGAAATTCAAGTTTTTTATAGTATCCTGTTGGGATAATAAGCCTATGATATCCAATATCCAAAATTAAAATATGGTATCCCATGGATATCGGAATACCGCAAATCTTGAGCCATGTACAATAGGCAAAAAAATGCATGACTCAGTCACTAAAGCCCCAATAATAATAATTTAATATATTTCATACTACCATTACTTACATTGGCAAAATTGTTTCAGGTTAAGACCAGAAGTGCAAAGGCCCACTTGTTGTCCAACTAACTCAAAACCATCATTGCAAACAAAAGAATACACAACATCATAGTGAACACTATCAATCTGTGGAATTGCTCGACCATTGTCCAAAGTGCAATTGTAATTTCCTAAATGATTATAAAAGAAAAAGTGATGTTGGTAGGGCAATGGATGTTCGGCAATGGTGTTCAATCTATTTATGACTTAATATGTGACTTAATAAGGCCACACCATTTTTATTTTGTGTTTCACGGGCCTGCCGACGCTAAAAATCCGAAAAACAGAATACAAATAAAAATTTATCTTTTTATTTTCCGAAATAAAAGAAATAAGCAAAGGTCCATAATAATAAAAATATATAGTTCCGTGTTTGCCGAAGCTCATTTTTATGGCAAAATCGAATTGTAAAAACACGCTAAAAATCCTGAGGTTTTGCACATCTTGTTTGGATCACATTGACCACAGCATTGACCATGGCATTGAGCAATATTCATGAACTGGAAGTCCAGAACTAGGTAGCCTGTAGGCTTCAGTCCTCTTTACAATTATATGTGTACACATGCACACTGTTCTGCAATGGCTTTCAAGCTGCAGCTCACTCTTTATGTAAATATCTTTGATGTGTACTATAGACTGCAATCGACTACAGATATAGAGCAGTCAAACAAGATAATACCTAGTCATATCGGCAGTTTTATGTCTCGTAAACGATGTTGAATGACGATCAATAGTTTAAGCTTCCTTCTTACAAAATAAAAATGGTGTACTGCCTGAGTAGCGCAGAGCATCTCGCCGGCAATCAGAAGGTTACAAGGCTTAGCGTAATCTAATGAGTCTGATGACGTAACGCCAACAACTTTGTACGTCTTTTGCACAATATTTCAAACAAAAAGATACTCGATATCAGACATTAGCCATATCACGGTATCGATACCAGCACGAATATGGCATTCCGGCTTTTCTGCCCAAAAACCCTTATGCATCACTCATTGAAAGGAAAGTTTGCGCCGTCATAGCTGTCAGGGTACGAGTCTGTCGGCGCACGTCTCAACATCTCTTGGTGCAGCGTTGAAAAGCCCTTGTATCTTCGGCGTGAGGTTTACATGGAATGCACCCTGGGAAACAATGCTGAACAACATTGTTCTTTTAACATTGTGCAACCACGATAACCCGTTGTTACAGTATTAACAACAAACATATATACCGTAACAATTTATGCAATTTTTAGTTGTACACAGGAAAAAGCTGAAAAACACTACCTCCAAACAAACCCGACCTGGCAACATACAATTATTAAAGTCATAATATTTTCATAATTTTCAAATGGTCAAAAATACTATAGACTGCGATCGACTACAGATACAGAGCAGTCAAACAAAATAATACCTAGTCATATCGGCAGTTTTATGTCTCGATAAACGAGGTTGAATGACAGATGATCAATAGTTTACTTTAAGAATACAAACCTCCTCCCAATGCCGGCGGAAGTGAAAAACAAGTATGGAAAAAACAGATCAAAAGAACGATGATAATCCCCCGTTTACAAACAACCAGTCTCTTGGAACGGTCCTTCATCTTTTCCAACTTTAAAAAATACAGTGTGAGCAAGCAAGGGCCTTCAAAAATCTCTTAAAGCGTATTAAAAACTGAAACAGATGGTGGATTTAATATAAACGTAGTAGCTTCCTTGTTTAAGAAATAAAAATGGCGCACTGCCTGAGTGGCGCGGGCTTGTCCTGGGAGGTTGACGGGCGTCTCCAGAGCTACCCAATATCGTAATTATTCAAAGTTAAGTATAAGCAATTGTTAATTTCTGAATTATTTTATAAAGATAATAGAGTACGCTTGTCCGTGTATCTATAACGTGAACGAAACAATCGTGAAGTAATAAAAACACTCGAGAAGTTACGTCACTCGATTTCGACCCGGGCAAACGTATTTGTGTTTAAACTTTGGGGATTTAATATATTTGTTATCTTTGGAATCTCTTGAGAAGAATTGTAAAATATCTTGTCGTGCGAAAATTTCATCTTCATGCCTTTTACCACTGCTAAAGTGATTTACTATTCACAGGAAATGACGTCTTGCAGGGACGCGCAAAGACATTGCACACTGATTCAAAAAGTGAAATACAAATAAAGTTTGGGAATTAAGCGAATTTTGTCTAAACAGGTGTGTTTAGAGTTCAGAGTCAAACTTTCTTTGTATTTCACTGTTGAATTAGAGTGCAATGACTTCGCGTGTCCCTGCTTTGACGTCATTTCCTGTGACTGGTAAATCAACTTTAGCAGGGATAAAAGGCATGAAGACAAAATTTTTGAACGAGATATGTGGCATTTCTTCTTGGTAGAACCCAAAGATTACGAATATGTAATATCTCCAAACCCCGGATATGCAGTCTAATTAAAACTGTGGTGGGAAGACTTTTTCAAACCGGAATTTCGCTTTCAAATTGAAATTAGACCGCAGAAAAATGACACCGGAGTAAATGGCCCGGATAAATGATACCGGGAAAATAGCACCTGAAGAAATCCGAAAGAAATGGCGGTTATACTTTCATGACACGCAGTCACCAAATTGAAGATATCAAAATTCTATACCTAAGCAACCCAATACCCCTAAGCAACCCAGAAATGGCGCTAGAAATGGCAACGGAATAAATGTACCGGAGAAATGGCACCGGAAGAAATAGCACCGGGCATGTTTCCTGTGTCATTTCTCCGGTTACCTATTGAGACTTCCTTTAATCTCCAATATATTGTTTTATTAATTTTTTACCAATTTTCATTGAATTAGCGCAAATATATCTATATAAATTTAAACAACGTTGATTTTTAGTGGTCTTAAAGAAGAATCGAGTATAAAGGAAGATGTTTACTATGGACGATGATGACACAGAAGAAACTGTTCAGGAACCAGGGACTGTTCTTGATGTTGTGCTTTGTAGGCAGAGTGGTACGTAGGTGTGCTGTGGCTACGTAAGCAGTTTTCATTTTATATGCTTTACTTTGCCTTTTTGAAGCTATGTACTCGAAGACTAAAGTGATACCGGGCCATGACACGCCATGAGAGGCTCTAGACTATGGGATTTTTGAATTTACTATATATAATTTTAATGCTGGTTCAATCAAAATTTAAATAATGAAAACATACTGTAGTCCATATCACACATTGTGGTCCAATGCCCTCTATCGGCATGATCTTTCTGTCTGATGACAACTTTGTATTATAAAGTCAAAATATTACAGTTTCAATTGTTTTATTTGGTATTACGATAATATTTGGTGTTACGAAATTTGATGTTTTACAAAGAACTGCAAAAGAACATAAAAATACTTTCAGTTTCAGATCAGTCAGTATACTTTATATAGCACATTGCTTTTGAAATTACAAATATGTACAGTTTGCTCATATATCAATTTATTAATTCAAGTTGAAAGAGACTTTTCAAGCCACATATAGTATAAAACTAACTTGTTTTGGTATTTGCTAAAGGACAATGATGTTAATTTAACCGAGACGTTGTTGGTAAATGTGGTAATAAACGACCATAAATTAAGCCAACTTTCTCAAATTTCCAACTAACCCTCAAATTTCTCTTAAAATACTGGTTAGTTTGAGAAGTAATATATGAAACACGAGGAAGAGTGTTTCATCAGGATATCCAAACACCGAGACGTTTGTTGAAAACCGAGGCGAAGCCGAGGTTTTTTAACAAACTTCGAGGTGTTTGGATATCCTGATGAAACACTCTTCCGAGTGTTTCATATTACATCTCAAACAAATCAGTATTTTATGAGAGAATCGAGGTGAACATTGGCTTAATTTATGCAATTTCTTCCTCTGATATCCAAACCACCGTCTCGGTGCTGATTTCCTTTGTTTTCGGTTCATGAATTATTAATGAGTTTGAGAAGCTATATATCATACACTCGAAAGGCGTTTATTATCTGATTTGAAAACACCTCGAAGTTGGTTAAAAAAACTTGGCTATCACCTCATTTTTCAAACACACTTCTCAGTGTTTCAAATCAGATAAACACCTTTCAGATGTATGATATATTACATAAAGACATATGATTAATGGAGTACAACATCTCTAAACTACTTGAACTATTATTTTATTAGGGGCAGGATTTGGTTTAAACATTGTTGGAGGTATAGATTCAAAGGAATTTGGCTACCATAATGGGATCTTCATTTCATCAATCAATCCAGGTGGACCAGCTGATATTTGTGGAGATTTAGATGTCGGAGATCGGCTTTTGCAGGCATGTTATCATTGGTGGTAGTATGGTTAAGAGTACGATTTCTATAATATACCATATAGACCATCTATAATGCTATTATAATAGCCATACAGTGGAGCCTGATCACTATAGCGTGGTAGTTGGGGTACATAGTGGGGTACATTATAGATGACGTGCGTTATTGTGAGTTATTGGGCAAATCTCATTGCCAGTAGTACTCTTGCCACTCAACCCTGGCGCAATATTGTTGAAAGAGTACTGGGAACAAGCTTGGATACTGGCAGAAGCACTTTCTGTTGGTTCCTTGAGGCCCGTTCACACGGGCGATTTTTGCTGCGATTTGATTGCGATTTTAGCTGCGACTTTCATCGCACTGTGAACAGCCGGCGATTTTGCTGCGATTTGAAATCGCTGTGATTTCGAACTTGCTCGAATTTCGCTGCGATCTTATGTTTAAGCACCAAAATCTGTTAGATCAGACACCCTCACACACACAGAGGCTGATTTCGTGTGCAAACATGGTGGCCGCAGAATCTGTCAAAGGCACTGCCAAGAGTAAGAAAAGGGAACGAGAAAAAATAATTTTTTTTCAAACTCGCTGTTTGAAATCACAGTGCGAGCGCGATAAAAGTCGCAGCTAAAATCGCAATCAAATCGCAGCAAAAATCGCCCGTGTGAACGGGCCTTTATAACGTCTGTAATAAAATCAACAAGCATTATCTATTATGTTATTCATCTTGTTATATTACCTAGTGAATACATGTATCAGAGTATCAGTATGAAAATCACAATCATTCAGGATGTTCAGCAATTGTTAAGATCAATCAAATTGTCTCTAGTGATCATAGTAACTGGGCAAAGTGAAATTTTTGGGGTCCAAGGATTTAGTGAACTGTTTTTGGGTCGGAGGCATGTGGAAGGCTTGTCTGTTCAGTGTTCATTTCAATCGGTGATATAGTTTGTATGCTTTAATATAATATTATTCGAAGATGAATTTGCTTAACGATGGTATAGTTACGGATAGGTTTTCTTAGATACCAACATATCGCAGAAAGTACGGTGATTTATTAGGAAATGAAATCGACAATCGACATTGTCGCTCCCATATAAATGTCAATCATCTTTCCCACCAAAATTGTATAAATTATGATAATTATATTCAAAATGCTGTAGGTGAACCAAGTCCATCTCTCCTTTGCTTCCCTCGCACTCTCTATAATCCCTCAGCCACTTCCAAATCTCAAAACCCTTTGGAGAGACAAATTTGATCCAAGTGTAGTGTCACACTAGCGTTCAGAAGCTTACGGGTTCAACACCCATCTAGGAGAGCCAGAAACTAATTTATACAACTGGACAATAATTTGTAACTTGTCAATTCGAACAAAAAAAAAATGCTAAATTAATAGACTGTATGGAGTAAAAGTAGCAAGTTGTAATGACCTACAGTACTGTTCATTTAATTGAAATATTATACTAGATGATGCTTCGTAATTGTTGCTAGCGATTCATTATGAGGCAAAGTCCAATAATTTCATAAATTTGTTGTTGCAGATAAATGAACTTAGTTTAATTGACGTAAAGCATGCAGAGGCCGTTGATGCATTCCGCAATGCTGGAGAAATTACCACTCTCAAGATAGAAAAATTTGGTCAACAACTTGTGATTGTAAGTAATTGATAATTAATAAATATACTGGACATTGCCAAAAATCAATATTTAGTTTTCTTGCTCCGAGTTTGTTTCTTCTTCTGAGCTTTTGAGACATTGTTAATTTGGTGATTGATTCAGACTCACAAAAACTCACTATCCACTACCTAGTAATCAGTGGCTCAAGACTTGCTTTGTCTCTTAACATAGGGAAAGCTCTCTGTAGACAACGTCGATGGTCCACGGCCTGTGTGCAACTCTACGACAACCTCACAACAACTAAAGATCTTTCTGAATTCCTGGGGAGGAGCCATGATCATTGGGACCGTTGCAGGAATGGCCGTAATGTTCACCGTTAACAGACTATATAGAGCTCTTAAATAATCAGATCTATTTCCACAAATTATCACTAAACATGAAAGGTAGTTTAGGACATTTTATGGTATACTTTTTAATGCTAATTTTTAAAGTATCTTGTATAGTACATTACCTTGAATTTTTCTCAAGTGCATTATTTGTATAACGCACGATTGTTAGGTAATTTAAATCATTGAATTCAGGAAATCATTGAATTCAGGAAATCATTGAATTCAGGAAATCATTGAATTCAGGAAATCCTTAAAACAGACCTGGAGATAGTGGTGGATTCTAGGATCCTCATTCCAAGAAAATATTTTAGTTGTAAGAAAGTTTGGGTTGGCAAGTCACAACTCCCACTCCCAACTTAACTACCCATGGTCACTGGGCCACACTACAGTAATACCACTGTAGCCGTGTGTTAGGTTAGTCTATGAGTGTGACAGTCTGTGTAGTTACATAAATACTCAACTGCCTAAACTCTAAAGATAAAAGAACATTCAATTCAATGGATTTTGCTATAGGATTTTGCTAATAGCTAGGCACGGCTTTATTAACGATTGTCTTAGACTTTGTCCTATGAAACGTAGTACAACCACCGTGTTTTCGAAGAAATTATTTGGTCCTTAGAGTAGGATCCGAGAAAGGTTGGAATTATTTCCAGGTCTGCCTTAAAATACCAATAATTTTATTACAGGTTTACCTGCAGAAGCTCCCAGTTTGCCGTGAATATTTCTCGATTCTATTAACGAGAAAATCGTACATAATATATAGTTATAAAAGGTGTTTGACAGGAGACAATATTAAAGGGTGTTCGGACGTATTCCTTTGCTAAACAACCGGTTGCTAAGGACAGGTCATTTAGTGCCCAATATACTTCGTCAGTGGACAGTAAATTCAAGGTATATAAACCAAGATATTTTATGTGTGGAATATGTTGGCAAACTTCTTTCGTCTGGTGACGTATTTGATGACGTCACCATCAAACACAAAAACTCTATAATTTTCATCATTTTTTGGTGTCATAAACCTAAATTACTTCCTACAAAAAAAGTACGTATGGATTCATTGACAACAAAGTTATGAACATTTTATTGTGTTTATTGAACTTAAAAATCCTATATCTTGGCTAATTTTTAAAAATTCTTAAAATCCATACGTTCTTTTATGAAGGTAACCGACCAGATTCTAATCACATGTAAAAAAATAATTGTTCATAAAAACCTTCGAAGATTATAGGAATTTTCATATTTGGATGACGTCACGATTACGTCATCATATGACATTACCAAACGAAAGAGTTTTGTCCACATATAGTACATACAGACTGTCTTGATAGATTCTTAAAACTGTGAAATTATATGGAAATTTTGTCAATTCTAAGCTTCCTTAGCAACGGATATAAGGTCTGCAAATCGAAATACGTCTGAACACCTTAAAGGGTACTTTTATCACATACCTTTGTAAGACGTTGCATGGAATTTTCACTGCAACCAATCCAGATATTTATTTTCTATATTGACCAAGAACCATTTTCCCTAAAATTATATCAATTATCCTGGCAGATTTCCAGTTGGAGGTTTTACATTATAGTTTTTCACTCTTAAAAAATATTTTCAAAATTTATACATACGCGTCTACGCTAAAATAATTACTTTGATCTTCATTGGTCACTTTGACTGCATGAATTCAAATATTCATTGTACTGTTAGATTGTTTGGAATAAAGCTTATATTTTATTGGGATAGAGTTATATTTTATCAAAGATGATTAAAAGACAACATTTAAAAAATAATAATGTATGCTATATGAACAAGACAATTAAAGGCAGATTGTTTGGTGAATATAATTTTAAGGTAACTATTAGAAGAAAATGTTATATCGTAAATGCTCGATTATTAAATTTTGCTACTTTTTGGTGTAGTACTTAATCAAGAGCCAAAATGCTTGTAACACAACTTTATTCATACAAAAACCCAATAAATTCAAAAACGAACGTCATTGAACCCACGACCCTGCGATGCTAGTGCAGTGCTCTGACCACTGTCAGCTACGGAGGCCGTTGCCGAGAGCCTAGTCACAAGTTCTGTATATAATAGTGGTGGTAATGCTGGGAGAAGATTTGGCTATATTACAAGTAATATTTGGCATTTCACTCGATTAGACTATGTTATCAGGGATTTGTGGTGAAGGGAAATGTCGAGTGTTAGAATATGGTCATAAAATATACATATTCTAACAAATAATTTCCCAACGCAACCAGGTGATAAATCAGACATAGTTTGACGCTACTCTGGCTTTAAAAAGTTTTTTGAACGTAACTTTAAAAGTTACTGCCCAACGTTTCGACACTCCAATCTAGTGTCTTCATTAGGGGTGATCGTTGTAAAGTTAGGATCCCTATTTATACCCTCATAGAACCGATGAAAATACGATATTACTGATATAGATGCTTAACATGAAGTGAAAAGTTGAATGCCAAAATATTTTATGATTTGAGCTTTGCGTTGATGTGCTATAAAGGTTTGTTTGTCAGAAATGCTAATGAGTGTGACGTCATTTACGGCATCATTTCGGTGTTGAAGCAAATTAATCTAACTCAAACGTTGATGATGTACTTGACCGCTATAGTAAAGATTTTATCTATCACACGTAAAGCAGAAAACGGAAAGCCAAATGCCGTAAATGACGTCACATATTATGGCACATCAACGCAAAGCTCAAATCATAAAATATTTTGGCATTCAACTTTTCACTTCATGTAGCGTCTATATCAGTAATATCGTATTTGGGGTCATGGGCACTTTAAGCATTAACAAGATGCAAATAAGATTCTGGTAATAAACCACCGTCATCGCGATTCAATGGGCGTAGGCGCTATTGACATACCAAGCCTCCAGACAACGTCTCTGATGGTACCGCGGATTAGTGGTAATAATTTTGGAATTTTCCCACGCAATCTCATGGTTGGTTACGCACGCGTGCTCCGACACAATTTTCTTTTTTAAAAAAGGTTGGGTCATGGACAGTAACTTTAAAGTTACGTTCAAAAAACCTTTTAAAGCCAGAGTAGCGTCAAACTATGTCTGATATATATTCTAACACTCGACATTTTCCTTCACCATAAATCGCTTCTTGATCACTGTCTATCACGTAGCAAAATCATTCGGAAATTTCCAGTTGTGCCGTATTAATGATTATTTTTTAGGGAGCCGTCTTTAATTCCAGCCGGGAGGGGGACAGAAGTAAAACTGAAAATTCTTGTAAAAGTTTCGTGACCCAACTATACATTTTGTTTTAGTTTCGTGGCCCAGAACATCTTAAATTTTCATTCATACTGACAACACAGGAGTGCTGGGAACTGAGGATAGTCTGCCATATAGAGCAAGGAAAACAATCAACTTTGTTTTCAGCCGGGTTTTCGCATTCCTGAACTCTTAGTCTCGAACCACTGAAATCCAAACTATATATACACGTACATAATTTCTTGGGGCAAGGGGTTCTCAAAACAACTTTCCTTTGGGTGTGATATGGATATTTATTGGACTTACATAGCGTATATCAATTCCTATGTTATAAATATTTGTTTTCTTCGATTACTTTTGATACTAATCAAAAAGGTTTCATGGCGCATCAAAGGTTTTCCAAATGTTTTCGTAGCCCCACCAACTTTTGATTTATAGTTTCATGGCCCAGCACTTTTCCTTCTGCCTCCCTCCCTGGTGGAAAACAGCTCCTTGAAGTCCTTTAGCTTATCGTTTAGAATAAGCGCTGCACTAGTGACGTGCACTACTTAATCAAGAGCGGAGGAAACGAAAATCAAGTCTTCGTTATTTTAGCTATGCTTAAACGAACTCCTAAAATGGTGAGGAATGGTGATTTAGAGCTCTTTCATATCTCACGTCGTTCTTGACATATTTACACTTATTGCAAATGAAATAACCTATGACATCAAGAGCTTTACACATTTTTAGAAAATTAATAAATTATAAATAGTAAATTAATTTGGCATCACTATTTCGATGTAATAATGTTAGGTTTCACGAAGTGTCGTAATGTGCAAAGTTTCAAGTGATTTCGCTGAATAATTTCAAAGATATACGTGATTTTCTTTAAGTTATCATTTGCATATCAAAAGTCTAAATAACTCAAGAACGACGAGTGAGATATGCTGCTAGACTTATTGCAGGGGTTAAAAAATCGGAGCATATCTCCCTTGTGCTACGTAATCTTCACTGGTTGCCGGTGAGATCAAGGATTGTTTTTAAGATACTAATAATTACTTTCAAGGCTTTGCATGGCCAGGCGCCTGTTTATATTACTGATGGGAATGGGAAGCCTAATTTTTGATAAAATTTCCAAAATGAATCCACTGTAGTATGTACACATTTTTGTCAATTCATTTAAATTTAAATAATTTGAGTACAGCAGAATAAAATTACAAATGACTATTACTTAATATCTGAATATAATTGGCAAGGCTTTTGACTGCATACACAGTATACATTATGAAATCACTGCCACTATAAATCATGCTTCTTATTGTGGCAAAGCTGTCAGTGGAATTGTGAGTGTCTGATATGTTATGGCAAAGCAAGCGCTAGACAAATAGGCGCTGACTAAATAAATACCAGAAATGGTATGTAACAGATGTTTACGATATTGTTGCACAATTATTTATATCATCTAACTTTCAAGGAGATTTTGCCGGGGGGGTTAGGGTTAGAAAAACCCATTAGGCGGGGGTTAGGATCTAAGTTGTTTTGGGGTTTAGCAGCTCTATGTATATGTACTGAATCTCATGTGGCGGGGGGTTAGAATGTACTGAATCTCACGTGTTTCGCGCCCGCTTCGTCAGTGCCCCGCCCCGCCCCCCCCTCCCCTTGTTGTCCCGGATCCGAATTTTTCATAAATCGAGATTTTGTCGACTCTACATAAGTGTCGCGGAGGTCTGGGCATCATTTAAAGCACAGCTACCCAAGATGTTAAGATTAGTGTGCTGACTCCCTGAGGGGAGGCAGCAATTATTTAAGAATGGTAAGTTAGAGCTCTTTCAAATCTCACGTCGTTCTCGAGATATTTAAACTTTTGTGTTATCCAAATGAAGTAACCTATGACGTAAAGAGCTTTACACATTTTTAGGAAATCAAGTATATCTTTGAAATTATTCTACGAAATCACTTGAAACATTACGACACTTCGTAAAACCTAACATCATTACATCAAAATAGTGATGCCAAATTAATTTACTATTTCTAATTTCTTGGTTTTCTAAAAATGTGTAAAGCTCTTTACGTCATAGGTTATTCATTTGCATATCACAAAAGTCTAAATATCTCAAGAACGACGTGAGATATGGAAGAGCTCTAAATTACCATTCCTAATCATTTTCAGAGTTCATTTAAATAAGACAAACTTGATTTTCGTTTCATGGGCATTTTAAATAAATCAAAAAATCAATTACAACACTTCACTAAGAGGATCTTTCACGTTTTTGCCATGTTTTATGTAATTAATTTATAAATATCATAATCATTCAACTTTGAAATAAATTCTTAGGGAGGTCTAATAAAGAATTTAATTGATTTAAAAGCAAGTGGCTAGGAGAGCTTTGCTAATGTCGTTCTTGGCGTTTCAGACCTTGTACATACTACTCTGTTAGTTGCAAAAAAACGGCTTTTGAGCGGTGATTCCACATGCACTTGTCGAGGGTGAAATGCAGCCCGCATATGTGTAGCTCAACTCAGCCTTGTACCCAGGCGCTTATTTTGAAACACATCGCGTGACGCGCGTTTCCACGCGTGTCTTCTTGCGCACCTTCACGCAAATAAGCCGCGCTAGCTCAACTTGAGTCAAATCCCGGGGGATGATCGCAGGGTTGACTCACAAATTGACTCGTGTACTAACACAAGTACGCAATACAGAAAATATTCATTTTGTAATTACAGTACTTGTACAATTGCACGGGAGGCAACAATTTAGACAGATCATCTACTTCCTGTACTAGGGTATATACTTCCTGCACTAGAGTGTACTTCCATATGATATCTGTTTAAAATAATGGTCGAATTCCGACTTATGTTCTGCTGAATGCATATGAAGGCCAATATGGCGGTAACCCTGAAGAGAACAATTGTTAGTTTTCAACCTATCTTCCTTCGCTTGTTTCAATAAAATGATCAACTTCCTTGCGATGGTCTTTGCAGAACACCTTCAACGTGTCCGACGGGTCAAAGTAGCAACCTTTGATGATGCAAAAGACGCCACGGGAAAATTCGACAGTTTAGTCGAGCGAGGTTAACGCTTACTCCGCTTTGTGGTGCGACCGTCGGCATCCCTGTAACAAAAGGAAAGTTGAAAACGTACAGTAATATTAAGACATTACTTTTATTAATTTCGTCAAAATTAATTTTACTTAAAAACCTTCGAAGATTATAGGAATTTTCATTTTTCGGTGACGTCACGATGACGACATCATATGACAAACAGAAATTATGTTCTGGTTATAAGCCCCTCCCCCCGAATATAAGCCCCCCTCTAAAAATCAACGTTTATCCACCCCTAAAAAACGTATATTGATAATGCCGTATGTTAGTCTCAATTTATTTCACTAGCAGTTCGATCATTCCCAAACGGTTTTTTATTCCGCTTATAAGCCTCCCCGAATATAAGCCCGCCCGAATATAAGCCTCCGAATATAAGCCCCCCGTTTATAAGCCCACCCAAAACCCCTTACGAAATTGTATAAGCCCAGGGCTTATATTCCGCAGTTTACGGTATACTACATACAGACTGTCTTGATGAATTCTTAAATCTGTAAAATTTTATGGAAAATTGGTTAATTCTATAAGCTTCCTTAGCAACGGATATAAGGTTTGCAAATCTAAAACGTCAGAACCATAGAGATCATAAATAAAACTAGAGGGGGTATCCATTCTTCATTTCAGTCAACCCCGGGTAAGTTGGGTAACCAATTGAACGCCGCCATCTTGAATAAATTGGGTGGCAATTTTATAATTCATATTAAAGCAATTATTTTGATCTTTTACTCGGCAGAAAATGGCCCAAGTAACAATAGAACAACAGGCAAACATACCAAACGGACAAATGGTGAAAAAGAAACGCAAACATTGTAGAAATTACGATTCCTTGTTTTAGACCAAGAGGTTTTCGAATTGCAGAAAAAGGCCTGGAACCAAGGTGTTTGCCCTCCAATTTCCCCAAAATGGCGGCGTGCAAATGGCAGTGGTAATTGGTTACCAAATTCAGGCCCAGTGCCCCCTCTAGTTTTATTTATGATCTCCGTGAGTAGGACTCACTGATCTCGAAAGAAGACTGGATCGAGCAACTATTGTTCAGAATACTAAGGGACCAACTGAGGATCCTATGAGGTTTTTTGTTGGATTATGTGCTCTTACCATCGACAAAATAAAATAATTTTACTATAAAGAGGACCAGAAAACATTTTTCAAATTACTGGGTAAAACGATTCATGGCCTACCTACAGATTTACTGCGACTTTGGTCCCTTAGCAATGGCCGCCGTTGGCTCACCAGTGAGAGAAGCCTGATATGAGACGTCAAATTAGGTTCAAGATTTTATGCATTTTATGTTAAAAAGAAATTATATTGGCCAGACACTAAACCTATTTCGCGAGCGTCACAGTTTGATTTGCTTGCAAACTCGGAGCTTCTAATGATCTCTCGTCAATTTACATTATACAAATATGCAGGCTTCAAAATCAGCTCATCAGATACAATAGAAAGCTCAATCCAGTCCTATTTTTGAGATCAGTGGTAGGACTAGGACTAGCCGCCATATTGGATTATGCGGTATATCTCCGTAGCGCAGAAATCGTGGAGTTTCATATTCTTAGTGTCTAGTTCGCGTTCGTCCCTGAGCGGAGCATACTCACAGGTCTTGTATATATACAGAAATCTTTATCTCAATGTTTAATAGAGAGAAGATGACCCTTCACAACGTGAATCACACATTACCTGCTTGTCCTCGGTTCGTCTGCCGTCCGTTTTCCCGCCTTTTTTGCCTCTGTGAGAAACTTATCCAGACCAAATGGATCTTCTTCGTCTCGCTCAAACTGCACCGGGCCATCGCGTCTCGTGTTACGGTCAGTACCGGCAAATTCTTTATCTGGTTGAAACCTGAAATATTGGTTAAAAATCTCAACATGAAACCAGTCCATTTCCCAATAATGCCCCCCCCCCCCCGTGCACGACCACCAATTTCCCTTGACAACGCTCGTTGCCATAATTTACGGCCGACATAAAATGCGCCACTTTTAGAAGCAAAGCTGAACAGCATCTCTCCGTTCCATTTCTTGCTCCAAAGTAGCGTTACTAATGTAAACAGAAGACCTATCTCATATAGTTTCCCAGCGCCAGTCGAAATAATTTTGGCAAAGTCGAAAAATTTTTGCTTTAACGTACAAAGTGGTACAGCAGGAGTGTACACTGAACATTTCAAGTGAATCTGCTGCATAGTCTTCGAGCTATCAACTCTCAAAGTTTGGCATGGCTAAATGTTTTTGGTGAAATCTGAAACGCGCGGTTTATTGTCTTGTGACGTATGCAGGTGTACTTACTATGCATAAGAACAATGGATTTGAACATTAATGATACACCTGCATACGTCATATACCACATATATTCAATCCCAGTCTTTCACTATTTTGTAACGTTAAACTATGCCAATGGACAAACTTTGAGAGTTGATAGCTCGAAGACTCTGCAGCAGATTCACTTGAAATTTTCAGTGAACGATCCTGCCTTGCTACTAGAGCAAAACAAATGCTAGCGATTTTTTCACTTCATAGACACTTTAAAACCTTTTTAAGGCGCCATCTGTTAAAGATAATTAATGATATAAAGGTAAAAGAAAATGATTCACTGGTAGAAATAATTTGACCGGTCATGCTGACCTGCCGTGACTGATTTCTGGTGATCAAATCATGGAAATCAGTGGTCACTCACTGGCCGCGTAGTCCGGTTATTTTGAGCGCGTTTATTATATTATAAGTATATTACTGTACAATGTACATGTAAGAAGCCATCATACCTTTCTGTGTTTATTAGTTTATCCAAATCGTCTCCATAAATATCCTTGTCGTTGTTCCTCGACGGTCTGTAAACAGCATTCGCAGTACTTCCTGTGTCTCTCCATGGTTTATCATACACATTGTAATTGTCATCCTCGCCAAACCCGGAAGCAATACCCTAAAAGATCAAAGGGCAAGTGTTTATACTACAAAAAGAATCATAGTTCACGAAGAAAAAACAAAAGAACTCCATGTTTGTCATGCAGTGTCTTTATTTCTGATAAACACACGCGTGGAGATTTTATATATTTGTAATATTTGAATTCTCCTGAAAGAAAATGTAATATATCTTGTCGGCCGAAAATTTCATCTTCATAGACGTTTTTGCTGTTAAAGGACATTGGCAACAAAAATTAAGTTTGTCTAATATGAAAGAACTCGTAAAATGATAGAGTAACACCTTTTACAACTTTTCCGTATTTTACTTCGTTTTTGAAATATTTCAGTTTGTTTGATATGTAAATGAGATGATCTCTGACGTCCAGGGTTCGAATTAGTTGAGTAAAAATAATGTGCATTTCCCCCCCGAAAACATGACATCCAGGCGGGCCACTCTCAATATAAACAAAATAATGGTGTGCAAGAAATTGAATGCCTAAAGGAATTCTAGGCTAGGCATGTGATACTTTCGGTTGCCATTGCCCCTGTTGAAAATAACTAAAATGCGCAACAGAGATGCCATTTTATGCGGGCAGCTCCTGAATATTGCGCGGGCCTGTGCGGGAAAGTGATTCGTTCCCAGGACACTTTAGAGCAGACACGCAAAAAATGGCGTCGACGACAATCGTCAATCGATTATGGCTTTTCTTTACAATTTTAATACCAATTTTTGCGTGGCTGCGGGAAATACACACAATTTTTCCACCTTTGAGAAATAGGACTGTTAAACTTAACTTATAGTCTGTAAGAACTATTTGTTTGTGTTCAATACTGAGACTATGTTTTCTGCACATCGTTTTAAAAAGTGATGTGCAACTTTTACTATTTGGGCCAAAACGATGTGCAAATTGCACATCGTTAATTCGAACCCTGCTGACGTCAGGTGCTGGGTAGATAATTTTCACTCATTAAAATATTAGTTACATCTTCAAGTTTGTACCACAAATTTACTTGAAAATGTGCGTATTATACTCTTTATGGTAATGAACTTAGCGGTCACTGAGATATATGACATTTTTAATGAAAGGAAATTCTCTACCCTGCACCTGACGTCAGAGACCATCTCATTTACATATCAAACAAACTGAAATATTTCAAAAACGAAGTAAAATACGGAAAAAGTTGTAAAAGGTGTTACTCTAACATTTTACGAGTTCTTTCATATTGGACAAACTTAATTTTTGTTGCCAATGTCCTTTAAAGTTGACAGAAGTGACGTCAAATAAGGAATCTGTAAATAGGATTTCATATAGACAGATTCCTGGGTTGACGTCACTTCCGTGAACTTTAACAACAAAAAAATCTATAAAGATGAAATTTTCGGCCGAGATAAAATATTACATTTTTTTTTTCAGGAGAATTCAAGAGAATAAAATATTACATTTAAATATTAAAATTTTTTTTTCAGGAGAATAAAATATTACATTTTTTTTTTCAGGAGAATTCAAGAGAATAAAATATTACATTTAAATTTTTTTTTTTTTTTTTCAGGAGAATTCAAAGATTACAAATATATAAGATTTTATATATGATGTTATAGGCACTTTAAAAAATCAGCGAACATTTCCTTTTAACTTACCTTGTTTTGGTTGAATAACCGCTGATCATACATAGCCTCTTGCGACTGTGAGCCTCCAGCCATTCCCAAAGCAATTTTCTCAGTGACATCGCGATCTCTGTCTCGCTGTAGCTTTGACCTGAACAAGACGGAAAAGTTATTAGCAAGGAGGAGTAGAGATATATTAGGCGCGGTGTTTAATGAGGCAAGCCCGAGGTCAGGTTCGATTGACTTTAGTTCCGATGTAGTGTTTTCCAGTGTTCACATGGGTCAGGCTTGCACTCGGGTCGGTTACTAGACCGAGCTGAACGCTACTCTGGCTCGAAAAGGTTTTTTGAACGTAACATTAAAAATTACTGTCCATGATCCAACGTTTGGAAACTCCAATCTAGAGTACATCGGTCAGGCTAAACGTCCGTTTTGTACGTGTTTAAAAGAACACCATATCAATAGCGCCCATGCCCCATTGAATCGCTATGACGGTGGTTTATTACCAGAAGCTTATTTACATCTTGTTAATAGATAACGTCATCATCGGTTCTATGAGGGTATAAATAGGGATCCTAACTAGATTGGAGTGTCGAAACGTTGGGTCATGGACAGTAACTTTTAAAGTTATACAGTTTAAACTATGCATTTGAGCATATCTGAGACTGGCCTAACCTCGTACTGACCTGTATTTGTTCATTCCAACTCTTGTTTACATATGGTCGGCCTCGCAATCGGTCGGCACTAGATCATGGTCGAAATATGTACGAATGTGCGACTGCTAGCTTACAGTACAGCGGATAACTTTGGTAGATGCCTTCGAAGCAGCCGTTCCTCACGTTGTAATCCACATACTAGTGATACTACAGGTACATAACATATCTATCTTTCTTCGAACACCCGTTCCTCACGTTGCATGTAAGCCACAAACTACTGGAATTATTAAAGCATTGTAAGCAGTAAATTATTGGATTGTAATCAACCCCAAAACAACAAAGATCCTAACCCTAACCCCCTAATAATTTACTGCTTACAATGCTTTAACAATTCCAGTAGTTTGTGGCTTACAACGTGAGGAACGGGTGTTCGAAGAAAGATAGATATGTTATGTATTACCTCATTATTTTAAAAACCCCGCTTAACTTTCTGAATAAAAACCGAAATTTAAAGCGGGTTTTTTAAAGAACGGAGGTAATACATAACATATCTATTTCGAAGGCACCTACCAAAGTTGTCCGCTGTACTGTAAGCTAGCAGCCGCACATTTGTACATATCTCGACCATGATCTAGTGCCGACCCTCGCAATCGGCCATGGTTAGTTTAAAATATGACTGACATCAATTAGGAGTGGATATTTACTATTATTATATAACTATATACTAGTACGATATGAGCTATCTCGCAATTTGATATTGCTCTTACCTTTTATCCGGTGCGGCTCGTGCAATTCTTCTTTCTTTTTCCCGATCTTTATGTCTGTCGTATCGCATCTGGTCACGTTCCTTTTCATCAGTTGCTTTGTCTGATAAAGAAATCAAAGTTCAATTCAACTTTGTTATACACAACTTTGTTAAGCTTTGATCAAACGAGAGCGCGAGAGTCGATGAGAGTTGGTAGGCGAGAGTTTGCATGAGTTCTCGGTTGCGGCACGAAAACTGTGGAATTCATTACCACAGGAAATTAGAAGCTTTCATATGTTAAGTAATTTTAAGTCAGTTTTCTTTTTTTAAATTAATAGTTTTTTGTTCATAGTGGTAATATAATATGTAGTAGGCTTTATCTTATAATGAAACTGTAATTAGTTTTATAAGGAAAATTAAGACTATATTGTTGTAAGAGCATTGAGACTATTGTATAATGCTCCTAATACGTACTAAAATATTTACTAAAATTAGACAATTCGCCCTCGTTTTTAAAGTGCTCTGGGGATTTACATTACATCCGTAATATTTGGGTCTTCCGGAGCAAAACCACAATATATCTTGTCAGCCGAAAATTTCATCTTCATGGAGTTTTTCGCTGTCAAAGTTGCCGGATGTGATGTCACAAGAGGCATTCCAATAAATTTACCAGTTTTCTTTTGTTACTTGCCAGAACAATGCCTCTTGTGACATCATACGCAATAACTTTAACAGTAAAAAAGTCCATGAAGATGAAATTTTCGGCTGGATTTTCTCAGGATCCAAATATTACGAATATGTAAAATCCCCAAACGCGAGATAGGCAATTTAAGGTTGACACTGCAGAGCAAAATACCTGGTACGTTCTGTATTCCAGCCCTCGCTTCTCGTGCCTTTTGGGCAAGTTTTCTTAACTTTTCCTCTTGTTTCTCCTTGTCCCTTTGAACAACTTTCTTTTCCAACTGGGCACGCATTTCCACCGCTTCACGAGCCTAAAAGTAGCAGCTTAGCTCTAGTTAAACAACATATTTTAAAAGCATATTCCGAAAACCCAAGATTCGAGTCAATACAAGACGAGACTATATTGTGAAATAGTAATATTTCAACAGTTTATTTCAAAGTCATCTTCAGGCAAACTTTAGATTTGTCTGAAGATGATTTTGACACAAAGTCAAAATATTACAATTTCACAATAGTCTCGTCTTGCAGTTATTGACTTGAATCTTGCGCATTCAAGATGTCGTTATCTTTGTTTTACACTATTTAAAGTTGTCAGCTGGTCGTGGTTTTTAAAACAGCATTCTTGTCCAACAAATCATGGTGTTTGGAGAGCAACTATTAAAGTGCCACTACGATGAAAATTCACCCTCGTCTTTTAGATTTTCTTTAGCATAGAATAGTATTTCAGGGTCGAAAGTGATCATCGATGTAAAAAAACAACTAAAAAATGGTATTCTGAAGTCAGTATTTTGAGCTCTGAAATCACAATTATTTAGGCCCACCATTACTAAAAACGTGTTCCAAGTGAGCCCGCAATTTCAAAAGGTAATATTGTTTGTGACGTCAGATTCTCAATGCTACGCCTGAATTTCTGTCGAGGTTATTGTTTTCTTGTTTTTTTCGAGAAGTAGATGAAATGTCCAGCCTTTCAGACGAAGAATTTGAAAAACGACCTTGATTTACTTGAAGAATTAGCCACGTGGAGTCTTCGCGTCGAGAATCTGACGTCACTTCGTTACGCTGGTCAAGAACATGAACGATCAATGGCGGACATAACAACTCCAGATTCGGAGTCAGAAAAATAATACTTGCCATCGTCGAATCGCAAAACGGTTTCGACCGAGTAATATTTAGCAGCTCTGCTTTATAAATACATAGAAATAACGATAGGTAAAAATTTGATCGTAGTGGCACTTTAAGGACTTATTAGCCGAAAACGAAATCTGCATATGTGATAGTATTTCTCTGAGGTTTTCACATAGACCCAGGGCTAGGGACGAAGGAGTGAGGCAAATATTTTATTATATTATGGCTTTTGGTATATTTTTTTCTCTGTTTTTACGCTGTTTTCCTTACTTACATGACCTCTTAATCGCTTCGTGTTTGTACCTGTTCGTAACTTCGTATTTGTTCTGAATGAAACATTCCCCAGTTACCTTACTTCATCGCTAGTACGTTTCGCTTCATATTTGCACCAGTTTGGCATTTATTTGCTGTCATGCTTTTAAACGAATAACGTCGAAGAAAAGCAACACTGATGTTCCAGCACATTTTATTGCTTGGTATTCTTTCAATGAAGATATCTAGCTCTCTTTTATTTTCGTTCAAATCAACTCGGAAATTTAACCGCCAAAACTTTTTTCACTCTCTGACGAAGGGCCTTCGCTCGAAACGTTAACTACTTATACATCCGGAAAAAGCATATTGCCCTCGCTGGGTATTCACTATTGACTGGAGGATAATAAGATATCGTATAGGAACACAGTTTATACTACGACTGCCTTTCTTACCTTTCTGTCTGCTATGTACAAAGCTTCGGCCAACTTCGCAAATTTGTCATTGATATGAGGATCTTGCAGACCTCGTCCGTCAGCAGCTAGCCTTTTGTCTAACGGTATGGTATAGCCCTGAGAAAAACAAGAAGTGAAAAACATAAACTCAACACTGACAAGCCTGGATATTAGCGGCCGGTCACGGACATTGTCCGGTACAAATTTTCCATTTCTAGAATATTAATACAATATTAATTCTGTCTGTCATTTTGTCCGATGCTCATCTTGTCCGAAGATCAACTCAACTTTTTGTGAAAGTTAAAAATTTTTGTGTTGAATGGACCTGCTTTAGATTTTGTGTTGTGCAATCTCAATGAGACACATTACGTTACGTTTTGAGACATTGCGCTAAGTTTGGAGACCTGATTATGCTAAGTTTGGAGACATTGCGCTAAGTTTGGAGACATTGCGCTAAGTTATGAGACGTTACGCTACGTTTGGAGATATTGTGTTAAGTTATGAGACGTTACGCTAAGTTTTAAGACATTGCGCTAAGTTATGAGACGTTACACTAAGTTTGGAGACGTTACGCTAAGTTTGAAACGGTGGAGGCTATTTCAGATACGGTAGAGCACCAAACCCAACACAAAAAAGATCCTAACCCTAACCCCCCGCCTAATGAGTATTCTAACCCTAACCCCGCGCCCAAAAAGCTTATCTCTACTATTCTCTACTTTTCGATATTGGATATAGGAAACTTTTAATTCCTATTAGCGAAGTAGTGAAATAGTTTGCTTAATTTTCAAAATGGTCACTGTAGTCTGTCGCGAACTATATATTTGTTGACAAGTAGCAGTGACCACATTTTTGCGAACTATAAAATACTTGTAGACAAGCCCCCCTTGGATATATAACTAACAATCTTCAAAGAGTAGTAAAAAAGTAGAGTGCTGCGTAGACAGTGTTTTGGATATATAGCAAAGTGAAAAGGTGGTGAACTGCCAAGATTTTTAGTGACGAAATACTGACGTTTCGAGCGGAGCCTTTCATAATAATAATAATAATAAAGATGTATTAGGAGCATTATACAATAGTCTCAATGCTCTTACAACAATATATTCTTAATGTTACTTATAAAACTAATTACAGTTTCATCATAAAATAAAGTTACTACATATATTACCACTGTGAACAAAAAAATATTAATTAAAACTACTAATTATGTAACAATTACAAGGCCACTACAGTAAGTATGACGAATCCCGCGAAGAACCAACCAAACAAAAAGAATAACGTGGACTCGAAACGTCAGTATTTCGTCACTAAAAATCTTGGCAGTTTTTGCTATATATAACAATCTTCAAAGTCAGCTAGATTTTCTTAATAAACATTTGATACAGCGAGTTTTTTTGAAAGATTAAAGGGTAGAACCATTTCATACAGGTGTATAGTACAGTAATTTTGAAACAGTAATTTTGAATCAAACCAGCAATACATGATTTATTGAGGAGAAATAGGAGAACTTCAATGTAACGAAAAATACTTATTAGTAAGAGTACTTACGTACAGGGTTCGAAATTAGCGGTTGCCCGGGCAACCAAATTTTTACCTGGGCAACTAAATTTTGGCACTTGGTAGCCCTTCGGGCAACTTAATTCCATAGATGATCGAAGAACTTTCAGTGGAACGAACGCACCAGCGAATTTTCGTGTTCGCGACCACGCAGATCGCGCAAACTCCCGTAATCTTGCGAACCGTGTTTCCCACGATTGGAAAGCACGAGGAGTCTGGTTGCTATTAATAGCTCAAAATGCGGACAAACAAACCAAATTTGACTCGCAAATGATTGAAAATGAGCTATTTCTTTTGTTATGACCGCAAGAATTATGGGTAAATGCGGACAAACATGGATACTGACGTCATCTGTAGAAACGTCTAGAAAACGTAACAGTGATCCAAAAAACACTAATGACCTGACTATTATAGTGATACAAACTCGGCAAAAAAGACAAAAGTTACCAGAAGCGAGCAAAGTAGTTATGAGAAAGATCGAGTGCGAGTATTTCTGCTGGCGTGGAAAAACAATCGCGAATGGCTAAAATATATTGAGGAAGAGTTCGCTTTGTAAAAAGTACAAGAAAACTGAAAATAATTTTGTGAAGAGCTGTAGTAGTTTTCGACTAAAATAAAGAAGCACAAAGAAAGTGTCGATCATAAGAAGTGGGCAACCTAAATCTTTTGTGGGCAACCTGAAATTGCAGTTCTAGTTGCCCTAGAAAATGTTCTTAATTTCGACCCCTGCTTACGTATATTAATGGATGACGTTTCGGACAATGAAGGACACAACATCCGAAACGTCGTCCATTAATAAACTAAGTACTTGAAGAAGGGTACATGGTCCAAAATATCGCCCATTAATAAATATAAGTTAAGTTACACATTGAAGTTCTCTTCCTTTTCATATTATCCAGTTCTTTTGAGAACTTAGCAGCTTTCATATATATATATATATATATATATATATATATATATATATATATATATATATATATATATATATATATATATATACATTTATTGAGAACAGCAAATGTGTCTTTATCATGTAAATACAATTTTCTTTTGTGTTTTCCTTATGAATTATTAAAAATGGGCATTTGTCACAAGGTCCGAATTCGCAAATTGCGAAGCGATTTTCAAAATTTTGAAAATCTGCGAAGTGATTTTTCTGAGAATTGCGAAGCTGATTTAACTAACCAAGTTCACCGTGGACGCAACGCAAGTGATGTAAACGTCAATTATTAGGACTTAATGATTTTACACTACGTTGTAAGACGTTACACTACGTTGTAAGACGTTACGCTACGTGGAAAGACGTTACGCTACGTGGAAAGACGTTAGAGTACGTTGTAAGACGTTACGCTACGTTGTAAGACGTTAGGGTACGTTGTAAGACGTTACGCTACGTTGTAAGACGTTAGGGTACGTTGTAAGACGTTACGCTAAGTTGTAAGACTATACGTTACGTTGTAAGACGTTACGCTACGTTGTAAAACGCTACGCTACATTGTGACACTAAAGAAAAATGCGAAGCTGTTTTGGAGCGTTAATTCGGAACCTGTGCAGTCAAATAGAACTGGAGATTACGCGAAGTAAACAAGTAAAAAGGATTGAAGCATAAAAATCAAGAAAATTACAAGCAAAGTTACCTTGGCATTTTTCCAGTTTGAAATACACGGTGGTATTTTCCAATCCTGTTGTTCTTTCACAGTTACCTAGAAAAGCATCAACACAAACACAAAAATACAAATGTAAATACAGATAAACACAACTAGTATTGTTAGGAGAACCAGCAATGCCATATCATCCACATGTGTTTTGTAGCTTTCTCACTAATTCTCACGCCTAACCACAGCTAAGATCTTAAGGCCAAGTAAAAAAAATTATGTGGTTCCGGTTAAAAATATTAGGGTGGGTAGGTCGGGTTTTTATATATTTTTTTTGAGAAAAGTTTTTGGTCAATGCAAGAATGACGGACTGGGAACTAATTTTGCAAAATGGTGAATGTTACAAAGCTAGAGATGGTGGCAGGTCGCGTAGTGATGTTATTTTACGATTTTCCTAGGGTAAAACTTATTTTATCATTAAAGTCTATGTAAAAACTATAAAACCTACCTTTTTATGGCTAATAGTTATTTGGTGCAAAAATGTGTCACAAAATTTACAGGGTCGGCCGAGCTGAGCAAGGGTCGGTCGTGTAACCAGAACCACACAATTTTTTTTATTTGGCCTAAGAGGAGTTGATTTTACAGAGGGATAGAGAAAACCCCTCAAAGCACAGGAGCAAAACCAACAACAACAATTCCACTCAACCTAAGAGCATCCCTAATTTGATGTATTGAATTACAGTACTACGGTACCTTTCTGTTGGGAGAATGCATTACTGGAGCTGGAGGAGACGGGGGACCTCGAGGAATCTTTTTATTAGTCCTACAAAAATATAGTGTCAGTTAGAAATTGAAATGTTCTTCTCATCACATTAATTTGATATACATGTAATTATATCTGAGTTAACGCCTAGCATCATGTTTAAATTGTTACGAATCCAAGGAGAACACAAGTACTAATTAGACATAGAATAATTAAATTATTATTACAAAACAGACATAAATTAAACGTAGCATACTTGAATATAGATTGTCCTATATAGCATATTTTTTCACCTGCAGTGAAATGTTTTTTATGATATATATCTCTCAATTGATTTGAGACTGGAACTCATCAGTCCCAGTTGTCTAGATTGAACTTTAGTTTTATATTCTCTGTGCTAAATTGTCAAAACCATATAGGAGGCATAGATTGCAGACTTGGCTCGGGTGAGGCACCATAGCCGTACGCAGGATTATTTTGTCAGGGGGGCAGTAAGACAAATTCTGTGAAGTTTGTGTTCGCGGCATGCCCCCCCCAGAAAATGTTTAATTTTGAAAGCTCCAGAAGAGCATTTGCGGCTATTTTTGCGAGGAACATTCTGAAAAAATGTATCTGTAAGGTCTGGTAATATATTTTAGACTTTTTTAAAGATAAGCAAGCCCATTGTTAACGAAATAGACAGAACGCCATGTGTCTGGTATGTTCTCTACTCCTATTACTTATCTAGTAAAGAGTACGTCTTGTAAGTTTAATATCAAAACAACCATGCAGACGCGGTTATTTACTTATTTATACCGCACGGTCGCCGGTTCGCTCTTGACGGAATCAAAATGGCTGCATGATCAGCATTAATAAAGCATAAGTTGAAACCAAAATATGCATTTAAATTTGAAATTTTCAAGACGAATTATTTATGTTTACGTCGTATTTCAGCACTCAAATTAAATAATTGTCTGAATACCTAAAATAAATTGATAATCAATCTTATAAAAAAACATCTTGTTTTTTTTTTGGCCGCTATGTACGGCCATGTGAGGTTTAGAGAAATTGAGAAATATCAAAATATCATAAAAATAACCGATTATTTGATATTTAAATTTTCGATATATCGGAATATCGACATTTTTCGGTATTATCGGTATCACGTTTACATTTGTATATTTAAACGTCATATCAAGCTTTTCCAGAGCTAAAACGTGTTTGTTTACGTTGGCTTTGCAAGGTGTATGCAGAGAGCCTGCTCGTAGGCTAGCTGGAAGTCGTCTCAAATGTCATCGCCAGCACAATCGCCGCGGGATCGATTAGAAAAGGAGGTACGTGAAAACAGACACAATCGATGCCATGCTCGAGACTTTCCAATGCTCAGTCAGTTGGCATGGAAATATCTGTCAATTCCTGCCAGCAGTTCGCCGTCTGAGAGACTATTTAGTAAAGCCGGTCAGATTGTCACTACACAAAGGGCTCATCTAAAGCCAGACCAAGCAAATATGCTCGTGTTTCTGGCAGAAAATTTGTAAATAGCGTTATATTCTTAAACTTCTTTAAATACAACTTACAAAATTTGTAAAACATCTCTCTTATTATATCGCAGCTGTTTGGCATCATTTGAAAACAGAAAATGTTGCTTAAAATTAAGCAATACAGGTATACAATTGCGAAAAAATATTGATATATCGGTATTATCAGTATTTTTTTCCCGGTATCAGTTTGTTTTTTTTCAATACCGCAACAGCCTGCTGTTGCTATCTAAGCTTTTGCAGATAACTACAGTAACAGTTAACTTTCATTCTTCACAATAAGTGAATGCATGCCCTGTTCCGTACTTAAATCTTGGAGGTTCCATGGGATCCTTCTGTGCCTCCACCATGCGTATGACACGTTGTTTTGCCCCAGAGTTGTATGACACTCCTTGCTGTGATGGCGTGTAGCGGATGTACTGGGCACCACCTTGCTGTTTAGGGACGTGGGTTGGTTGAGCTGCGGCGATCTTTGATGACACTTCTTTCTCCAAAGCTGAACGAGTTTTCTCCGTAACCTACAAAGCCATAAGATTTTCAGAAATCATAACTACCGTAATATGGTTTGATTAACATAATAGTTAAATCTCAGCATACAGGTATATGAAAGGAAATTAACGCATAAAATTCATAGGTTTTTATTAAATTTGACAAACGAGAAGTCTAACACTGTCCCAATACCATTGTAATTTTTTGGTGTATATTTGTGTTGACAAGTTTTTAGACCTGAAACCGAACGGTTGATTACTCCTAGTATTAGCAATGTAACAGAGGCGTATGAATGGATTTAAGGTTGGGGGGGGGGGGGGGGGGGGCTGAAGTCGACAAGTAGGTAATCAGAGACTACATTTTTAGTGGGGTCTGCCAGGGGTCCTCCCCAGGAAAATTTTGAAATCTAGAAGATGGGAAAGACAATTTGCAGCAATTTGAGTGAACTTTTCCATCTAATTCTACAGCAAGCATAGTTTAAATGAATCCAAGATTACCAGCTGCCTCTTACCATGTGATGCCATTTTTTGCACCTAGTACTGACAGAAGGGTCTGGGAACAAACATAACACTCGCGTGGCAAGGGTTTAGGGGTTGGCTGACGCTATACCCGTTTGTAAAATCTCGTGTAGATGAAGCCCTGAGATAGATTACCTTAAGTAGCAGCTTCTAAAATCGTACTAATACAATTGGAAAAAAACATTAAATGTAGCAATGATTGTTCTGATTTTGGGTGGGGGGGGGGGGGGGCTCAGTTCCCCATTGAAAATTGGGGGCTCCTATGCAATGTAATGTAGGTGTAAAGCATTATCACCTCTTTTATTTCCTCTTCACCAGGTCTCTGTAGTTCAGGATCATCTTCTTTGCTCACTTGAGCAGGAATCAAATCTTGGAAACGTGAGTGAACCACCTAAATATTAAAAGTTTACAGTTGAGTTTAGGAGTACGCTGACAAAAACCTGTCCAATGCAATTAAATACATACCTTGTCTTTGGATTGTCCTTGTCGTACAAGTGCATCGTATTTCACTCTTCCTTGAGAGTCTAACTTGACTGGAAGAGCAGTTGATGAACTCTACATAGTAAAGAGATATGGTCATTACTCACTTCCAATCACCAATGAAACAAAAATATACAAGTTAATTATCACAGCACTGTCCAGAACATACGATAATTGTTATGTAAACAGTAGTTGATCAATAAGGCCACACCAATTTTATTTTGTGTTTCACGGGCCCGCCGACACTAAAAATCCGAAAAACAGCATAAAAATAAAATTGAAATCTTATCCTTTTATTTACAAAATAAAAGAATAAATAAGTCAAGAGTCCAAAATAATAAAAATCTATAGTTCCATGTTTGCCGAAGCTCATTTTTATGGCAAAATCGAATTGTAAAGACACGCTAAAAATCCTGAGGTTTTGCACATCTTTTTTGGATCGCATTGAGGACAGCATTGAGCAATATTCATGAACCGGAAGTCTGGAACGGTAGGCTGTAGGCTCCAGTCCTCTTTACAATTATAGCGTGCACATGCACACTGTTTTGCAAGATGATCTGTGTGCTCTCAAGCAATGGCTTTCAAGCTGCACTCTCTCTTTTAAAGTGACATTTAATATTGTATATATGCCTGTAATGCTATAAAGTAACTCTTGATCTGAATTAATTAGGCAAATGTATATCAATATTATATTGTGTTTAATGCTTTAGAAGTATTTACTTGTGATATATAAATTTCTTCTGATGAATTTGAACATTCATGACTCATCAATACAATTTTATTTTTATTTTTTTCCCCGCCTCCGATCCTGAAAAAAATGGGTTTCTGCCCATGAAACACAAAATAAAATTGGTGTGGCCTAACATCAATTATTATTTGCAATCATCAATAAATCATTAATACCATAAACTGTGATTATACAGTAGTTGTAAAATAAATAAATAAAAAATAACTAAATTAATTGCACAATACCGTAGAATCTCGAAAGTAGACGGTGCGGCTACATTCAAAATTAGTGACCTCTAAGGGCGGTTACTTTCGGGTTGTTATTTTAAGCATCAGCAATAATATTTTCAAAGTTTTGTTTTATTTTGATTAAATTACATATAAAGAGTTGTTACTTATTATCTAATGCTAATAATTTACCGAACTCGATACCGAATATTCAGATACCGAAATGGAAGAGGACGTCTGAACGATGACAAAGACAAACTTATAATATACTGTCTGAATTCTGAAATTCCCAAATCTTTGATATTACTGCTGTTTTATACATGTTTTAATCCATGTGATAAACAGATGTTACAACTTATTTATACAATAGTTATAGACAAACCGAAGGGGCTACTTTTGGGGGAAGCGGTTACTTTAAGAGGGGCGGCTACTTTCGGGTTTTCGTGGTAATTGTTTAAAATAGCAGCTAATTTCGATGTGGCGGCTACTTTAGATATTCTACGGTATTATTCTAAATCTAAATACCTTCTTATTTTTCCCCATATCCAAAGGAAATTGAGCAATGTGTATTTCAGGAAATGCACCACCATCTCCAAAATCCTATTATTAAAAGAATAAAAAGCCGGGATTATAAATGGTCGTACGATATCTACATTATTATGATCAGAACTTTTGTTGGCATTTACATGTACCACAATATTTGACCAGTTTTAAAAAGTGCACACCCATGTTTCTAATTTTCACAAAATCATGTTTCTAATTTTCACAAAAACAAGGGGTACAGCAGGCACTTCAGCCCTCTTCATTTAACATGCAAACCAAACTTTGAGTTAGACAGATTATACATGGTGATCGAGGTCAACCCTCACAAAACGTTTCTGAGCCATGGACACAGATTGAACCTATAACCTGCTGATCGCCCAAGCATTGCTAATATAATTACAAGGTTTCCAATAGGATTTGCATTAGGCCAAAATAAAAAAATACCTTGGTTTCCGGTTTCCCGACCCTACCTAGTTTTTGGCCAGTAAAATACCGACCTCACCCTCTTTTTATTGAAATTTTGAAAAGCCTTGGTACAAATTGCAGCTTAATTAGCATCCTGGGATAGTAAACATGGCTGTCTATCCAGGCAGCATCCTCAAGATCAGCGTGGTTTGGTAAAACCTATTGTTCGTCCATGCAATGTTTGCAAAAAAAAAGTTTAAAAAAAAAGAAAAACCGACCTACCCTACCTAATTTTTTTCAGGATGAAATAGGAAACCCAGGTATTTTTTTCCTTAGCCTTAGGTGTTTGACATTATTACAGGTAACACAACAGACCTGGACATAGTGGTGGATCCTGGGATCCTTGTTCCAAGAAAATATTTTAGTTGTAAGTCAACTGGCAAGTCACAACTCACACTCTCACAGAACACATATGGGCTGTGGGCAGTACCGCAGAGGGCCTGTGGCTATACTGCACTACCCCAGTACCACTGTAGGTGGAGCCGTGTATGTTAGTCTGTGAGTGTGACAGTCTGTGTAGCTACATAATTAATACACAACTGCCTAAACTATAAAGATAAAAGATTATTAAATTCAATGAATTTCGCTACAGTGTTACTAGCAAATTGCTAGGCATGGCTTTATTAACAATTGTTTTATATTTTTAGTCCTGTGAAACGAAGTGCGACCACCGTGTTTTCGAAGAAATTATTTGGTCCTTGGAGTAGGATCCAGGAAAGGTTGGAATTAGTTCCATGTCTGGAACACAATGTGGCCTACAGAGCCGCAACAACTGAGCAGTCGATATATAGCATTCTTTGCAAAATTCCTCAAAGTGGATGGCAGTGAATTGGTACATAGCAGTGGTTTTCATCCAGTTTTCACTGGAAACACTGAATTATAGTGACTACCACATAGACAGAACAATATACTGGTTCAATTAATATAATTATATCAATCGAACCAGTCTCGGTAGCTCAATGGTTAAAGCATCTCACCAACAATCAGACGGTTACAGGTCCCTATCTGGTACTTGACAATTGTCTGTTTAGATAGTCTGTATATATTTATACAATCACATGACTTATATATGCATTCATGGATGGCATCAAATCACGTCAGCAGCTGTGTTTTTCTTTTTTCCAACAGCTTTGATAAACCTTTGGCGTTGTGCTTGATTGTATAAAACAAATAGATTCCATTTTTTTATGTCTGTTCAGTTACCGGTATATAGATACACAGAGGACGTCAGAACGTGGTAAGAACATCAGTGACCCACTCGACTCTGTCTTGTGGGCCACTTTTTTGTTCTTACCACATTCTGATGTCATCTGTGCATCATAACTGAACAGACAATGGCAAAATGGAATCTATTTGTTAAATATTTTTCTATTTATGCATGGTTCAATTCTTGCTGTTACCAACACCCCCGGGATTACTTAACTGCACTTTCCCTGCTCCTGGGCAAGTACAAAAATGCAATTCCCCACAAAAACTTAAAAAGTTTTTATATACATGTACATTTCACAAGTTGTAAAGATCACAGGAATCAGCTTAGAAAGACTTTTCTCTTCCATCCAGTCAGCAACAAATGCAAACGTTTTTCCAGAGAAAAATTGAAGAAGCTGGTTGCTGTTCGACGCCATCTTTCGCCCAACATCCTTTGCGTTTAGGTGTTATATTCCCTGGCCCCACCCCCCAGGATACCCACGGGACCAGACGGTCAACAAAACTCCCCACCCCCAGGAATTCAGGACCCACGTTTGCCCTGGGTGGTAACAGCAAGAATTGAACCATGCATTTGAGTGATTTTTTTAATTAATTTTTTTGCAATTAACTGTAGGTTTTGTTTCATGCCTCAATTTTATAGATGGAAACAAGTGTCGACCATGACGTCTAAGATGTTTCTGTTAGCCATTTTGTTTTTTGACAACATGTAGACTGTAGTATACACAGCCACAGGTATAATAGTCGAAAAACAAAAATATTAATAACATACCTCTTGGGATCGAGGGATCCAACTTCTCCTTTGTCCATATGGAGGAGGCTCTCTCTTCGCCACAGATATAGTCGTTAACTAGATAAACAAATATACACCATCGTCATCGACAAACTGACGAAAACAAACCGTGACAGACTGATTATTTATACAAATTCATATACACACTTTACTGTACGCCCTTTCTAAATCATCATCACTTGCTTCCTGATACGGCCTGTGGGCCGGAGCTGGTAGTAAACTAAACAAAAGTTTGATAGGTCAGGTGTGCCGAATTGAATCCCAAACTGCTTGGAAAACCTTCAGTTTACAACTCAAAGACACTTACCTAGCCAGCGACATGATGGAATCATTGATGAACTTATGCCGTAATGCATCATGGGGAATATCCAGGGGGAGCTGTCACTCCCGTCGGCCAATTCCTTTACAACCCATTCAATGCCTTGGAAACTATTTGACTCGGAAAAAACATTGCCCACACAATGGGCATATCCTCGGAAAAAACATGGGCAACACGTCGCGCGTTCAATTCCAGCCGATATACCCAGAATATTATACCGGCATTACCACCACTATATACACAGAAATCATTACAATGAGAAGAGTTGCCTACCGAGGAGGCTAAATCTGTTACTCTTTTTCCTTTCTATTCTCCATTCCCTTCCATTTCTTTCCATTTCATTTCCTTTCATGGCCCCTTTCCTCCTATTTCCTTCCATTCCATACCCTTCCCTATTATTTTCTTTCGTTTCAAATGCACAATTACATAAGAAAAAAGTGGATCGTTTTGATCAGTAAGCCAAGTGTTTTTTTTCTTTAAGTCATGTCTTTTTTCGGTCTCATGGACGTGTCTTCGCGCAGTTGGTTTTCTTCGGCGGTTGTCAATGTCAAGGAGAGGCCGTCGTTCTCGATCATTCCATTGTTCGGCTTGTATATGGTACGACAATATATATATTAAATTATTGTGCAAATAACTTTACATTTATGAGGTGACAATTGGCAAAGAATTCAAAATTGCGCTTTTAATATACGCGCCAGAATGTTACGGAATTCGCGTCTTGTCACATGGAGTGTGAAACCAAGCGAGCTTGAATGCGCTCTATCCTTTCGCTACGGTATAAATCGCATTTTTTAGTTTAAATGTAGTTTAATTTCATCTAATCATCTATGTCGACATCTCGGACAAACTCCATCAACAATTTTTTTCCAGGTGTCACGATCTTCCATAGCCCTTTCCAAACAACCAACATCTTCGCGACAAGTGTCGTCCAGAAGGGAGTCGACGAAGGTTGTCTTTCTCCTGCCTCTGTTCACAGTCCCGAACTTCGGCTGCCACAGAACCAGCCTCATGAAGTTATCTCCTCGTGGTGTCTAACGTAGTGACCTGCGAGACGAAGTCGACGTTGCCTGACCTTCGTTGAAACTGGAGGAAGGTTGCCATAGAGCTGCTCGTTTGTCCAATGTTGTTTCCATAAGACGTTGAGCTGCACGATCCTCAGAATTCTGGTGTAACCATCGAGTCTTTTCTGCATGGACGTATTGAGTGTCCATGTCTCCACTCCGTAGAGAAGAACAGATTCTACCGTTGCAAGAAACAGTCTAATTTTGAGTTTCAAAATATCAAAATATACGCATAACCAGCCGGGGGCAGTTTTAGTGTAAACCATTTCTGGTATATATTTATTTATTTACAACTTGTAAATTCAATGTGTACAATAAAATTCTCTAATTCAGTATTCCTTTAGCCTGCGAAGCAGCCGTTTAGGGATTGGGGGCGGGGACTTTCCCCCTCCCCCTAACGCCGCCACGCAGGCTAGTATTCCTTGAATTAAATAACAGCTTCAATATCATACATCTTTTACAAAGATTAGAAACATAGTCACTAAAAATTTTACATCGAGTTTTTGGGTTTTACCAAGAAGAAATATAATATATCTTGTTGTTCGAAAATTTCATCTTCATGCCTTTTTTCCCTGCTAAAGTTGATTTACTATTCACAGGAAATGACGTCGTCAAAGCAGGGAACACGCACATTGCACATTGATTCAACAGTGAAATACAAAGAAAGTTTGGGAATTGAGCGAATTTTGTCTAAACAGGTGTGTTTTTTTATCTCTAAATAAAGACTGGATTGAGCTTTCTATTAGTATCTGATGAGCTGATTTTGAAGCCTGTATATTTGCATAATGTATAATTAACGAGAGATCATTAGAAACTCCGAGTTCGCAAGCAAATCAAACTGTGACGCTAGCAAAATAGGTTTAGTGTCTGGGCAATATAGTTTCTTTGTTAACATTAAATGCGTAAAATCTTCAACCTAATTTGACGTCTCATATTAGGCTTCTCTCACTGGATAATTAGAGCCAACGGCGGCCATTGCTAAGGGACCAAAGTCGCAGTAAATCTGTAGGTAGGCGATGAATCTTTGAAAAATGTTTTCTGGTCCTCTTTATAGTAATATTATTTTATTTTGTCGATGGTAAGAGCACATAAACCATCAAAAAACCTCATAGGCCTTAGTATTGGCGGACTTCCGGCTTCATTTTCTGAACAATAGTTGCTCGATCCAGTCTTTATTTAGAGATCAGTGGTTTAAAGTTCAGAGTTAAAGTGCCTATATCACTTGTGGGATCTTTACATATTTATAGTAATTGGAACATTCTAAGAAGATTTGTACTATATCTTCTCAGGCGAAAATTTCATCTTCATGGACTTTTTTGCAGTTAAAGTTACCGGATATGACATCAAAGGAGGAATTGCAAATCAGTTTTCTTTTGTTTCTTGCTTCAAAAATTCCTCCTTTGATGTCATATCCGGTAACTTTAACTGCAAAAAAGTCCATGAAGATGAAATTTTCGCCTGAGAAGATATATTACAAATCTTCTTAGAATGTTCCAATTACTATAAATATGTAAAGATCCCACAAGTGATATAGGCACTTTAAAGTTTCAGAGTCAAACTTTCTTTGCATTTCACTGTTGAATTCCTGCAGTGACTTCGCGTGTCCCTGGGCTTTGACGTCATTTCATATATGAATAGTAAATCAACTTTAGCAGGAAAAAGGTGTGAAGATGAAATTTTCGAACGACAACATATATTACATTTCTTCTTGGTAGAACCCAAAGATTGAGAATATGTAAAATCGCCAAACCCCAGATGGGGAGGGGACTACAAAATATGGGCTTTCGGTTGCCTCAAATTAGGTAACTATCAAATTTTCAAAAAGTTTAAGTTACTCAAATAAGATCTTTCGGGTCGCCACCTACCTATAAGAACAGGTTTTGGGATTGGTTCATTAAAACAATAAAACAATAGAATCAACCACAAAGAAACCAATGTGCTAATCGTAACCAATTTTGTTCCATGTAGCCAATCACAAAACCTATTCATTATAGGTACGTATTTACCGGCATTTTTCTCACAGAAAATTAGATATGTTTTGGACTTTGAGACCTTTCTGTTTTTGTCTTGTCTATATTTTTGGTTAAAGGACATTGGCAACAAAAATTAAGTTTGTCTAATATGAAAGAACTCGTAAAATGATAGAGTAACACCTTTTACAACTTTTCCGTATTTTACTTCGTTTTTGAAATATTTCAGTTTGTTTGATATGTAAATGAGATGGTCTCTGACGTCAGGTGCAAGGGTAGAGAATTTTCACTCATTAAAATATTAGTTACATCTTCAAGTTTGTTCCATAAATTTACTTGAAAATGTGCGTATAATAACTCCTCATGATAATGAACGTTGTAAACTTAGCAATCACTGAGATATAAGACATTTTTTAATGAGTGAAAATTCTTTACCCATATCAAACAAACTGAAATATTTCAAAAACGAAGTAAAATACGGAAAAGTTGTAAAAGGTGTTACTCTATCATTTTACGAGTTCTTTCATATTAGACAAACTTAATTTTTGTTGCCAATGTCCTTTAGGTAAGGATCAAGATTAGGGTTAGGTTTAGACTAGTTTTTGTCATCCCTATTAACCTTGTCCGAAAGGGACAACTGCTTTCGCAAGACAGAACCAATTGTAGATTTTCTCGTCTTGTTAGCACTGCCAGACCTAAAAAGGAACAAACAAATAAAGAGTAAGGGCCTTGTCAATCTAGTCTTAAAAATCTAATCTAATAGTGTGTAGAAAGAAAGCGAAGACTCTTCGCCATTACTAACAGACCGAGCAAACGAAGCTAATAAGTAGTTATATTATATGGCTTTTAGTTCATTTTCTGTTTGTTTTTAGCACTGTTTTCATTTAGCACATACTTTGAGATATTTAGACTTAGGAGGTGATATTCAAATGAGATAATCTATGACGTAGCAAGTTGTACACAACATTGGAAAATCCTGTATATCTTAAAGATGATTGAACGAAATCACTTGAAGCTTGTCTTTAATGTTTTGTTTCATGAGCTATAGCAATTACAAAGTTTTGAGTGATTTCTTTTAATAATATTGGAAAGATATACATGATTTTCTAATGTTGTGTACAACTTGCTACGTCATTGATCAGCTCATTTAAATATCACATAAGGAACTGAGTGAAATATGGAAGAGCTGTAAGTTGTTATTCCTCATTGTTTTAAGAGTTTTTTTCAAATAAGATAAACTTAATTTTCGATTCATTTCAATCATTTGTACTTTAATGTTCTAGTATGCTTTATTGTTTGGTATTTTTCTATATAAAGATACCTAGTTCTCGTCTATTTCTGCTCAAATCAACAAAACAGTTTTCCCGCCAAGACTGTCAGAAAATCCATAATCGTCCACGGGCACTACTGCATATAATCAGCGACTTAATCTGGCCTAACTTCACCATTCCTCCAGATATTAGTTCACCATTTTACTTATATTTCATCATCCTTAAAATGCCTATAAACGTCAAAAAGTGTTATTGTTTTATTTGGAAGAACTTATAAAATGATAAAGTAACTTCTCTTGAAGATTTCTTCGCTTTCTTTTTGAGATATTTCAGTTTGTTTGATATGTAAATGTCTGGAATTTCGTCACACATGCATAATGACTTACCAAAGAATGTTATATATATTTGCCTTCATGAAATGAAAACACTAAAGTGTGAATAACATGTGCGCGTGTTTCACCCACAACACCAAACTTCTTGATTTTAAAGGATTTCGTTTGAGAATGAAAGTGATACACAAACTTCTCCGGTAAGTCATTATGCATGTTATGTATGTGTGACGAAATTCCATACATTTGCATATCAAACAAACTGAAATTTTTCAAAAACAAAGCGAAGAAGCAAAAAACTTCAAAAGAAGTTACTTTATCATTTTAAAAGTTCTTCCAAATAAGACAATAAATTTTTTTGACGTTATATAGACACTAACATATATCATATATACCAATCTGGCAATCTATCCACCAATACCACATAGAAGATCCAGTTTTGTTACAGTTTTGGTATGGAATACCTGATTTTAAATTAATAATTATATACACAAATAACTGTACAATACAATACCTTCACAGTGCTGTCCATAGCTCCCGAAAATATCCTTCCCCTAGACACAGCCAGGGCGGATACACTTCCTTGGTGACGCAAAAGTGTTTGAACACACGCTAAGCTTTCCAAATTCCATACCTAGAATTTGAGAAAGAATAGGCGACTTGCACTAATATCAATCCTCTTAAAATAGTAGGTAGGTATATTACAAGTAATATTTGGCATTTACATGTTCTAAGGATTTATGGTGGAGGAAAACTTCGAGTGTTGGAATATATACATTTTAAGACCAAACCGGGACCAGTTGCGAAAAATACAACTTCAAGGCCTTCCGGGTTCAGGGTAGAGAATTTTCACTCATTAAAAATTTCTTATATCTCAGTGATTGCTAAGTTTACAACGTTCATTACCATGAGGAGTTATTATACGCACATTTTCAAGTAAATTTGTGGAACAAACTTGAAGATGGAACTAATATTTTAATGAGTGAAAATCCTCTACCCTGCACCTGACGTCAGAGACCATCTCATTTACATATCAAACAAACTGAAATATTTCAAAAACGAAGTAAAATACGGAAAAGTTGTAAAAGGTGCCTCTATCATTTTACGAGTTCTTTCATACTAGACAAACTTAATTTTTGTTGCCAATGTTCTTTAAAGAACACCCTTAATTTACACTTTACAATTTACCTTCACTTACCCTTAACGATCTATCGTAGGATGCGCTGAAAAGTCTTGTCTGTCCCGGAGTGCTTAATACCGTGAGTGCGTACACTGTTCCCACGTGACCTAGAGAAGATTAGAACATATATTCAATAAAACGCCTCTTGGATTGGCAAAAAAGCAAATCATTGGCTGTTTCCATGGTGATATATTAGCTCGGTTATTATTTGTGGAAACATCGCGAGAGCGAGAAATAATAAGCCAGTTTGTAATGTCGACTGCGCATCAAAATGACGCGTTCTGCGTCGAGATACAACTTATTTCAATTCATAGCATCAGGCTGGGGAATAGCGAAGCGCACAGATGACGTCAGTGTTCATGTTTGTCTGAGTCTATAATTTATTCTTGCATTCCCAACAATATAGAAAATGGCTATTTAGGAATCCCGTGAGATTCATAAATAGCAACTGTGCGCTTCGCTATTCAGTATAACGAATTTGCAAGTGTAAATAGAAATGCAAATGTCTATTGTGGTTTTAGCCTGTTATGAATTGAAATAAGTTTTATCCCGACGCAGAACACGTCATTTCCAAGATAAAGAAAGATTTAGATGATGCGTTGTTGTGTTATTGGAATACCCATGAAAAAAGGTTGATTACCATTCAAAGTCGTCAGATGCTTGTATGTGTTGATATCCCACACCTATAAATTATGGGAAAAAACACACAAAGACACAAGATACAGTTCTATTCCTTTTCCATCGTGTGTCCTGTTTTGCTTTCGACTCTTCCAATCTCACCATCACATGCTGCTATACCAATTTCGTTTCTTGAACTTCTACTCAAAAAATACCGTTCTTCCTTTTTTCTCACTTGATTAAATTTCTCTAATTTTATTGCCACCATTAATTTTATTTATTATTCATTATGCTTTGTTTTGTTCCCTTTGATCTCCATTGCTTCACTTTGCTTTCCGTCCCTTTCCATCATCTTGCCTTCGTTTCGTCCCTTCATCTTCTGTTCATCTTCCCTTCCCTATCTTTCCTTGCCTTTATATTTCCTTTCCTTCCCTTTACTATCCTTTCATCCCTTTATCTTTTATCCCATTCCCTTCCTTTTCTTTATCTTCCCTTTATCTTTCCTTCTTTATATTCCTTCTCTATCCTTCCCTTCCCTTGATCTTTCCTTCCACATCTTTCCCTTCCCTATGTTTCCTTCCCTTTATATTTCCTTTCCTTCCCTTCGCTATCCTTTCATCCCTTTATCTTTTATCCCATTCCCTTCCTTTTCTTTATCTTTCCTTCTTTATATTCCTTCTCTATCCTTCCCTTCCACATCATTCCCTTCCCTATCTTTCCTTTCCTTTATATTTCCTTTCCTTCCCTTCACTATCCTTTCATCCCTTTATCCCATTCCCTTCCTTTTCTTTATCTTCCCTTTATCTTGCCTTCTTTATATTCCCTTTCCTTCTCTATCCTTCCCTTCCACATCTTTCCCTTCCCTATCTTTCCTTTCCTTTATATTTCCTTTCCTTCCCTTCACTATCCTTCCATCCCCTTTATCTTTCATCCCATTCCCTTCATTTTCTTTATCTTCCCTTCCCTTTCTTCCATTATCTTTCCTTGCCTTTATATTTCATTCCCTATCCTATCCTTCCCTCGATCTTCCCTCCCACATCATTCCCTTCCCTATCTTTCCTAGCCTTACCAAAATAGAATTCTCGTAGGTCCCGCAAATAATGTGTTCTTTAGTTACAGCCAGAGAGTAAACACTGCCACCAGATGCTTCCAAAACATGAACACACTCAAGGGTCTCCAAGTCCCAAATCTAAAATCACGTCAAAAAATCAATCGCTGTATTTTCATATTAATTTTCATATTAACTTTCATATTAACTTTCATCAGACATAGTTTGGCTTTAACAAGGTTTGGCTTGAACTCTGGCTTTAACAAGTTTTTTGAACGTAACTTTAAAAGTAACTTTAAAAGTTACTGTCCATGATCCAGTGTCTTCATCAGGGGTGATCGTTGTGAAGTTAGTATCCCTATATTAATTTTATACCCTCATAGAACCAATGATGACGTTGTCTATTAACAAGATGCAAATAAGCTTCTGGTAATAAACCACCATCATCGCGATTCAATGGGGCGTGGGCGCTATTGATATGCCAAGCGTCCAGACAACGTCTCTGATGGTACTGTGGAATGCCTCACTGCCGGTTTATTAGCAAAAGCTTATTTGCATCTTGTTAATAAATAACGTCATCATCGGTTCTATGAGGGTATAAATAGTGATCCTAACTTTACAACGATCACCCCTGATGAAGACACTAGATTGAAGTGTCGAAACGTTGGATCATGGACACTAACTTTTAAAGTTTACGTTCAAAAATCTTTTTAAAGCCAGAGTAGCGTCAAACTTTCATATTACAGTAACTTTCATATTAACTCGCATATTAAGTTTCATATTAACTCGCATATTAACTTTCATATTACAGTAACTTTCATATTAACTTGCATATTAAGTTTCATATTAACTCGCATATTAACTTGCATATTAACTTTCATATTAACATTCATATACCCGTTGAAGTAATTACCTTAATAGTTTTATATGAACCACTGTAAAGATAGTTCTCTGAAGCAACTAAAGCTCGAACCCAGTGATTAAGAGCGGTCAATTCATTTACTTGTTTAAATGTCTCGAGATCCCAGACCTACAGAAAATTCGAATTACGAAATCATCGGACAGGATGAATAACTCATAAACCCATCCAACAACAACTACTGTCTACTGTCGACTTTCTACAGTCTCAACATTCGTAATTCTCCATAATATTTCCTTTACTAGGCTCAAATTTACCTTTATTTTCTTAAGTGATCCACTGAACAACATATTCTTCTTCGCGACAAGTGTACAAACTGGATTCTCGTGGCCGCGAATTTTATCTACGAATTCCAGGGTCGAACAATCCCAAACCTACACAATTTAACGATGATATTGAGTGATAAACAGAACAGAAAAAAAGAGATAATCGAATGGAACGAAACGTTAAAAAAGCAACGGATGCTGACAATCGTTAGATAAAACGTCGTTGTTGCTGCTGCTGTTGTTGTTGCGGTTGTTGTTATTGTTGCGGTTATTGTTGCAGTTGTTGTTGCTGCTGCTGTTGTTGTCGTTGTTGTTGTCGTTGTTGTTGCTGTTGTTGTTGTCGCTGCTGTGGTTATTGCTGCTGTGGTTGTTGTTGCTATTGTTGTTGCTATTGCTATTGTTGTGGTTGTTGTTGTTGTGGTTGTTGTTGCTTCTGCTGTTGTTGTTGTTGCTGCTGTGGTTGTTGCTGCTGTGGTTGTTGCTGTGGTGGTGGTTGCTGTGGTGGTGGTTGCTGTGGTGGTGGTTGCTGTGGTGGTGGTTGCTGTGGTGGTGGTTGCTGTGGTGGCTGTTGCTGTGGTGGTTGCTGTTGCTGTGGTTGCTATTGGGCAGTAACCTTTTGACTGTTTACGTGTGAAGAAACATCTTTATGTTAAGATATTTTGTTCGATATAATAAAACACCTGTTGGATTCATCTTCGCCCAATATTACAAAATATCGATTTTCAACATTAGGCTCGACCTTCGGTGTCGCCCAATATTGAATTATTGACTTAAATATTTTGTAATAATTGGGCTCAGAGGAATGCAATAAGTAATATTGTCTACTTACATTTATGGTACAATCTGATGAACCACTATATAATCTCTTCCTGCAATAAGTTTAAAGTATACTTGTAAGTAATATTAATTTTTGAAAACTAAAGTCTGTATGACAAATTTATTGTCAATGTACTCAATATAAAAACAGTTACCCTTCCAATGCCAACAAAAGCAGTACAAGCTTCATATGCAATTCCAACCTCGCTCCCACGCTATTCTTCGTTTCCACGCGGGGTAGTGAAAAAAGATCCTGGGAACGAAGTGGACTGCGCATGCGTTTATTACGTGTGCATGAAGTGCTGCAATGGTCGGACTCTTTAGTATACCCAAGGCTAACCCACGCCAAATGACTTTTCTAACCCTAACCCTTAGAAAACTTGTTAGGCGGGGGGGTTAGGGAAAGGATCTTTGTTGTTTTGGGGTTGGTTCCAGTCGTCTCTCCACATTTCGAATTTTCAGTAAATAAATAAATTACCGTAGAATCTCGAAAGTAACCGCCCCCTCAAAAGTGGCCGCTTTTTAAAATAATTACTACGAAAATCCGAAAGTAGCCGCCCCTCTTAATGTAATCCCCCCCCCCGAAAGTAGCCACTTCCGATGTCTATAACTATTGTATAAATAAGTTGTAACATCTGTTTAACAATTTATTTTGAATGGCATGGATTAAAACATGTATAAAACAGTAATATCAAAGATTCAGGAATTTCAGACAGTAGTTTTGACTTTGTCATCGTTCAGACATCCTCTTCCATTTTATACCATGCCTGAAATAGGACAGAGGTTTCGAAAAAAAGTTTATAGTACGCGTTCCATCGTAACATGCAATTGGTCGCTGTAAAACTATTTCGGTTTGAAGGGTTGCTGTAAAACTATTTGCGTGTATCATTTTAATGATACGCGTCAGATATTCCGCGTGGGAACTGGGTCGGACAATGTAAGCATGTTACGATAGAACGCGTACCATGGCATTATTTTGTGAACTGTCGTCCTATTTTAGGCTGCTTATATTCCATTTCGGTATCTGAATATTCGGTATCGAGGACGGTAAATTATCAGCATTAGATAATAATTAACAACTCTTGTTGTTAATGTAATTTAATCAAAATAAAACAAAACTTTGAAACGTTGTGCAAAATGTACAGTAGTGGTTAAAATTTGGCCGATGCTAAAAATAACAACCCGAAAGTTACCCTGGCGAAAATGTGTTCATGAATTGATGAACTTTCATGGGTCGTTCATGAATGTTCATATCCGTTCATGAATAGTTCATGTTCAGTTCATCAAAAATGAAACATGTAGTTCATGAATAACTGTTCATGTAATAGATCAAACACGAGTTTGAGTGTTTCATCAGGGGTTCCAAACACGAGAAAACAAATGAAAACCGAGGGCGTAGCCCGAGGTTTTTATTGTTTTCGAGTGTTTGGAGTCCCTGATGAAACACGACAAACGAGTGTTTGATCTAGCTTCTCAAATGAGTATTCCTATAGCGATTTGCTCCCATAGCGATTTTATTTTAATATGTAGATTAAGAAATGTGATCCAGTTCACTAGGAAATTTCATACAGGTTTTCATTGGGCATCAAAACTCATGCATGTGATGTGGTATACGTTCATGGATTGGCTATGATAATTCATGAATTATTAATGAGTTTGAGAAGAACTATTCATGAATGTATTTCATGAACAGTTCATGAGGTTTCATGAACAGTTCATGAGGTTTGATGAACAACAAATTAGTTCATGAACTTTATGTTCATTATGTTGAATATTCATAGAATCTATTGATTATTTCATGAACTTATTATTCATGAAAATTTCATGAAACTTGTTCATGACTATTTAATGAAATTTTGATGAACAACAATCACATTTAAATGACAAAATACAGTTATTCATGAAAGGTTCATGAAATTTGGTCATGAATTTTTATTGGTGATCATTTCATGAAATGTACTAAATTAATTTGATTCCACTGTAGCGCAGAAACTGCGCTGTGACACAAATCCGCATGTCTTTGTTGCCAGTTTTACTGCAAAATTGGTCTTAAGCTTCTTTATATTTTACTGAGACATTTTACACAGTGAGTCAGTATACTCAGTACTGGTCTGGCTCGTGGCTATATATAGATTAGCTAAGAATCAAAAAGTCAAACCGTACCATAATTCATTTTAGTCTACATTAAAGTGAATTGTCGTGAAGAATGAGCCGTTTAGTCCAAATGCTATAGTTGTCTGAATGAGCGCGTGTACTTTTACTTCGAATTTTTCCATTTTGACCCAATATAATTGGCAGGAAATAGCAAAAATACTTTGTTGATGCTGAAGAGATAATTACTTAATCTCTTCGTTAATAGACTCTTAAAAAAAGGAGGAAAAGTGCGCTGGAACTTGCATTTAATGCTGCTATAGCTCTCAGTCTGCTGAAATTCTCTTCAACCAAATTAACAATTGCACAATCGGTGCCATTCAGAGGTGAATCTATGTCAAATAATATAATATAATGAATATGTTTTGTCTTTGTACCTTGCATACACAAAATGTTCATGAACTTATGGTTCATGAACTATCACTATCATGAACTCGGCCATTTAATGTTTTGATGCACGGGCATGAACTGTTCATAATTATGTACTTATCATCGATATTCATGGACAAAATTCATGAACTATTCATGAACAATTCATCAAATTTTCATGAACCGGCCATTTAATGTTCATGAGTTATTTCATGAACATGAACAATGTTCATGAAAATGTTCATGAATTGTTCATGAATGTTCAATGTTCATATGTAGACCATTTTGCCAAATTCAGCTCATGAACTGTTCATGAACTAAAATGTTCATGAACTTGTTGTTCATGAATAATAAATTTCATGAAGCAGCCATTTAATGTTCATGCATATTCATGAATAGTTCATGAATTTATCAAGAATATTCATGAACATTATTCATGAATTATTCATGAACAATTCATCAAATTTTCGCCTGGGATTAGCGCCCTCCAAAAGTAACCGCCCATCCGAAAGACCGAAAGTAGCCGCCCTTAGAGGTCACTAATTTCGAAAGTAGCCGCCCCGGCTACTTTCGAGATTATTCTATGGTATTTCATTTCTTACATACCCATCAGAACAGAGAGTCAACACGATTCCAGCATGTCCTTCCATTGTTTTTACGCAGTTGTACGTAGATTGTGTATCCCACACCTAAAATACAAGCACAAAACAAGTCAATGCTTTGTCTTCCTTAGCCTTAACTTCGCTGTGATTTCTTTTTCTCATGTCTCAAAAACGTTTAAGATTTGGTGGAGAAAATACGGTCGGTCAGGAAACCGGAACCACGCATTAATTTGTACTTGGCCCATTAACTTCCAAATATCAACATGGGCTACACTGTACCTTAATGGACTTGTCTGATGACCCGCTGTATAACCACTCGCCATTTGACACACACAAGGCCCACACTGGCCCCTACAGAAATGTCCAAAATAAGTGAGAAAAAAGAGTCTGGTCAAACGGTCGCAACATTTTGGTGTACATTTCCTGCCAAATCAGCAACCTATATTACGTTTGGGGATTTTACATATTCGTAATATTTGGGTCTTCCTGAAGTTCCTGAGCAAAATCATAATATATCTTGTCAGCCGAAAATTTCATCTTCATGGACTTTTTTGCTGTTACAGTTATCGGATGTGATGTCACATTAGAGGCATTTTTGTGGCAAGTAAACAAAAGAAAACTGGTTTGGAATGCCTCTTGTGACATCACATCCGGTAACTTTAACAGCGAAATGAAATTCTCAGCTGACAAGATATATTATGATTTTGCTCAGGAAGACCAAAATATTAAATATATGTAAAATACCCAAACATGAGATGGGTACATTAAAGCATTGACCAGCCTGTCAATGTCATTTTCGTACGGAAATCAGTGAGTGCAAAAAAAGAAAGGATAATTTCAGGGTCATTCTATCATCCACTAACCTGATGTCCAACAAATGTCCCTCGGCATTTGAACAATGGGTAAATATCAAACGCTAAATAAATTAAATAACGTTTTCTTAATTTTGTCACCAATCGGACAAAGAGTGATAATGGAATATCATTTTATATTTAAGAAACTTACATCCAGCGCCCCATAATCGAACTTCAACGTCCGAAATGTCATCCTAGATAGCGAGAAAAAGAAATTGAACGCCGTACATGTAATAGGGGATATCCATAAAGAAATTCCTAATGGTTTCCGTGTTTGGATACTGTGATCCAAACACGCGGGAATTTGCGAGACTGGAGAAAAGCGTAAAAAAAACACGAGCCGCTAGGCGAGTGTTTTTTTAGCTTTTCGAAAGTCGAGCAACTTCCCAAGTGTTTGGATAACAGTATCCAAACACGGAAAAACCATTAGGTATTTCTTTTATAAAATAATACAAGAGAACAAGCAGAAAAACTTTAGGAAATTTTTGGCGGGAAATTTCCGTGTTTGGATGGCCTGATCCAAACACGGGTATTGACCAATCAGAGCTTGCGTAGCATACATGTTATTTTATAAAGGCTCTTCTTCATGTATTGGGACACATAAATTTAGCACTGTATGTAACTGCCTAGCTCATTCTTTAAAAAATCTCTAAACCTATCCAGATAAAATAAACCTATCCTAGCTAAAATAAACGGGATTTTATAAAGAACAAGGCAGTTCTATACAGTACTAAAATTCTGTATCCAAGTGTTGAAAACAAGATGGTGCCGTCTTCCCGTGTGAAGTTTATATTTTGGTCGTGTGGATGTACATCTGAGCGACTAGTACATTTTACAAGCGTCTCTGCTGGCTCCAAAACATTATAATATTATAAATAATAATAATAATAAAGACGTATTAGGAGCATTATACAATAGTCTCAATGCTCTTACAACAATATATTGTTAATTTTACATATTAACGAAACGATAACAACAGATTGTGTAGATCACTGACCTTCAGTTTAGACATGACTCTTCTGGTTTCCATGATTTCTGAAGAGAGTTTCGTGTGACCTTCGTCAAGGAAATCTATGGAAAAAAGAACCAACTGTAATGCTATCGGTTCATCCGTCGTCAGTTTATCCATCATTCTGTTTAATTATCTGGTTTCATCAGTCAGTCTTTCTGCCTCTCTTCCTGTCTGTCTGTCTGTTTGTCTGTGTCTGTCTATATATGTCTGTCTGTGTCTGTCTATATATGTCTGTTTGTGTGTCTGTCTGTCTGTATCTGTCTATATATGTCTGTTTGTGTGTGTGTGTGTGTGTGTCTGTCTGTCTGTATCTGTCTGTCTGTATCTGTCTGTATCTGTATCTGTCTGTCTGTATCTGTCTGTATGTATCTGTCTGTCTGTCTGTCTGTCTGTATCTGTCTGTCTGTATCTGTCTGTATCTGTATCTGTATCTGTATCTGTCTATCTTCTGTCTGCGAGAGTCCGTAATAGCGAGAGTCCGCAATAGCGGGATGCGATGTACACAGTACAAGTCAAAATAATGGCTAATTAAACGGCACTCTCGCTTACTTTATATTTTTCTGTTTGTCATTTTTGTCGACAGAAATGATGACGAACGGAATCTACAATGTACTTCCACTGACAAATAGCAAGATGTAAATATGTCACTCGATAAATTTAAAAAATCATTCGCTTTCATGTGTCGAGAGAAAAATATGTCCAAGGTGTCCGTTGTAACGAGAGTAGAACAATAAAAATGTTTTTTTTGGGGACCACATGAAGTGTCCGCAATTCCATAATAGTGAGAGTCCGTATTATAATAGCAATAGTTATTTCAATACATTTCATAGTAGTTTCGGCCGGGGATTTACCAACTGTCCTTAATAGCGGGGTGTCTGTAATAACTGGGTGTCCGCAAGGCAAGAGTTGACTGTACATCTATTTGATTCAATGAATATCTAAGTTCGTCCCTCTGTCTTTCCAACCTCATGTTCGTCTGTCAAAACCATCCTAACACATTTCTATTCTGTCTATTTCTATTTCTATTTTGTCATTTGAATCAGTGTGTCGCCACTTTCTAGCCCTCTGTCTCGCTATCACATATAGCAACACACCTATTTTTGATGTTTTATATCTGCTATTGATTTTACTATTTTACCTAGGCGAATATCGACGGTTTTCTCCACTCGGTCCATTCTTTCTGTCATTTTCATCAACAAAGATCTGAGGAAAATAATTTCCTAAAATCCAACAAACAAAAAGATAGGTACGCTTAGACGTACATGTATCTACTGCCTGATGAAATGAATGAATGAATGAATGATACAATGAATGATACAATGATAACTTACTATAGTAAGTACATTGAAAATTATATATAATATTATATACATCACTCGTTAAAATGTATAATTATAAAAAATAATTTCCCAACGCAACCATGTGATAAATCAGACATAGTTTAACGCTACTCTGGCTTTAAAAAGTTTTTTGAACGTAACTTAAAAGTTACTCACTGTCCATGACCCAACGTTTCGACACTCCAGTCTAGTCAGGGGAGGATCTAGGAATTTTTATACCTTAGTCAAAATGGAACACGGAAACTATAAACTCGAATCGTTACACGAATGGTTTCTATGTAAATATATGTTATATGTTAATTGAGCAATGCAATGATTACGGCCAGAGAAGCACAATTCGCAGTTTAAGACAAGTAAGACAGTCAATCAATATATCATTTACATGATCACCGGACAAGTTTTGCCTTTCCGATCCCAGACATCTTCTCTGCGCCAAAATTCCTGCTAAGAAAGCTTGAAGTGCTGTTTACCGCCCTGTGTCACTATCCTCCGCAGAGTGCGAGATAGGTGCGAGATAGGTGCGAGATATATAGGTGCGAAATAGGTGCGAAATAGGTGCTAAATAGGTGCGAGATAGGTGCGAGTTAGGTGCGACATAGGTGCGAGATAGGTGCGAGATAGGTGCGAAATAGGTGCGAGATAGGTGCGAGATAGGTGCGAGATAGGTGCGAGATAGGTGCGAGATAGGTGCGAAATAGGTGCGAAATAGGTGCAAGATAGGTGCGAGATAGATGCGAAATAGGTGCGAGATAGGTGCGAGATAGGTGCGAAATAGGTGCGAAATAGGTGCGAGATAGGTGCGAAATAGGTGCGAAATAGGTGCGAAATAGGTGCGAGATAGGTGCGAGATAGGTGCGAAATAGGTGCGAGATAGGTGCGAAATAGGTGCGAAATAGGTGCGAGATAGGTGCGAGATAGGTGCGAGATAGGTGCGAGATAGGTGCGAGATAGGTGCGAAATAGGTGCGAGATAGGTGCGAGATAGGTGCGAGATAGGTGCGAGATAGGTGCGAAATAGGTGCGAAATAGGTGCGAAATAGGTGCGAAATAGGTGCGAGATAGGTGCGAAATAGGTGCGAAATAGGTGCGAGATAGGTGCGAAATAGGTGCGAAATAGGTGCGAAATAGGTGCGAGATAGGTGCGAGATAGGTGCGAGATAGGTGCGACATAGGTGCGAGATAGGTGCGACATAGGTGCGACATAGGTGCGAAATAGGTGCGAGATAGGTGCGAGATAGGTGCGAGATAGGTGCGAGATAGGTGCGAGATAGGTGCGAAATAGGTGCGACATAGGTGCGACATAGGTGCGACATAGGTGCGACATAGGTGCGAGATAGGTGCGAGATAGGTGCGAGATAGGTGCGAGATAGGTGCGAGATAGGTGCGAGATAGGTGCGAGATAGGTGCGAAATAGGTGCGAAATAGGTGCGAAATAGGTGCGAAATAGGTGCGAGATAGGTGCGAGATAGGTGCGAAATAGGTGCGAGATAGGTGCGAGATAGGTGCGAGATAGGTGCGAGATAGGTGCGAGATAGGTGCGAGATAGGTGCGAGATAGGTGCGAGATAGGTGCGAGATAGGTGCGAAATAGGTGCGACATAGGTGCGAAATAGGTGCGAGATAGGTGCGAGATAGGTGCGAGATAGGTGCGAAATAGGTGCGAAATAGGTGCGAAATAGGTGCGAAATAGGTGCGAAATAGGTGCGAGATAGGTGCGAGATAGGTGCGAAATAGGTGCGAAATAGGTGCGAGATAGGTGCGAGATAGGTGCGAGATAGGTGCGAGATAGGTGCGAAATAGGTGCGAAATAGGTGCGAGATAGGTGCGAAATAGGTGCGAAATAGGTGCGAGATAGGTGCGAAATAGGTGCGAGATAGGTGCGAGATAGGTGCGAGATAGGTGCGAAATAGGTGCGAGATAGGTGCGAGATAGGTGCGAAATAGGTGCGAGATAGGTGCGAGATAGGTGCGAAATAGGTGCGAGATAGGTGCGAAATAGGTGCGAGATAGGTGCGAGATAGGTGCGAAATAGGTGCGAAATAGGTGCGAGATAGGTGCGAGATAGGTGCGAGATAGGTGCGAGATTGGTGCGAGATAGGTGCGAGATAGGTGCGAGATAGGTGCGAGATAGGTGCGAAATAGGTGCGAGATAGGTGCGAAATAGGTGCGAGATAGGTGCGAGATAGGTGCGAGATAGGTGCGAAATAGGTGCGAAATAGGTGCGAGATAGGTGCGAGATAGGTGCGAAATAGGTGCGAAATAGGTGCGAAATAGGTGCGAGATAGGTGCGAGATAGGTGCGAGATAGGTGCGAGATAGGTGCGAGATAGGTCATAGGTGCGAGATAGGTGCGAGATAGGTGCGAGATAGGTCATAGGTGCGAGATAGGTGCGAGATAGGTGCGAAATAGGTAAGGTAAAGGTAAAACTTTATTTCAACACGCTAAGGCCATTCAAAAAAATATCCCGGTTTATCATCAGCGCCCGCATCAGTTCTTTGTGCTGCATGGAATTTATTTTTATTTTTTATTATCAATAAAATGACCGTTTTTAACAAAAATATTACCATCACTTAAATGAAACACACGCGATAGACCCACGCGATAGTCCCACGTGATAGACCACGCGAGATATTCACAATGTTCGGCCATTTTGAAACACAAAGTTTTTAATAATAAATGTATTTATTATATTTAGTATTTTTAATAATGGTTTTCGTTATATTGCAAGCCAGATGTTCCACAAATATTATAAAAAAATGGTATGGTTGTAATATGTCAGGTAGCATTGATTTGCTGAATATGCCTCTGGTAATTTGGACGGAATTGCAATACCGAATACGTTTATCTCTGCCAGTCCTGATGGCGTTCTTTGATCCGAATTGATTCCAACTTGACTGCTGGCGATGTAATCCCTTCCATTGGTCCATATGTTATTTCCATTATTTCCATCTTTCAAGTCATGGAAAATTAGAACTGTTTTATTAAATAATTGTGCTTCGTATACCATTATTTTATGTAAAATCAACCAGACGTCACTGAGACGTGTGAATTTGAACATGTTCTTCCCTGCATATAACGAATTTGATGCCATCAAATATTTTAAAAAAAATAAAAATCCGCCCGCCCGCACGTATTTTTCTTGTGGCTACTGATGATAAATTGGGATATTTTTTTGAATGGCCTAAGGCGTTATGTAAATACTTACGGTAGCTTGGGACAATTCAATTTTATCGTAGGACTGTGGTTTAAAACATAATTAACCAATTTCTGAATGTTGGACACGCTGATATTACTTGAGTGATTAATCCAACAGCATTTTCCGTGGCCTTTGTGACCGAAAATTCGAAGACGAAATGTTGACGAAAAAAGTGAGCCCAACATTTCGTGTTTTGACCAGCGCGTGCTCAGGACGTCAAGTAGCGTAATTAAAATGCCCCAACCTGTCATATTCATATGTCAATCAAAAAGAAACCTTCCGTGAAATTTCGGTTCTTTAATCCTAATCGTAACCTTAATCCTAACCTTAACCACCGGAACCTCACTGTCACGTGTAAAAGACGTTGCTTGAATCTTCAACTGGTTGGACTGGTTGGTTTCGAACAAATGGCATTTTGGATATGACATGAATGGGCCAGAAGCCAGCACCAGATTCAATATTGGTAGTTTTTGTCATGAGAGTCACAAGGATGCAAGAAATCAGGGTGCCGTAACATGTGCGTCTGCGTTGCTACCATTAGCATGATTTAAATTCATACAAACTGGTCTCTAGTGACACCCAGGCGTCTCAATCCTTAAAAGACTATTTTGACTGTTCCGAAAACGCGCTATTAGCCGCAAAATATTAAACGATGTATTTTTAGCAGTAGTAATAAGTAAAATTTAATAACAAACGTGGTACAGTGACACACTGATTTCCTCATTACACTGTACAATCTCTAGAGAGAAAATGTTTAAAAATGTTCAAAATTATTAAAATTTGTCAAGACAAGAATTGTAAAATAGTGTTAAAAATTCTTAAAACATAACTCGACTATAAACTGATTAAACTGCAGCCTAATGTCTAATGAACCGTTCTACTGCTATCTGATTTCATTACAAAGATTGATACACATCCAACTATAGCTATCACTGATAAAAACTCGGACAAAGAACATGTGTCTATCTTTATCAGGATGCCACACTACACTGTCAGAGATTCTTAACATGAGCAGCTACGAGTCCCAGTCAACAAGTAATATACAAACGAATGTTGAAAGGATTTCAAAATATGCAAGAGAGGAAAAAATGAGATTAAATCTGAAGAAAACGAAAGAAATGGTCATAGATTTTCGCACAAACAAATCTGAAATACCAGCAATTACGATTGACAATGGCTATAATCGAAAGAAAAACATCGTACAAGCTTTTAGGTATTTTGATTGAGTCAGATCTTAAATGGCACGAAAACACCTGTTCAATTGTTAAAAAAGGAAGAAAACGTCTTTTCTACCTAAAAGTGCTTAAGAAATACAGTGCACCAGCAAAAGACCTTCTGACGTGTTGGAATATGGTGACATATTGTGGCACGGAGGCCTAACATCATCAGAAAGCCAAGACATTGAAAGAATTCAGAAACGAGCTCTTAGTATTATAGCTCCAGATTTAAAATACGAAGAAGCTTTAGCAACATATAAATTACCTTCTCTTAAAGAAAGACGGGAGAAGCACTGCGTAGAATTAATTAAGCGAATGCTATCTTCGTCGCATAAGCTACATCATCTCCTTCCAGAAAAAGTTCAAAACGTTCGGGAAAGAAATACAAGATATAATGGTAATAAACTTTATAATTTTAAATGTAAAACTGAACGTTTTAAAAATAGCCCATTGGTGTATGCAATTGATAAATATAATAGTAGTAAAATTTCGAGTGTTGGAATACATACATTTTAAGACCAAACCGGGACCAGTTGCGAAAAATGCAACTTCAACGCCTTCCGGCTGGAATTGAACCCGCGACCCTGTGATGCTGGTGCTGAGTGCAGTGCTCTGACCACTGAGCTACGGAAGCCGTTGCCGAGAGCCTAGTCGTGGTAATGCCATGATAAGATTCTGGGTATATTATAGGTAATATTTGGTATTTCAGGACTTATAGAAGGACTTACATACAAAATTAGAGCTCTTTCATATCTCACATCTTTCTGAGAAACCACCGACGTCATGAGGTTTGCAAATTTTCAGAAAATCAGGTAATTACAAATATAGTAAATTAATTTGGCATCGCTATTTTGGTGTAATGATGTTAAGTTTCACAAAGTGTCGTAATGTTGGGAACTAGTCTGAGGTGCAGCGTGACGTGAGTTGAGTGTTGATGCGAGTTGAGTGTTGAGATGTGAAGGAGATAAAACAGTGAGTGTGCTATTTTAGTGATGTGCGTGAGTTTAGACCTAAGGAATGCGAGATCAGTCAGTCAACGAGTGTTTAATGAGTGTACCAATGAAGAAAGTGAGAGCTAAGAGTTTTGAGTGAGATGAGAGTTTGCGTGAAAGTAGAATTAAGTAATTAAGGCGGGGCAGGGGTTATTCTAAGGAAAATTTACAACTCCAGTTAAACTAAAAATCTCCATCCGGTGCGTAACGAAGGCGCACATTTCTAGAGTCGTAAAAATCCGTCCACTGGACGTCCATGTAGAAGACTTTATAATTCTCCTTACACGAATTCTGGTGTTGTCAGAAATTTATGTATGAACGAACATGAGTGGAGATGTTGCCAAAACATCAAAGTCAAGCTTCCACAGTACCACACTAATTCTCTTCTTCGATGGATTTTACTGGCACTATACAAGTACTTCTGTTACTTCTTTCTCTACATTCTCCGATGATAAACAACAGATAATTCTGATAGATAATTCTGAAGAACGAGTGAAAAACTTTAAGATTGAAATAGCACTTACGTCAGATCAGTCTGTGTCTGAATTTCAAATTCAGAACGATACAGATACAAACACGTGTGCTCCATCAAAAAAACAAAGAAGTGAATATAATGGCAAACAGTTAAAGTGCCCCTAACCTCAACATTTTTTATTGTCTTATTTTGGAAGAACTTTTAAAATGATAAAGTAACTTCTTTTGAAGATTTTCACTTCTTCGCTTTCTTTTTGAGATATATCAGTTTGTTTGATATGCAAATATCTGGAATTTCGTCATACATGCATAATGAGTTATCAGAGAATGTTATATATCTTTGCGTTCATTAAATAAAAACACTAAAGTGTGAATAACACGTGTGTGCGTTTCTCCCACAACACCAAACTTCTTGCCTTTTAAAGGATTTCGTTCGATAGTGAAAGAGATATACACATTTGTCCAATAAGTCATCATGCATGTGTGACGAAATTCCAGACATTTTTATATCAAACAAACTGATATATCTCAAAAAGAAAGCAAAGAAATGAAAATCTTCAAAAGAAGTTACTTTATCATTTTGAAAGTTCTTCCAAACAAGACAATAAAACATTTTGAGGTTATGGGCACTTAAACATGAAAAATTTCAAACATTGGACGAGTAAAAAGCAGCACTTTTTTAGATGTACGTGAAGTATATGTTTTCAAAATTTAGACACTGTCAAGCTATTTGTGAAAACGAAATTACTGCAGCAATAATCCAAGAAGGTGGTGCAGTTTACCAATCTAGAACAATGGAACACCATGTACAAACAGAATACCACAACGAAGCTTTGAAATCTGAAAGCTTAAAAAAGTTGCCTGCTGAAAAGGTTTATCAGCAAACACCAATAGGATCTCTTATTTCAACTGCTAATGAAGAATTAGTAAACAAAATGGGTAAACTTATGCTTCATGTGTATAATGACGCTTACATTATCTGCATACAGTAATAAAACGTGTTGTGCAGCGTAGGCATGAGTGTAGAAATACAAATCAAATATCAGATTCCATTACCTTTAATTGAAAGGAAGAGCTGCGTTTTAAAAGAATTCTAAACTTACTCTCACAATAGGTTTCGGCGCATTGTTCGTTGGACAATATGTGCTTGCCGATGGATGAGTCACAAGTACATGTAATCAATGAATCCGAACGGCATTGTCTCGTGGGCTGTTGACGCGATGATTTAATTTTGTTACGAATAACACTGGGCACATCACACATGTTGCTTGATTCTATCACCCAGGCTTTGGGTATCTACATAGCGAGAACCAAGAGAATTTGAAATTCTATGGTCGCAACTAGAAAGATTAACTCCTCATAATACCGAATTTACTAACTGCATGCAAGGGCGTCAATCCTGGGGGGGATGTATCCCCCCACTTTTTGACCAATGTATGATTATCCCCTTCTGACTTTCCGCAAACGATGCAGTCATCCCCCCACTTTCAGACACGGATTTTCGCGCTTGACTGCATGTAAGGCAAAACCCTCTGTCCTCTGATTTTGCCCATGCATACTGTGGTACACCAATTCAATCTAATTTTATTACACCAATTCAATTTCTAAGATGTCTTTTTTGACCTAATGATAGTAGCTACAAAAGGTGCTTTGCAAATACAATGTATAAGCAGGTTGATGGCGTAGCAATGGGATCGCCATTAGGTCCAATATTAGCCAATGTTTTTGTGGGATACTGTTTGAACATAACTCTGCAATATTACGTAGTTGGTATAAACGTTATGTTGATGATGTACTTTTGCTCTCTTCCGAGATGATAAAACTGCTTCTTCATTCTTAACCACGTTCTGCTGGTTCTTCCGGTTCTTCTGAACCAGGTTCTGGTTCAGGTGAACCAGGACCTGGTTCTGGTTCTTCTGGTTGGTTCAAAGAACCAGAACCAGGTCCTGCTGGTTCACCTGAATCAGAACCAGGTTCTGGTTCAGGTGAACCAGGTTCTGGTTCAGGTGAACCAGGTTCTGGTTCAGGTGAACCAGGTTCTGGTGAACCATTCTGGTTCAGGTGAACCAGGTTCAGGTTCAGGTGAACCAGGTTCTAGTTCAGGTGAACGAGGTTCTGGTTCAGGTGAACCATTCTGGTTCAGGTGAACTCAGGTGAACCATTCTTGTTCAGGTGAACCAGGTTCTGGTTCAGGTGAACCAGGTTCTGGTTCAGGTGAACCATTCTGGTTCAGGTGAACCATTCTGGTTCAGGTGAACCAGGTTCTGGTTCAGGTGAACCATTCTGGTTCAGGTGAACCAGGTTCTGGTTCAGATGAACCAGGTTCTGGTTCAGGTGAACCATTCTGGTTCAGGTGAACTCAGGTTCTGGTTCAGGTGAACCAGGTTCTGGTTCAGGTGAACCATTCTGGTTCAGGTGAACCAGGTTCTGGTTCAGGTGAACCAGGTTCAGGGTTCAGGTGAACCATTCTGGTTCAGGTGAACCAGGTTCTGGTTCAGGTGAACCAGGTTCTGGTTCAGGTGAACCATTCTGGTTCAGGTGAACCATTCTGGTTCAGGTGAACTCAGGTGAACCATTCTGGTTCAGGTGAACCAGGTTCAGGTTCAGGTGAACCAGGTTCAGGGTTCAGGTGAACCATTCTGGTTCAGGTGAACCAGGTTCTGGTTCAGGTGAACCATTCTGGTTCAGGTGAACCATTCTGGTTCAGGTGAACCATTCTGGTTCAGGTGAACTTTCACGGTTACTGAACACATTGTATTTTCTGTATAATGAAGCAGTTATCCAATAGCTTTGGGTTTAATGTTGCAGGTGAACCAGCAGAACCAGGTTCTGGTTCTTCTGGTTCAGGTGAACCAGCAGAACCTGGTTCTGGTTCTTGGTTCTGGTTCAGCAGAACCTGGTTCAGATGAACCAGACGAACCAGATGAACCAGCAGAACCAGTACCTGGTTCAGATGAACCAGTCCGAACTCGCTTCAATTCGCTTGCATGCCTTGCAACGACTATATGTTGTCATGTTGACGTTTCGTCCACGGTTCTGCGAGTTCTTTCTTTAATCTCTCATCCGTGTTTCTATCCTTCATCAGTTTGCGGGTTTACAGGTCTCGTAAATGCTTTTCAGACTGCGATTCATTGACAACAAGCTGAGGCAAGGGTGAAGACCCTGGGTCGAGTTATTGCGCAATTTTGCAAATTTGTCGAACCCCAAGAAAAATAACAAAAATAACGAAGCTGGTTTTAAGACTTGGTGCTACCACAGTAGCCCAAGTAATAAAGAAATTTAGTTCTAAAGTGTTCGATGTACCGATTTCATTACTGATTTGTACGACAATATATGGTCTCTATATGCACAATATATGGTCTATCACAAAGGCTTTTCTTGTAGGCCTCGTACGTAAGATATCCTATTTTACATGTAATAAAGAAGTGTTCGTTCGATGTACCGATTACGACAATATACGGCATCTTATTATCTAGAAGGTTGTTTGACACAAGGATAACTAATAACTTAAATAGTATATGAAAGCAACAGCCGGACCCCAGATACCTGCCAAGCTGCCCAAGGTGTTAAAGTGCATATAAACCCAAATTCGTTTTATTCTCATTAAATTTGTCACGTCACCAGGATTCGAATGATATATATTACATCTTGTTTGAATAAAAACTCATTTTGTTAGCGCTTGCCAAACATGCCAAAAAAGACGAATTTTTATTGTTTTCAAAAATCATGACCGGTAGTACGGGATCTGGGTACTAGTAGTGTTGTGACGTCTATGGTAAACATAGTGTTTTCAATACGTTGTTGCTGGCTATTCCAATACGGCAATACATAATCTAGCGCTGAAAAGTTGGGAATACTTCATAAATTTCTTTTGCTAACGATAAAGCGAAGAAACGAAGAAAACAATGGAGATTGTATGGAACAAATACGCGACTCCTTTGTGGGTTCCCACTTTGCTCTCTTAGTTTTCACGAAATCATCCGATTTTCGATTTAATAAGGCCTTGCCTGGACAGAAGATGAACTAGGAATTGCTGTTGTTCCAACAATCCATAGAAACGATCGAGGAGAACCCGATGTCGAAAAGCCGAAAAGGAGACGCCGCCAGTTAGGAGATAAATATTATGCGCCAGCGCCGATATATTTTATGCCTTTGGCTTTTATATGCACTGTGTATCATGTTTCCTGCGTGGGACTAGAAGCTTTTCGCGACGCTGTAATAAGAAACATTTAATTATTTTAGAGAACAAAAATAATGTTAGAGTCACAAGCGATCGATGAGGTTCAGACATAGCTTTCGGATGTTGAAAGTAGTTTTATAAACGACGCCTGTCTCGAGGCCTGTCAGATTCGGCTGAAAGCCTGTAGGCTGTAACAACATGAACATATCTTCGTCGTCGTCTCGCGTCGACAACTTATCTTCTGTCGCTTCGCTCATTATTTCCACTTGATAATCGTATTCCGTGTTAAAATATGAACTATTAGACAAAGAATAACTCTCTGTCTGGTTTAGAATGGTGTAACGCTATCCAACAGCGTCAAGGACCATCACCATGCCTTTTGAAACAACCCGTGGAGATAGAATACATTTCACTTTGCAGCGGAGTCTTGAGTAGATGCGCACATACCATCATTCACAGAGTCACAAGCGGTCGACGAGGTTCAGCCTTAGCTTTCGGATGTTGAAAGTGGTTTTTATATCGAAGCCGGCGAAGCGCAAACGACGCTTGTCTGATTCGGCTGGATAACATATGCCTCATAATGGCTGCAACATACTGTCGACGCGGGCCACATCTTCGACGACATTATTCTCATCTTCTGTCGCTTCTCCCACTATTTCCACTTCATAATCGTATTCCGCGTTAAAATATGAACTATTAGACGAAGAATGACTTCCTGAATTTGAATTTTACATCGGCAATACGCTTCGACAAGAACAACGTTTCTTCACGTTTTTACTATGAAAACCATAGTAATTCTCGGCCGGAAGTAAAACGAGTGACTACATAGACGTCACAAACAACTCTCGACCCAGACTCCGTACTACCGGTCATGAAATCAAAATATCCAACTTTGGGAGCTTGTAGAATCTTTGTTTTTCATTTTTACTCGATTAAATAATCTGCAAAAAACCTTCTATCCATCTCCTCTTTCGTTTGAGCCAGAAACGAATTTGGGTTTATATGCACTTTAAACGTAAGGATAACAGTGCGTTTGACTCCGGGCAGCTGTTTGGCAAAACCTCACAATAAGATACGTTTTCAATTAGTATATATATATATATTTTCGCTTTCGTTTTTACACGTTTTTAGAAAATCAGGTGTATATCTTTGAGATTATTCGACAAAATCACTTGAAATTTTGCACATTACCGTGGGAACGCAGTAGAAAACCCATAAGTCCAAATTCCAAGTTATTCGCGTTATTTATTCACTCGAGAGTCAAACCTCTCGCACAACAACTCAAATCATAGATGCGAAATCGCACCTATTTCGCACCTATTTCGCACCTATTTCGCACCTATTTCGTACCTATCCCGCATCTATCCAAAGATACGATAATCAAAACCAAATTTCTCTCAAACTACAAAACGATTAACGCCACTACCTTGAACCCAAACACCTTCGTTCGACGTGCGAATCGTTACTTTTTCGGGATTTACTAGCAAACACTGAATTTTATCGTTATTTTCGAAGGGTCAAGGGTATTATTAGGGTCGTTACCTAAGCAACTTTACGGTATTTTCAGACGAACCTGATCTTTGTTTTTCAACCCGGTCTGTAATTCTTCAATTTGGTCAGCTGAGTGTTGCAGAAATTCCTTCAAGAAAACAACAAGAGTTCACCAAAGAGCACCTTGTAGAGGGCCACCCACGGGTGTAGAGGGCCACCCACGGGTGTAGAATGTGTGGATTATTAAAGGGGTGGTTACAGGTTAGACAGCAAGTACCATTTGCATGTCTTACTTTCATTGATTCAAATTTACAGGAATCTAGATGATCTTTAACTTCTTCAGTTGTGCTTTCAAATTGACATCTAGTAGAATGAAAACAAAGTTCATTATCATCGTCGACGTCGTTGTCATCAACATTTAGATAAAAATCGTCGTCGTCGCCATGGTCGTCGTCGCAATGGTCGTCGTCGTAATCATCATCATCGTCCTCGTCATCATCATCGTCATCGACATCTTCACCATCATCACCCACCACCATCACCCACCAACATCACCACCACCATCATCATCATCACCACCACCATCATCACCACCACTATCACCACCACCATCATCACTACCATCTCCACCACCATCATCACAATCACCACTAACATCGTCACCATCATCATCACCACCATCATCTGCACCATCACCACCACCACTATCATCATCACCACCATCGCCATCATCACCACCACCACCAAATCATCACAACTATCACAACTACCTTATCACCACCATTATCACCACCACCTAATCACCACCATCATCACCACCACCATCACCACCATCATCACCACCACCATCACTATCATCGTCATCATCATCACCATCATCATCACCACCATCACCATCACTACCATCACCACCATCACCATCATCACCACTATCACCACCACCTAATCACTACCATTATCACCACCACCTAATCACCACCATCATCATCACCACCATCACCATCACCACCACCATCATGACACCATCACCACCATCACTACCACCACCATCACCACCATCATCACCACCATCATCATCACCACCATCATCATCACCACCACCATCAGCAGCACCACCACCATCAGCACCACCATGATGGTGAAAATCACCATCATCACCACCATCATCACCACCAATCACTATCATTATCATCACCACCATCATCACCATCACCATCATTTCCCAACACCACCGCCATCATCACCACACCATAGCAAATCATAATCACCATCATCATCATCACCACCAATCACCATCATCATTATCATCACCATCATCATCACCACCACCATCACCACCATCATCCCAATCATCCCCGTCATCCCCAACACCATCACCACCACCATCACCATCACCATAGCAAATCATAATCATCACCATCATCACCATCGTCGACGTCAACATCGTCATCGTCATCGCGGTCGTCATCATCGTCACCATCGTCATCAAATCGCCTTCGTTTACTCACCCATATTTAAAATGCATGCATTTCATATGTTCACAATGTTGAAGGTGGTCATCCAGACTCTAAAAAAGAAGTATAGGTGTATAGAGTACAGTTTCGCTTTGGCGAAACGAGCTTGGAATACAGTCGGAACTAGTGGGACAAAAATGAATTCATTGTCTTTTGTACGAACAATTACAGTATATTTTGTTTTAAGAGACGGTCGGGTCTCTTCATAAACGTCCAAGTCTTACCATTTTCAAGACTGCAGGACATAGGATGCTGTTGGGACACTGGATTGGAGCATACTGACAACTGTGCTCATGTTCACTGGAAAATAGAAAAAGAGATCAATATGCTACACCGTGAACGGTAATTTATCAAATTTAGCTCATGCAATGATCATAGCAATGTATAAAAAAACGTACTGTCTTAAATTCAGTTTTACTGCCACAGGACACCCTGTAAAATACAAACAATGCAATAAATTATGTTCGAGACTCTAGGGAAACATAGAGACTCTAGGGAAACATAGAGACTCTCGGGAAACATCGAGACTCTAGGGAAACATTGAGACTCTTGGGAAACATCGAGACTCTCGGGAAACATCGAGACTCTCGGGAAACATTGAGACTCTAGGGAAACATCGAGACTCTAGGGAAACATTGAGACTCTTGGGCAGGCGCGGATTTAGAAGTTAGTCGCATAAATTAGACACTTCATGAACAACCCTATTGGTTATGCTTTTCTTAAGAATAATTCAGAACAAAAACCTATCCAATAGGATTGTTATTCACAGGTATTTTGAATTGCAAATTCTAAATCTAATTTATGCGACTAACTTCTAAATCCGCGCCTGCTCTTGGGAAACATTGAGACTCTCGGGAAACATTGAGACTCTAGGGAAACATCGAGACTCTTGGGAAACATCGAGACTCTCGGGAAACATCGAGACTCTCGGGAAACATCGAGACTCTAGGGAAACATTGAGACTCTCGGGAAACATCGAGACTCTAGGGAAACATTGAGACTCTCGGGAAACATCGAGACTCTAGGGAAACATTGAGACTCTCGGGAAACATCGAGACTCTAGGGAAACATTGAGACTCTTGGGAAACATCGAGACTCTCGGGAAACATTGAGACTCTCGGGAAACATCGAGACTCTCGGGAAACATTGAGACTCTTGGGAAACATTGAGACTCTAGGGAAACATCGAGACTCTTGGGAAACATTGAGACTCTTGGGAAACATCGAGACTCTAGGGAAACATTGAGACTCTAGGGAAACATCGAGACTCTTGGGAAACATTGAGACTCTTGGGAAACATCGAGACTCTAGGGAAACATTGAGACTCTAGGGAAACATTGAGACTCTTGGGAAACATTGAGACTCTTGGGAAACATCGAAACTCTAGGGAAACATCGAGACTCTAGGCAAACATCGAGACTCTTGGGAAACATTGAGACTCTCGGGAAACATCGAGACTCTTGGGAAACATCGAGACTCTCGGAAAACATTGAGACTCTCGGGAAACATCGAGACTCTTGGGAAACATCGAGACTCTTGGGAAACATCGAGACTCTTGGGAAACATCGAGACTCTCGGGAAACATCGAGACTCTTGGGAAACATCGAGACTCTCGGAAAACATTGAGACTCTCGGGAAACATCGAGACTCTTGGGAAACATCGAGACTCTTGGGAAACATCGAGACTCTTGGGAAACATCGAGACTCTCGGGAAACATCGAGACTCTTGGGAAACATCGAGACTCTAGGGAAACATTGAGACTCTCGGGAAACATCGAGACTCTTGGGAAACATCGAGACTCTTGGGAAACATCGAGACTCTTGGGAAACATCGAGACTCTCGGGAAACATCGAGACTCTTGGGAAACATCGAGACTCTTGGGAAACATCGAGACTCTTGGGAAACATCGAGACTCTCGGGAAACATCGAGACTCTTGGGAAACATCGAGACTCTTCGGAAACATCGAGACTCTTGGAAAACATCGAGACTCTTGGAAAACATCGAGACTCTTGGGAAACATCGAGACTCTTGGAAAACATCGAGACTCTTGGAAAACATCGAGACTCTTGGAAAACATCGAGACTCTTGGGAAACATCGAGACTCTTGGGAAACATCGAGACTCTTGGGAAACATCAAGACTCTTGGGAAACATCGAGACTCTTGGAAAACATCGAGACTCTTGGAAAACATAGGGACTCTTGGGAAACATCGAGACTCTCGGGAAACATCGAGACTCTTGGGAAACATCGAGACTCTTGGAAAACATCGATACTCTAGGGAAACATTGAGACTCTAGGGAAACATCGAGACTCTTGGAAAACATCGAGACTCTTGGAAAACATCGAGACTCTTGGAAAACATCGAGACTCTTGGAAAACATCGAGACTCTTGGGAAACATCGAGACTCTCGGGAAACATCGAGACTCTCGGGAAACATCGAGACTCTTGGGAAACATCGAGACTCTTGGGAAACATAGAGACTCTTGGGAAACATAGAGACTCTTGGGAAACATCAAGACTCTCTGGAAACATCGAGACTCTTGGGAAACATAGAGACTCTCGGGAAACATCAAGACTCTTGGGAAACATCGAGACTCTTGGGAAACATAGGGACTCTTGGGAAACATCAAGACTCTTGGGAAACATCGAGACTCTTGGAAAACATCGAGACTCTTGGAAAACATAGGGACTCTTGGGAAACATCGAGACTCTCGGGAAACATCGAGACTCTTGGGAAACATCGAGACTCTTGGGAAACATAGGGACTCTTGGGAAACATAGAGACTCTTGGGAAACATAGAGACACTTGGGAAACATAGGGACTCTTGGGAAACATAGGGACTCTTGGGAAACATAGAGACTCTCGGGAAACATAGAGACTCTTGGGAAACATCAAGACTCTCGGGAAACATCGAGACTCTTGGGAAACATCGAGACTCTTGGGAAACATAGAGACTCTCGGGAAACATCAAGACTCTTGGGAAACATCGAGACTCTTGGGAAACATAGGGACTCTTGGGAAACATCAAGACTCTTGGGAAACATCGAGACTCTTGGAAAACATCGAGACTCTTGGAAAACATAGGGACTCTTGGGAAACATCGAGACTCTCGGGAAACATCGAGACTCTTGGGAAACATCGAGACTCTTGGGAAACATAGAGACTCTTGGGAAACATCAAGACTCTCGGGAAACATCGAGACTCTTCGGAAACATCGAGACTCTTGGAAAACATCGAGACTCTCGGGAAACATCGAGACTCTCGGGAAACATGGAGAGTCTCGGGAAACATCGAGACTCTTGGGAAACATGGAGACTCTTGGGAAACATCGAGACTCTCGGGAAACATCGAGACTCTTGGGAAACATCGAGACTCTTGGGAAACATAGAGACTCTCGGGAAACATCGAGACTCTTGGGAAACATCGAGACTCTTGGGAAACATAGAGACTTTTGGGAAATATAGAGACTCTTGGGAAAACATCGAGACTCTTGGGAAACATCGAGACTCTTGGGAAACATAGAGACTTTTGGGAAATATAGAGACTCTTGGGAAAACATCGAGACTCTTGGGAAACATCGAGACTCTCGGGAAACATCGAGACTCTCGGGAAACATCGAGACTCGGAAAACATCAAGACTCTTGGGAAAACCAGACTAAGTAACTTGAGATCAGATATTAAGTGTATAATGAGTTACTCACCTGCTGCATTTACTTCATATTTTTCTTCTTCAGTTGCAGATGGCATACATCCATATTTACAATGAATAAGAAGCTCACCAATCTGCTCCAAAACCTTATTAAAAAGAGAAATGCCGATGTTTAGAAGAACATTATAATCTCATTAAAAGTCCTCCAAAATATTTAATCTTACAGCCAGATTTGAGACAACGACAACTAAACTGCTGTCGTCGACAGGACAATGCTCCATCTTCCCCAACAACACACAACTCCGGCAAAATGTATGCTAAGAAAAACAAAACAAAATAATTATATAATTTAGTAAATCTACTTAATGTCAATTCAACCAATCATTTAAGATTAATTATAATACATTCAAAAACTCTGTTTTGGAATATGCATGCCCGGTATGGCACTCTTCCTTGTCTCTGTTCCTAAGAGACCAAGTTGAGCATATTCAACGCCGTGCAGCTAAGATAATCTGTCCTTACTTGTCGTACAGTGAAAGTCTGAAAGATTTCAAATTACCTACACTTTTTGAAAGGAGGGAATCATTGTGTAAATCTTTTTACAAGAGCAATAGGGACAACTCAGTGCATATGTACTCCTAGCACGTATTCCATATAAGGAAGTGGCCGACGAGCAAATAGAAGGCATTAACGAACAAATAGAAGGCATTGACGAGCAAATACATGGCACTCGTACCAGCCCACTGGATGTGGGATTGTTAACACGTTACGATATGTTCGATTATCCGCTCTTTTTGAGAAAACTACGTTCGCTAGCCGGATAAGTTGTACGCATATTGTAAACAGATAATTTATCTTTATTTTAATATATATTATAGCTTTGGGAGTTGATTATTTCTCAAGAAAACGTTCGTCGAAGACAGCCGAAAGTTCGTGTTTTTGTTTACAAGATGGTATCCGTATTACGAAAATTTTATTTTTGGGCATGTTCGATTAACCGCGCTTTTGAAGAGAACTAAGTTAGCTACCGGGATAAAGCTGTACGTATGTTGTAAATAGATCATTTAACTTTCCTTTGATATATTCTATAGCTTTGGGGGTGGTTTATTTCTCAAGAAAATGTTTGCCAAAGGGTTAGGACCTTTGTTGTTTTGGTGGTACGAGGTTTCAACGTGTCAGCTATTTGCTCGTTAATTCACTCTATTTGCGCTTCCTTATAAGGAATACGTACTAGATACCCCTATCAACCAGTGCAACACCAATACAATTTTAGGAACGCCCAGAAAGTCCCACTTTTTAAATCCCGTACCAAGCGTTTTAGTGATAGTTGTTTGCCGTATTGTGTGCGGAAGTGGGACACCTATTAGGACCAACAATTTTAAATTTTATTAAATTTGGGTTTTTGAACCCTTTTAATCACTAAGGAATTTTAACTTTGTTATATGTAATTTTAACTCATATAATTTATGTAAATTATTATATATGTAATTTAATATTATTGAACTTATTGTAACTTGAGTTTTTCAGTTTAACCCTGTTAAATTGCCATTCAAGTGTTTTTAATAAATCATCATCACTCGATTTAATTTAGAAAAAATATATATATATATATAATTGTCAGCCAAAATTAAATTTCATCTTCATGGAGTTTTTCGCTGACAAAGTTTCCAGATGTGATGTTACAAGAGGCATTCCAAACCAGTTTTCTTTTGTTACTTGCCACAAAAATGCCTCTTGTGACATCACATCCAATAACTTTAACAGCAAAAAAAGTCCATGAAGATGAAATTTTCGTCTGACAAGATATATTATGATTTTGCTCAGGAAGACCCAAATATTACGAATATGTAAAATTCCCAAACGTGAGATAGACACCTTAAGTACAGTGTATGATATTGTTTAACTGTAAAGTTTGCCACAAGCTTACCCCACATGAGGTAATAACAGGATCATGAAAAACACCACAACAAATCATGCAAAATAACTTCTCTGATGGTTTGTCAGCAAACACAATAATCTCCTAAAAATACAAAAAATAAATATTTATATTGACATCATAGGCTACTTCATTAGCATACTGTATATTGGAATAGCAAATAATTTACCTCCTCAGCATCCTCGGTACTGCCTAATGATGGAAATGAGCAAGCAGAAACATTTGAGTGTGTTCGAGTATGTCTCAATGAGCGTTCTTCTGTGAAGGAATCTCTGCTCTGTAAAACAAGTAGAACAAACCAAGTTGAACTTATAATTAACATTTTGGAAATTAAGCAAACACAGCTTACATTCCGCCACAACTAGTCAATTTGCAGGCCACAAGTCAATATGCAGCTGGCTATAAGTTAAATTCCAGCAGCCACGTGTACGCACTGTGTACCTATTTTTCTTATTTGTTTTTCATTTCTACAATACAATGTCAAACCTTTTCAGAACCAGGTGGAGAATGAAAATCCCCATCTTGAAAACTTCTTCCGTGCGTTTTAGCACCTATACAATGATATATAAATAGTGATTATATATTTAATATATCTAATGTGCTGATATAATAAAACTGTACTCTAGTAGTCATCACCCATTTAAATATAAGTTTTGAGGAAAATGAGCAACAACTATGACTTGTCACATCAGCACAAGATGATGAAATATCATACTTGTAGCAGTGAGATGGTAGCCTGTGTACAGCCTGAATATACACCTGTAATACAGTCTGTGAAAATTCGCACAATAGCTTGTCGACCCCCCGCTGAGCTACTCAGATCTGAGTAGTAGATTCTGAGTGGTTTAATACTCATATGATTCATAATTGTTTATTTGATTGGGTTATTTGATCTCACAAGAATTCCCAGAGAACCAATTGTAACTGGAATAAGTCAAGGGTTGTGATTTGAACAATCAAAATCTACTACTCAGATCTGAGTAGCTCAGCAGGGGGTCGACAAGCTATCGTGCAAGTTTTCACACACTGTATTACAGGTGTATATTCAGGCTGTACACAGGCTACAGAGATGGTAACAAGTTACCTTTTGCAAGTCCAAGTCAAGTCACAAGTAATTTTATTTGAGTCCAAGTCAAGTCACAAGTAATTTTATTTGAGTTCAAGTAAGGCACAAGTCGTTCTATTCAAGTTCAAGTCACAAGTCATTTTGTCCAATCAGTCACAAATCATTTGTATAATTACTTGTCAGTACAGTCTCTCTAAGCCGATCGCCACCATCTTTGTTAACATCCCGCAGTGACCACGTAAAAGTTCTGGGAACGAGAGTTCACAAGTCTCATACTCATAGCCTGTGTACAGCCTGAATATACACCTGTAATACAGTCTGTGAAAACTCGCACGATAGCTTGTCGACCCCCTGCTGAGCTACTCAGATCTGATCAGAGTAGTAGATTTTGATTGTTCAAATCACAACCCTTGACTTATTCCAGGTAAATTGGTACTCTGGGAATTCTTGTGAGATCAAATAATCCCATCAAATAAACAATTATGAATCATATGAGTATAATAAACCACTCAAAATCTACTACTCAGATCTGAGTAGCTCAGCGGGAGGTCGACAAGCTAACGTGCGAGTTTTCACAGACTGTATTACAGGTGTATATTCAGGCTGTACACAAGGCTACATACTCAGGGCCCAGCGAGGAAGTGCATACGTTTATCAGTAGTCAGTACCATAGAAATATAGGACCAGGAGAAAGTTATTTTTGACTTGTATTGGTAACAAGTCATTTTTTTGCAAGTCACAAGTCATTCTGTTCAAGTCGAAGTCAAGTCACAAGTCAATCTGTTCAAGTCAAGTCATTATGTTCGAGACGCAATATCACAAGAAATTAATTAAAGGATGTCTTCTCAACTGTTAAAATAGTTTGAAATGGATTTGAATAGATCTCACACCTTGGACTTTGTTTAAAAGCAAAGTGTCACTGTGTCAGAATTTACACAGCTCATTGCAGCTGCCAGTCAACAGTGCCATACTGAAGTCAATTAGTCAACACGTTTTCTTGAGTCCATTATTTTATTATCTCTGTTCTGTTCAGTGTTCATCATGCCTAATGCACGAAGTGGCGTTTGGAGTTATTTCAAGAAAGGCAATACTCATGAAAGCGATGATTCCCGATCCCATATGTCAACTGTTTAAGAAGGCCGTTAAGAACAAGGAGGCATCTTAAATTTATCACGCTTAGACTTTTTCAGTCCATGCCCAGCATTGTGCAGTGAACACGTGTGACTGCTATTTATAACATTTTGTGCTGTTTGACAACTTTACGTCACGTACTAAAAAACGTTTGAGTTTTGCAAAATTTTGATGTGTAAAAATACCGGTATATTCGATATTACCAGTATTTTTTTTCGGTATCGGTATTCGGTTTTTTTCAATACCGCATCAGCCTAATAAATAATAATATTTAACTACCTGTTGTCACTGTAGAACATGAACTTGCACCAAATGAGGTTTCCACTGAAGTCTACAATTTGTCAAGAAAGAGCCTGGTTATAAAACAAGAGGACAAGGTACCATAGACGGATTTTCATATTTTTTACTGGGGTGGTGCCATAAATTTTAGGGGGGTGAGCAGGTAACACAAAGCGTCACCAAACCAAGGTGAGGTCTAGACAGTTAGACTCTAGGGGTAGAGCCGCGAGAAGGAGACTAAGTACCCCAGGAAAAATTTGAAAAAATCAAGATTTCTAGCCTCGCAAAAAACTAAGTTTTTTTGAAGTTGTCAAATCAATGAATTTGGCATTTCCGTTGAGAGTTAAAATTAAATGAACCTGTAAAGTGTAAAGTGTAAACCCAACACAAAATACGGGTTTAGTGGTTTACTTTTATAAAATCATTGTGTTGTACTGTTGTTTGAATCCGAGTACAATTTATGGCGCGCTACTCGAATACTAATTCTAAAGACCTTCAAAAGGTTTCTAAGATCAATAATCAAGTTTTTGTCCATTTTTTACTTTATCTTAAATGCAGTCTCAATTCTCAAAGCGTCTCTTGGTTATCAGCTATATTGTGAGGCGAGTACAACATCATTCGATCCCGCATAAAAAGCTAGTAAAAAATCTCTATTCAGAGGAGAAATTTCATGAGGCTGCGAAAAATCGAAAATATCTATTGGCAATTGAAATTCATAAATTTTACATGTGTTAAACGGCTTAAACCACGGGTTACGTCGAGGGTTACTTAAAACGCGCATGATTTTCATTGACCATAGGGCAAAGATCGAAGTCTGCCTTGTGTGCATCTTCTTTGCGCATAACAAAAAACGTGTCGGAAATTGTCGGAAATCGCATCGTTAAGAATTCTTTAATTTTCTCGTTTCTTTACGTTAAACTTTGTAAAGCAATACTTATTATCAACTTCAAAAGCAAAGGGCTATGTGAAGGATGATCTAAGCTGAGGTAATATTATTGCTTTATATTGCTCCAATAAACCAGGAGCGATTAGTTACGTTTATTTTTTATCATCAACACTCTGCACATTCGAGTGGACTATTTAGTTATTGTGCCGAAAATTGGGGGGGTTGAAAATTTTTTTTGGAAGGGTGAACAGTTTGTTTGGGGGGGGGTGAAAACTGATATTTGGGGGGGTGGCACCCCCCTGCACCCCCCAGAAAATCCGTCTATGCAAGGTACACTGTATAGGCTATTTCAATATCCTGTTATACAATTATAATTACCATATGCCATTAAAAGCATGCAAGGCTCGTCAGAATGCCTCATTCCGTAACTAGCGAATGTGGTGAAATTTTCATGTTTGAGCATCTTATAGTCTAGTGACTTAGTAGTCACCCCCTTTGAAAAAATCCTGTAAATTTTCATGTACCCTTAAATTTTCATGAATAAATTTTCATGTACCCATAAATTTTCATGAGTAATCCAATGTGTACCAGTAAGTTGAGACTACAGCCAAGGGGAATCAGCCTAAAAAAAGTCAGACGTTTTTGGTTTGACGTTTTCCATTTGTGTTGCTCAATGTTTAGGTCTCACCAACAGCAATGCATTTTTGAGTTTTTTGGTAATATCTATCTTAAACAAATTAAATATATTTCTATAATGACTGTTGGTTTTCGTATTCAGTTTTGTTCAACAGTACTACGCAAACAATTCTGCTGATTTTCTTTATCTAAATGTCAAAAACTAAAGTGATTTAAAAATGATCCTGGTGCTGCTCTTTCCACAGACCGAGTGATGAATCATTCATCACCGACCAAACAATGTTAACGGTTATTATTATATGTGAGTCATAAAACGTGTTGTGCTGTGTAGGCAATGTAGAAATACAAATCAAATATCTAGAAATGTTGGTGTACTGCTGAAATAGTGTGTAAGTTGCCTAACGTTTCGAGCAAAGGCCCTAGCCCGTCACGGCATTCAAAGGCCATTCCCCTGAAACGTTAGACTACTTACATGCTATTTTGGCAGAACACCAACCTTTTTAGATTATTTTATTTGTATTTTTAAATATATATATATGGCTATTTAAAATTTTTTTAAACTTTTCAGTTGTTTAGGAAATGACTGGTCTTTAAACCAGTTTGTAAAGAACGCTCAGCAACCAATCAGATTGCAGAAAAGCTGACGAGCCAAGCCATATTATAATAATATTTGTATAATGATCCTAAAATGTCTTTATTATTATTATTATTATGTAAATGTCTTAAAATCTGAACAAGCTTCGAGAAATGAACCTTCAAAACTCACCGAATTAAACTTCGATTTTTTCTTGCTTTGCTTAGAATCTTCCAGATCCATATAATCAAAACCTCTTCCTGTTAAATTCCTTAATTCCAGTAATCCTGAGTCTTCTGTGTTTCGAGAAACTTAGTCAATAAGCCGAACAATGAACAAGTAAACAACTGAATAAGATTTAAGATTATATAAGAACAACTGTATCTCGTTAGTTTAAGCTGTCTTCCATGGCTAATCCATCAGTTGTCTGAACAAACACCATTCTAAAACCAATATTTCGAATACAATGATTTGAATAATAATATACGAGAATTTCTTCGCGATTGTTAGCATTAGTTTCCATCTATGAAATTGCCTTGACGACATTTCATCAACAAATTGTATCAACAAATACCGAATACTACCCCATACTCAAACCAAAAAAATCATTCTAACCATAAGCCTAACCATAAAACTAACTATAACCCTTAAAAAATACTAACCCTACCCCTAAAAAGAAGAAAAGTGAAAAGACAAAAATGATGCGGAGTCAGTTTCGTAGATGGAAACTAGTATTACCTTTCCGATAATACGCCCATTGCGGAAAAAATATTCTCCAAAATTTCGCTGGAATATCGGAAAAACGTCGACCAAGAACCAGCTCCAAATTCCTCAAATAACCTTATAAATTTATTCTCTATTTAAACGAACACAAGAAAAAATTACCAAAAGTTCTATTTTATATCCTTTTAGAAGAAAAGCACTGCATTATTTGCTAAATTCTCTATGTAATAATATTCGTGTATGAACTTTCGCCATTTATGGGCGGTCTGCAGACATTTTTGTCGAACGATCTTGTTCAGAACTTCAGACAAGATGGTGGGCCGCACGAGGAAAAGTGATGTTAAAAGTAGGCTTGGAAAGAGAGGAATTGGTGGGACTAAAGCCAGGCCAGGCAAAATTCGCGATGCCAGAGATGTGTTACGGAGAAAGGTGCCCGCTAAGGTAACGATATTCGTTGGAAAGCGATAGTGACAAATTACCTTCACAAGTCATGTTTGTAAATGTATTGAAGATCGTATTGTCTAAGTTATCACACAATTTACTATATCATATGAAATGTCTCTTCTTGATTATTCCTACAGTAATCATCATCATTAGTTATCAATTATCGTCATCTGATTCTGTATCAAACATCACCTGTATACTTGAGTATTGCTATATTGTCTACAGTAGTTATAAACATTGCCCTAAGCATTTTAAACTTGGCTGCGAGTCTTGCACTGAATAGCCAGAGGAACTGCCTATTTTAGTTTCATGTGTACTAAATGACTGCAGTCAAAAACAAGCTCTAATTCGAAATCAAATATTGAAAATAACACAAATGCTAAAAAGCCAGTTGATTGTCCAGGTTGTTGGAAAGTCACTTTACATTTTACTCTCTGACGAAGGGCCTTCGCCTGAAACGTTAGACCCAGACTGGAATCTTTGTGAAATGCGCGCGGAAGAATTTCACCCAAAATACTTTGCGCTTGTTATTGCCTGCATTTTCAGCCTGCGCTGACCTTCTATTGGTGGTATTGTGGGCTCAAAATTATCAAACAATACATGGAAATTGCATGTACTTATCTCACCATCGGGCGTGTGTGTAAAAATTTTCCTTGTGCGTGCGTAAAACTGCCCTATGTAAAAATTTTGCACACGCTTCAAATTTTGAGCGCACTATGTGCATGTCAAAAAATTTGCGCGCGTGGAATTTCAAGTGCGCGCAGAAGATCTTCCGTGCTCACACAACAAAGTTTCCAGACTGGTATTAGGCCTGCTACACATTATTTTGGCAGTACTGTATACCAATCATTTGTATTTACCAAAATGAAAGCAAAATAATTTGCTAAAGTCTCAAACACCCTTTCTTGAACTGTCAATAACATTATTTTTATAACCAGCTACTGGCTATCTCAACTAAACTTTGTCTAAACTTACTGTATATATTGTAACTATAAAACCTTTATTTCTTCTATCCTATGCCTTAACAATATGCCCTAACAATATTATGCCCTAACAATATTATGCCTTATCTTTTATCCAACGTAGGGAAGACTTGGCAAAACTACAAGTTCAGATGCGCAGGACAGGATCCGACGACTCATGCCATTCGGGAATATGGTTTCCAAAAAAAAGACCGTAATTTACAGCGGCCGCGGTGCTACATCAAAAGACAACATTCGGACCCTCAGCCTAACTAGCGACTCCCTGCGAGTCACCACTAGGCAACCAGAACTTTGCAGGAAGACCATTGTATCGCAGAATTCACTGAAAGTTGTCACTCCAACCAAAGGTGTCAGTAAAGATGAAACTCCAACTTCAACGCCAACAAGAAATTTAACGCCAACTCGAACATTAACAAACAACCTCTACACAAGGGAGAAGAGCTCGTCTTTATTAAGCCACATCCAGGGCGAGGATTTAAGGACATCTAGTCCAAGCTTATTCGCCAGTCTGAGAGCAGAAAGGCCTCTTTTGAAAACCTCGCTTGCAAATAGACTACAAGGAAATACAGTAAGCTTTTTTAAGTACTGCACTAATTAAAATGAGTGATGCTTTTTTAGTTTTATGCAGATAGGGTTTGGACTCAAAATATAATCATGAGTGAAATATCATCTGAAGGTGGCACTTCAGAATTTCATTCTAATACCAACACTAGACAAATTTATTCTGCAAAAGACATTTCACAGCAGGGCTTTAGATTTGCAGTATCCCAATATCCATGGGATACCAGATTTAATTTTGGATATTGATTATAAGCTCAATATCCCAACCGGATACTATAAAAATTTTATTATAAAATTATTATTTTTACTATAAAAACTCAGAAGTCTGCACATTTTGGTGGAATGTTTGACAAAATGGTGCCGTTTCGGCGCTTTGTTTTGTATTCCGTTTCGGCGCGCAGATGGGGAATAGGTCTGGGCACAAGATTAATTCCATGTAGTATGGCAGGTTTTTATGTGGCAGGTTTTTAAGTGGATATGGGTCCGACAATCATTTCGATATTGCTGATCGGAGTATCTACTATCCAATTCTAAGGTGCTAGTATCCACTTGGATAGTGCTGAAAATTTCAATTCTAGAGCCCTGTTTCACAGTACAGAACCCTACCTTGCAACCACCTGTTAAAACCAGCTTTGTTTTCAAACATAAGTCTAAATTGACTTGCATCAAATATGCTATAATCTTTCAGTATGATCTGTTTGGCTAATTTAGTTGAGACTTCCCAGACAGGACAAAAGCTTTCTAAATTAAAATAAACTACAAAAGAAAATCCCACCCAATTTTGCTCACAAAAGGATTAAGCTAAGCGATGTTAGAGGAACTCGACCGTGGAGGCATAGACTGAGGTCTTAATGTAATGTTGTTTTGCACTAGGAACACAAAAACCTGACAAAGATTGTTGTGACCAACCTTCATCCTCGTGTTGTCCAAGACGACATTGCTGTAAGTATTTACACTATTTTTTGTACAGGCACATTGCTTATAATATTTCGCCACTTTTACATCATTGTTGAATAGTTCTAACCATCCACTGCTTCCAATTGCTCTTTATTACCAGGAACTCTTTGGTGCAATTGGTCCTTTGACAAATGTTAAACTGGACAATTGTGTTGCTGAAGTGATATTTGCCACAGCAGACCATGCTGACACGGCGTATCAGAAATACCATAACCGTATGTTGGATGGTAAGGAGATAGATTTGATGTTTCTTACACTAATGAGATAACGGAACTGTGGAATGGCATGAAACATCCAAATTACTGACACACCCACAAGGATGCATGTACTGTACCAGTACAGTACTGACAGAACTTTTGAAAATATATTGTGGTGTCCCCTGCCAAGTTGGCAACACTTTATATTCCGTGTGTGTGTTTGTTCATTCGGAATCAATAGCAAGCATCTACTTCATGTAGGCAGATTTTTAACGAACACCACAGGGCACTGCACTTTAGCACTGTGTCTGGTTTTATAAACAAACTCAAAAGAAGAAATGGTGGTAGGGTGTGTACATGTCAATATTAATTTTAATAATTATAATATACATGCACTATATAATGAGCTATTCTGCAATCTGAGTGGTTCTTTTTCTAGCAAACTACGAGTGCTACTGATGGTAAAATGTTTTGCTAATGTGTATGAGCAATAAATCAGGCCATTTGCTTGATAAAAATAATACATAAAAATACCACGAGTCTATGCTATGTGCTAGTAAATTATATAACTCAGACTTGTGGTATACCTACAGTAATTATCTGTATATAATATTATGAATAAGAGAAATAAGAGAACTTCAATGTGTTGAAAAATACTGAAGTAAGAGTACTTACGTGTATATTCATGGCAATGTTTCGACGGTCTGTCAATTTTTGACATTTTTGTCAGGTACTGATACTTGCCATTAATGTTCATTTGATCTTTTGATTTGAATTTTGATTGCATTTCTACAGATTATTGTTTTGATATTGCAGGTCAGGCTATGAAATGCACTTTGGGCTTGGCAAATGCTCCTTTGGAGACATCAAGAGCACAGGAAAGGTGATGGAAACTTCACTTGTACATAATTTGATAGCTTCATGTTTATGTCTATGATTTTTCCAGATACAGTAAAGTTCAGTGGCAAAAAAATATCTACTACTACTAAGGCGGCCTCAGCCGGGCATGAGCATGGCGTCGCCACACTTTCCGATCCTTCAAAAAATATCCACAGAGTAAAATACCCCAGGTCTTACCTTTCTACCATAACTAAGGACACACCAATTTAATTGTTCGGGACACGGATCCGACCGACCCTGTTTTTGTGAAACCAAAATAAAAGAATTTGGACATTATTTACTTTGATCAAAAATTTGTTATTTTTGTGGCTTTTCACCGGCGAGGCGGGTGAAAAGACTGGGTACGAGCTTGTACTTTTTATTTGTTTCCATTTTCCCGACCGACCCTAAAAATTTGGGGGGAAATCCGTGCCCCGAAGTGTCAAATTGGTGTGCCTAAGTTGTTTTATCTCAAGATACAAAGCTTGCATTAAAATAATACCATTTCAATGATATTGACCAATGTAATTTTCCAGAATTTGCATCGATGAGCACAAAACAAACTGCTTGGATTCAACCAACCATGAAATTGCGTGGGAAAATTCCAAAATTAATAACCACTAATCTGCGGTACCATCAGAGACGTTGTCTGGAGGCATGGCATATCAATAGCGCCTACGCCCCATTGAATCACGATGCCGGTGGTCTATTACAAGAAGCTTATTTGCATCTTGTTGATAGGTGCGTCATCATCGGTTCTATGAGGGTATAAATAGGGATCCTTACAACGATCACCACTGATGAAGACACTAGATTGGAGTGTCAAAATGTTTCGTCATTGACAGTAACTTTTAAAGTAGTAGTTAAAACATGAACCATAAAAATTGGCCGCGAATGTTTTAACGAACTTGTAAAATGAGTAGAATATATGATGCATACTTTGTTTGGAAGTTGTAGAAACGGTACAAACAAATTATTTTAACTCCGAAAAAGCTCAATTTGAGCAAGTTAACTTTGATAAAACATTGATGTTTTATTAATCAATGTTTTATCCGGAGTTAAAGATGCGGATTAAATATTAATTTCTTTTGAATTTTCTTCATGAATTATTAATTAAATTTTACAAGTTACGTTCAAAAATATTTTTAAAGCCAGAGTAGCGTCAAACTATGTCTAACATTCTCATCTTTCTATAGATTGAATTACCATGGATCGGAGTTGGTTTACCCACAGGCGTCTTCCAGACCTGTTGTCTTCCAAGTCCGAATTTGAGAAAACTGCCCTAATTCTGGGTAGAGACCACTCTGGACAATGATTATTTTTATCTGTAAACTTCAAGAAACATTGGTTCTTTTAACACAAGACAGTGGAACGTAGCCGTTTTTATGGGCTCAAAGTTGTTGCAAGGGATATAGTATTTTGTTTCCAATATCTGCTATCACCCAGGCAATTTATGCCTTGTGCTTCGTTACAACTTGTTGGGGAAAGATCTGGCTTATCACAAATTTGAGAATGTTATAGGATGCCTCCATATTATGGTGCAAAGATACTCGTGTTTTGGGCAAAATGTTTTTCAAGTTTTGTTTCATGAACTACTGTTATGTAGTGTGAACTTTAGTTTAGATCAAGAAATATTTCATATCAAAGAAATATTTGCCTTGTATAATGTTTATAAATAATAAAAAAATGGGTTTTCAGGTATTTTAATAACATCTCAAGTCTAAACGAATGCCATGCATTAAATTAAGTAAACCAGTTCGTAATGTCGACTGCGCATCAAAATGACGCGTTCTGCGTTGGGATAAAACTTATTTCAATTCATAACATCAGGCTATAACCACAATAGACATTTGCATTTCTATTTAAACTTGCAAATTCGTTATACTGAATTCCCCAGCCTGATGTTATGAATTGAAATAAGTTTTATCCCGACGCAGAACGCGTCATTTTTATGCGCAGTCGACATTACGAACTGCCTTATTGTAATTTAGAGCTCTTTCGCGGTATATTTGAGATTATTCGACAAAATTACTTGAAACATTGCACATTACGACACTTCGTGAAACTTAACATCATTAACCAAAATTTGCAAACCTTGTGACTTCTGTAATATCTCAAGAACGACGAGAGATATGAAAATTACCATTCCTCGTTATTTTAAATACCTAAAACTTAATTTTCGTTTCATAAACACTTGAGCTACATGGGTTAGGGACTAAGATGGCAGAGCAAAGGTCACGATAAGTACTGGTTCGTAATGTGACATACGTACTACTTAGGTAGACTAGTGAGATGCTCTAACTATTGAGCTACATAGACTAAGATGGCAGAGCAAAGGTTACGATAAGTACTGGTTCGTAATGTGACATACGTACTACTTAGGTAGACTAGTGAGATGCTCTAACTATTGAGCTACATGGACTAAGATGACAGAGCAAAGGTTATGATAAGTACTGGTTCATAATGTGACATACGTACTACTTAGGTAGACTAGTGAGATGCTCTAACTATTGAGCTACATAGACTAAGATGACAGAGCAAAGGTCACGATAAGTACTGGTTCGTAATGTGACATACGTACTACTTAGGTAGACTAGTGAGATGTTCTAACTATTGAGCTACATAGACTAAGATGGCAGAGCAAAGGTCACGATAAGTACTGGTTCGTAATGTGACAAACGTACTACTTAGGTAGACTAGTGAGATGTTCTAACTATTGAGCTACATGGACTAAGATGACAGAGCAAAGGTTACGATAAGTACTGGTTCGTAATGTGACATACTATACTTAGGTAGACTAGCGAGATGTTCTAACTATTGAGCTACATAGACTAAGATGGCAGAGCAAAGGTCACGATAAGTACTGGTTCGTAATGTGACATACGTACTACTTAGGTAGACTAGTGAGATGTTCTAACTATTGAGCTACATAGACTAAGATGGCAGAGCAAAGGTTACGATAAGTACTGGTTCGTAATGTGACAAACGTACTACTTAGGTAGACTAGCGAGATGTTCTAACTATTGAGCTACATGGACTAAGATGACAGAGCAAAGGTTACGATAAGTACTGGTTCATAATGTGACATACGTACTACTTAGGTAGACTAGTGAGATGTTCTAACTATTGAGCTACATAGACTAAGATGACAGAGTGAAGGTTACGATAAGTACTGGTTCGTAATGTGACATACGTACTACTTAGGTAGACTAACGAGATGTTCTAACTATTGAGCTACATGGACTAAGATGGCAGAGCAAAGGTTATGATAAGTACTGGTTCATAATGTGACATACGTACTACTTAGGTAGACTAGCGAGATGTTCTAACTATTGAGCTACATAGACTAAGATGGCAGAGCAAAGGTTACGATAAGTACTGGTTCGTAATGTGACATACGTACTACTTGGGTAGACTAGTGAGATGTTCTAACTATTGAGCTACATAGACTAAGATGGCAGAGCAAAGGTCACGATAAGTACTGGTTCGTAATGTGACATACGTACTACTTGGGTAGACTAGTGAGATGTTCTAACTATTGAGCTACATGGACTAAGATGACAGAGCAAAGGTTACGATAAGTACTGGTTCGTAATGTGACATACATACTACTTAGGTAGACTAGTGAGATGCTCTAACTATTGAGCTACATGGACTAAGATGACAGAGCAAAGGTTATGATAAGTACTGGTTCATGATAGAACGATAGACATTCAAACTTAATTCTAGGTGCAGATATATTTCAAATGATAAATATTTGAATGTGTGCTATATCGTAGGTTACTCAGTTATATTAACGTGCAGATTTTCCTCATTTGTTATTGTACCTGCCATGCACGCAATTCGAGAGACTCCGCTCAACAAAACATGAAATTAACTGATATTTAGCGTTCCAACATTTCTGTCGTAAATTGAAAGATTTATATATATATTTTCCTTGACATAAATCGATGGATCTACTAGCTTATACATCGTGCCTATTTGAGAAGATTTTCGTATACAGAACTGTCATTGGCAGAGGGTAACGCGTGGAACGAATAGTCCGGGATGGGCGGTGTCGGAGGCAAAGAGGACTCCGCCGAAGATGACTTCTCACTGGCCGAGTACTCACCCAGTGTGGGTTGCTCGTTGTAATAATTTACTATAGAAGGTTCTTCATTAATGCATACATACAAAGGCTGCAGTGTTATTTCGTCGAGCGCTTCTTTCACGCTGAATAATCGAGTGAATGTGGCCGCGTCGAACTGAAGAGGAGGATCTAGTAGTGACAATGTGTCCTCCACAACCTGTAGACAAAAACAAATCTCGTAAATATCCGAATTGATTGCCGGTTTTGTATGTTGAAACTGGGGTCTTAAAGGGTTAAGCTTCACGTCTGAGGACTAAAGCGAACGACAGAGTTGTTTTTAAGTTGTAAAGGTTTTGCTGCGCAAGCTGTGTTAAGTTGTCAATACTCAGAAAAACTCTGAGCACCAGACAGGACTCGAACCCGACAGACAGACACACTAACCATTGAACCACTAGAACTCAGATGGCAGGGCAAGGTTGATTACGATATTTAAACCTGGGACGAGTGATATTGTGCTCCATTGTTAAAATAATTGTTCTCCAGTGTAAGTATTACCCACTGATCTCAAAAATAGGACTGGATTAAGCTTTCTATTGTATCTGATGAGCTGATTTTGAAGCTTGCATATTTGCATAATGTAAATTGCGAGAGATCATTAGAAGCTCCGAGTTTGCAAGCAAATCAAACTGTGACGCTCGCGAAATAGGTTTAGTGTCTGGCCAATATAGTTTCTTTATTAACATTAAATGCATAAAATCTTGAACCTAATTTGACGTCTCATATTAGGCTTCTCTCACTGGATAATTAGAGCCAACGGCGGCCATTAATAAGGGACCAAAGTCGCAGTAAATCTGTAGGTAGGCCATGAATCGTTTTACCCAGTAATTTGAAAAATGTCTTCTGGTCCTCTTTATAGTAAAATTATTCTATTTTGTCGATGGTAAGAGCACATAAACCATCAAAAAACCTCAGTAAGATCCTCAGTTGATCCCTTAGTAATGGCGGACTAAGTATTGAGCTACATGAACTAAGATGACAGAGCAAAGGTTACGATAAGTAAGTAAGTATTACCTGCGTATTATCCACCACGATAAAATTGTAGTCGAGTTTAATTCGCTGAAGTTTTCCAGCCAAGCTAAAGGATGTCCCAGAATTCTAGAAAAAGAAACACATTATGTCAACCATTGTGGTGCTTGACTTTAGCGCCATATTTGTATAACTTGTCAGTATAATTTCAGAGCGTTGATCAAATACCTTGAAATAGCTCTCGGCGTCAGGAAATTCAGTAAAATTTCTGTAAACAGTGGTGGATGATAGAGCTACACCTGAGAGGGAAACCGTCACCTGAAATAGTTGAAAAAGTTGTCAACGTCAGTTCTCATTCTTTTCACCATTCGTCAGCCTTTGTTTATTTTCCTGTCTTGGTTTCGTTGTCTGTTGAAGGTTCATCCGTCAGTCTATCCGTCTGTTTAATTGTCTGTTCATCCGTCAGTTTTCTTCCTCTCTTCCTGCCTGTCGGCACGTCTGCCCGTACGTCCGCCCGTCTGTCTGTGTGCTGTCCGCCCGGCTTCATGTCTGCCTTTCTATGTGTGTCTGCCTGTTCGTTCATCAATATCCATCCATTCCTCTGTCCCATCCTTTTTCTCCTTCATCCTACTCCACTACTCTCTTACCTGGTCGTCTCCAGTTCCTCGTAACACTTTGTAATATCTCGCAGCATGGACGCCAAGAATGCACACCAACAACACGAAGAAGAATAGATTGCCGACAAACAGAACTAATTTTTCACTTTTAAGTACATCTCCCCTGCAAAACACGCAAAGAAAAAAGAAAAAAGAAAAATATTAATTTGAAAACAATACAATGCATGAAATCAGAAAATCGCAGTCTGTCTGCGTCTGTGTGTGTGTCTGTTTGACTGTCTGTGTGTCTCTGTCTGTCTGTGTGTATCTGTCGGTGTGTGATCTGTCTGTGCGTCTGCCTGTGTGTCTGTCTGTGTGTCTGTCTGTTTGTATGTGTCTGTGTGTGTGTCTGTTTGTATGTGTCTGTGTGTGTGGGCTGGCTGTCTGTCTGTATTATTTATTATTATTAAAAGAAATTTCTATAGCGCTAATTCCATATAGCCCATTAGCGCTTTACAGTACACGTATATAAAAATAAGCTATTACAATTATAAACTTAAAGTAAGATCCTAGTAAAGTAAAAATTAAATATAAGCTTCTCTAAAAATATATGTCTTAAGATGTTTCTTAAAACTATCCAATGATTGTGTATAGTCCCTAATATGGTCGGGCAAGGCATTCCAAAGTCTTGGTGCATATACACAAAACGCCCTACGGCCATATGTTTCTAAGTTATATGGTATGACTTCCAGTTGATTTTTAGACATAGATCTTAGATTACGCTTAGGCACGTAAGGATGAACTTTGTCCATCAGGTAGGATGGAGCGTTATTAGACAAACATTTGTATATTAATAAAAGAGTCTTAAACCTAATCCTATGTTCCACCGGCAGCCAGTGTAGGTCCATTGTAGACTGTATGTGGTCTGTCTGTCTGTCTGTGTGTGGTCTGTCTGTCTGTCTGTCTGTCTGTCTGTCTGTCTGTCTGTCTGTCTGTCTGTCTGTCTGTCTGTCTGTCTGTCTGTCTGTCTGTCTGTCTGTCTGAAGTATACACAGCGGCTTAAATAAATAGTACAGTACAGTATCTGGAACTTACGTGTGAGGATCTATTAACTCCCCATCGTCGTTGTAGGTTCCCATAACTTGTACGCCCGTCGCATCCACAGTCAATTCTTTCCCCTCGGGTTGAGGCCACCACCAACCAAAATACGCAATCGGTGCACCACCATGTTGTATCCCCAACCGTGCTTTAAATAACCCAAAGAGCAAAGAGAAGAACAGCCACAAGGTCAAAAATCGACGTAGTGTTGGCTTTGCAAAATAGTCCACAATAATGGTTAGGTTCTCGTTGAGGCTTCTGAAGAACCTCTCCAACGATCCAACAACTCGTCTCTCCAACTGTACGTTCTCGAAGTCGTAACTGTCCCCGGCATCCGTGTGGCCTTTTAGAATACAACGACTGCTATCTGCGTCTCCTGTGCACTAAATATGAAAAGGAGAAATAAGAAAACTTCAATGTGTCGAAAAATACTTAAGTAAGAGTACTTACGTATATTCATGGACGACGTTTCGGACGATGTGACCTTCAACCTCGTACCCAGGCTCTTCTCTCCCTACCCCTAGAAGAGCCTGGGTACGAGGTTGTGTGCCTTCCGCTCTAAATGTGTTACGAGGGATGATTGTTTAGTTATACAATCATGGCCAAACGTTTCCGTTGTAACAAGGTTGTTGGTTCAACATGCCTGTAACAACATTGTCAATATGATAGCACAGGACTGTTAAAATTAATAGCACTGTTCAAGCATGTTTCAACATGTTGTGACAGGCTTGTTGAATCGACAGCAGTTGTTCATGCATGTTAGAACATGCAAAAACCAGTCTGATAGAACAACCAAGTTCATGGCTGTTGTAACAACGCTGTTCAACCTTGTTATTTCATCATGCTCTGACAACATGTTGTATCATGTATGAACAATGTTGTTCAACACTGTTCGATCATCAGCCATGAACAATACTGTTCCAACATCCATGAACAGGCCTGTTGACAACCCTGTTCACGCTGGCCAGCTCAACACTGTTCAAGTCTGTCGATATCAACCATGTTTTTGGCTGTTAACAAGGTAAAAACAGACTGTGCGTTTTCACGTGTGTAGTCGGTAAATGGTGCTGCGTTTATAATTTTGTTTTGTTAATTCGCTATTTCATTCTTGTAACTTTATTTTTACTATCTTATAGCGTAGTGCCCCCCTCCCCCGTGCAATGTTGAGTGTTTGAGACATAAAAACATAATTTTATTGAGAAATATTATCCGGCTAGCGAACGTAGTTTTCTTAAAAAGAGCGGATAATCGAACATATCTTGACGTGTTAACAATCCCACATCCAGTTATTACGAAAATTATATTTGTGGGCATGTTCGATTATCCGCGCTTTCAAAGAGAACTAAGTTAGCTACCGGGATAAAGCTGTACGTATGTTTCAAATAGATCATTTAACTTTCCTTTGATATATTCTATAGCTTTGGGGGTGGTTTATTTCTCAAGAAAACGTTTGCCAAAGGGTTAGGACCTTTGTTGTTTTGGGGTCGGTTACAATCCAATTAACTAGGAGGCTGGTACGAGGGTTCTACGTGCAGCTATTTGCTCGTTAATTCACTCTATTTGCTCGTCAATGCCTTCTATTTGCGCCTCCTTATAAGGAATACGTACTAGATACCCCTATCCCACATTTGGCCATGATTGTACGTTCGTCAATATGTCGACAATCCACTCCAAAAAGCTCCTCCATTCGCTACATAAACATATTTAAACTCACTAATTACCGCACAAGTACATGACTGCAAGCAAACACAAGACTTGGTTGTCGCGAATGAAACGTTCGCCGAGTCCAGAAATTGATAACGAGCGTCCAGAAGGTTGACTAAGAGAATATAAATAAAAAGTTGGGAAAATTATTTTCAAAAATATTTCTCCGAAATTTATGGCTAAAGGTAGATAAAATTCCCTACTGCGCATGTGTGGCGTTTATTTGCGAGGCTCGCAAAAAAATACTTGGAGTGCGGTTGAACGGAGAAAGATAACTGACAGGGCACACTCGGGCACAGGCAAACAGACAGACAAACGGAGGTCGGACGTTTCCAGCGTGCTGATTGGTTACGGCACCAGTTGATCGCGTTTAGTCGCGTGAAAACCTAGTTGAAAATCGTGACGTCACAAAATCGTGACGTCACAAAATCTCCATAAATCGCAACTTTTTAGCAATAATACAGCTAAAAACGATAGTCAAACTACCAAAAAATATAACAATGCCACTTTACGATGGAATATCCGACTACCATTACTCATTTTAGGCGAAAAGTTCCAACTTTAGACGGTGAAAAACGCGTCGCAAATTTCAACTAAAACAACGGTAGTTTTTGCGACGCCAGTTTCTTTACAACAAAAAGAAAACAGCTGAAACAAAGACGAACAACATTTACCTCGATCATTTGGTCGTGGCTTAGGCAGGTTTGTGAGACGATGAAACTTTTTGGAATCTCAATATAGCTGCCTGAATACGAAAATATGGAGAAGTCAAAGAGAAACTCAGAAAAATCTGCATACTCGTGACATCTTCGTGATATCACGATTTTCAACTAGGTTTTCACGCTGACGTCAGCTAGTTTCCTATCCAGTCTTTTTATTATCCATGTTATAACCACGAAAATACAGCCGGGGGTTAGGAATACATTTAAGGCGGGGGAAGAAAACTCATTAGGTGGGGGTTAGGGTTAGGATGAGGGGATCTAAGTTATTTTGGGGTTAGTGCAGTTATTTGCATGGTTAAGTAGCGCTATGGTTATACTAAAAACATCGTCCCAAAGACGCGGACTGCAGGAGATCACGGACGTAGTGAAATCTAGAAGAGTATCACTCACCTGTGCAGGTGTGCTTGCTTGATGCATGGATGGTTGTTTTCAGCTCCATGGAAACAACCTGATTAGTTTGAGGATTGATTGATGCTTTCATTTCCATGCCTCGTAAAACACCAATAGTACAGAAGGAGACCGTCACCTGGGTAACGAAGGAAATCAACAAAAATTACCGTAAATATCAGCTCGTCTGTCCGTCCGTCTGTCTGTCCCGTCTGTACTGTCTATCTCGTCTACCTGCCTCGTTCGCCTCATCCACCTGCCTCGTCCACCTGCCTCGTCTGCATGCCTATTCTGCCTGCCTCGTCTACCTGCCTGCTTGCCTCGTCTGCCTGCCTCGTTTGCCTGCCTCGTCTGCCTCCTCGTCTGCCTGCCTTGTCTGCCTGCCTTGTCTGCCTGCCTCGTTTGCCTGCCTCGTCTACCTGTCTCATCTGCCTACCTGCCTCGTCTACCTGTCTCATCTGCCTGCCTGCCTCGCCTACCTGCCTCGTCTCGTCTGCCTGCCTGCCTTGGTCTGCCTGCCTTGGTCTGCGTGCCTCATCTGCCTGCCTCATTTGCCTGCCTCGTCTGGCTGCCTGCCAGCCAGCCTGCCTCGTCTGTCAGCCTGCCTGTCTGTCTGTCTGTCTGCCTGTCTGTCTGTCCCACCCTCATCTACTCACGTAAAAATCAGCGGTAACCAATCCAGTATTTTGAACAATAACGTTAAGCCGTCCATCTCGTGAAAGTGACTCGAAGTCAGTCGCGAAAGCTTTTACAATGATTCCAGTTGCTCTAAGAGAGAGAGAGAAAAGACATGCTAACATGTTTATGAATTATGGTCGTTTTGTGAATCACTGTCCAAGTTTGCATCGTTAGCTATCCTATCATTTTTGTGGGTACCGCGGTCAGCACCCACAGTTCAATTCAAAAACATGACCACATTGCTCAGACTTGCTCTAACTTTGAGTGTTTCCTCAGCTCATGATGAGAGGGCATTCAGTTGTCTTAAGCGAGTCAAAACTTATTTACGGCGTACAATGACAGAACATCGTCTTCCTAATATCGCATGCATTGCAATAAATCGCGAGCATGTCTCATCCATTGTTGTAAGGGATCTCCAAAAGCCATTTTTAAACGCAAGAACAAGGAAAATTTTTAATCTATAAAGTAATCTCAACTATATGTTGAACGTTTCATATTGTACATACTTTCGGCTTAGCAACCAGATCAGAATAGTACCAATATTGACTTTCTAACCATTTAGTTTTTTATTTGCTAATATAATACTGAAAGACTGCGTGATTTAAGACAAATTAATTAAGATGAATTTATGTATACAAGACATGAGTAGAAATGTTTCAAGGTGGCTCGATAGTCTAAATTATGAGATATTGCATTTTTCCCCATAAAAAGTTTTGTAATGCAGATCTGAGCTTTATTTTTGTTCATTGCATAGTTCTAGCGGTGGTCTTGATTATTGAAACGTTTCACACTTGTAGCATTTTGTATATCTAGAGAAACTGTGTTTACGATAAGCGGCAGATTTTATGCAAAATAGTTTTCCCATGATTTATTGGAAACACGATTTCTCCACTCGGAGTAAAACTTTTCAGTAAACAAGACCACCACTAGAGCTATGCAATGAACCACGATGAAGCTCAGATCTGCATTACAAACATTTTTATGCGGGAAAATGCAATTTCTCATGATTTAGACTATAGAGCAACCTTAATGTTATATAAATTAGTGAATAAATATGCATTTTGCTACGTGACCACGCCCACTTGTCGGAAAATATTTAAAATGCTTGCCAACCCCCCCCCAAAAAAAACAAAAAACATTCCTAATTACGCCACTTCAATACCATTGAGAATAATAGGTCAATGTATCTGCAGCCACTGATCTCAAAACGAGGACTGGATTGAGCTTTCTATTGATCTGATGGCATATTTGCATAATGTAAATTGACGAGAGATAATTAGAAGCTCCGAGTTTCCAAGCAAATCAAACTGTGACGCTCGCGAAATAGGTTTAGTGTCTGGCCAATATAGTTTCTTTGTTGACATTAAATGCATAAAATCTTGAACCTAATTTGACGTCTCATATTAGGCCTCTCTCACTGGAAAATTAGAGCCAACGGCGGCCATTACTAAGGGACCAAAGTCGCAGTAAATCTGTAGGTAGGCCATGAATCGTTTTACCCAGTAATTTGAAAAATGTCTTCTGGTCCTCTTTATAGTAAAATTATTTTGTGTTGTCGATGGTAAGAGCACATAATCCAACAAAAAACCTCATAGGATCCTCAGTTGGTCCCTTAGTAATGGCGGACTTCCGGCTTCATTTTCTGAACAATAGTTGCTCGACCCAGTCTTCGAGATCAGTCATCTGCAGCGCTGTGACAGCTGACCATGCTTACTTGTTATAGATCAAAATGATATCATCAGCACTAATCTCCAAGGTTACCAAACTCGTAATGACTTGAGTAACGGCGTAAACAAGTGCAAAGCTACCGTGTGCGCCGAACTCTTGGGCGCCAACAATTTTTCCAAATCTCTCAGGGAAGTAGAGGGGCCTCCTGGCTTGATCACGTCGTCTCTGTGTCGATAACATAAATAATATTATAAATATATTTATTTATAAATGTATTTATTTAAAGTGCCCCAAACCTCAAAATTTTTTATTGTCTTATTTGGAAGAACTTTTAAAATGATAAAGTAACTTCTTTTGAAGATTTTCGTTTTTCGCTTTCTTTTTGAGATATATCAGTTTGTTTAATATGCAAATATCTGGAATTTCGTCACACATACATGATGAGTTATCAGAGAATGTTATATATCTTTGCGTTCATGAAATAAAAACACTAAAGTGTGAATAACACGTGTGTGGGTTTCTCCCACACAACACCAAGCTTCTTGATTTTAAAGGATTTCGTTCGAGAATGAAAGAGATATACACATTTCTTCAATAAGTCATTATGCATGTGTGACGAAATTCCAGACATTTGCATATCAAACAAACTTATATATCTCAAAAAGAAAGCAAAGAAACGAAAATCTTCAAAGGAAGTTACTTTATCATTTTAAAAGTTCTTCCAAACAAGATAATAAAACATTTTGAGGTTATGGGCACTTTAATGAATTTTACAACTGTCTATCACATAAAAGTTATTCTACACTGCAAATTTCCGTTTCCACTTCCACAAAGGGAAACATGGCGGCTACACACGGGGTTTGAGAGAACACTTGTATTGCTAATTGCTACAGATACGACACGCATGAAAATGTATAAAACGAAACTTTATCAAAGCAAAAAAGATTACCATGTCCTCTTCAAATATATCTTTAATCTGATTAGACAAACATCTAAAAAAATCAGATTTATAAAAATCGAGACGCCAAACGATAACAAAGAACAATATGTTCTAAGGATTTGTGGTGAAGGAAAATTTCGAGTGTTGGAATACATACATTTTAAGACCAAACCGGGACCAGTTGCGAAAAATGCAACTTAGCGGCCTTCCGGTAGGAATTGAACCCGCGACCCTGGGATACTAGTGCAGTGCTCTGACCACTGAGCTACGGAGGACATTGCCGAGAGCCTTGAGCACTGCACAGTGCAGTGCTCTGCACTAGCATCTCGCAGGGTCGCGGGTTCAATTCCAGCCTGAAGGCCTTGAAGTTGCATTTTGCGCAAGTGGTCCCAGTTTGGTCTTAAAATGTATATATTCCAACACTCGAAATATTCCTTCGCCATACATCCTTAGAACATGTAGTTTAATCGAGTGAAATGCCAAATACTACTTGTAATATACCCAGAAAGAATGTGGATAGAAAAAAATGAGAGAAACAAAAGAATAAGGGCGGGTTTACACGAGGCCAACTTAACCTCAGATATTCGTGTTAGTATTCTTACAATGTTTTAGAAAGCTTTTGGGAAATAGTTTATTAAATTATGCAACTTTTTGGTGCGGAAAAAAAGATTGACAAAATGCTCATTAGATGCGACAACTTTATTCACACAAAAACCTAATAAATTCAAAAAGGAACGTCAATCTCATCGTCATTATTGCCTTTATCATCACTGTCTGGGAGGCGCCTTAGGATCCTATTAAGGATCCTACCCTACCAGTATCCTTATTATGAGTAACATGGTAACATTAGGATCCTGAGTAGGATCCTGATTAGGTTCCTGATGAGATTTGGATCCTGATTAGCATCCTGGTAAGATTTGGCTCTAATCAGGATCCTGATTATGATCCTGATAATCCTGATTATGATCCTGATAATCCTGATTAAGATCGTGGTAAAATTTTGATCTCGTCCGGATCCTGATTAAGATCCTGATAAGGATAGGATAGTGTCAGGATACTGGGTAGGATCTTGGTTCCTAAACAGGAACCTGATTAGGATGCTGATAAGATTATGATCCTGGACATGATCCTGGTCTTAATAGGATCTTCAACAGAATCGTAATTAGGATCCTGATAAGATTAACATCTGATCAAGATCATGATAGTATTAGAATCATGTGAGGATCCTGATTAGGATCCTGATAAGATTAGGATCCTGGGCAGGATCTTGGTTTTATTAGGATCCTGAACAGGATCCTAATTAGGATCCTGATAAGATTAGAATCCTGTCAGGATCCTGGCAATTTTAGCATCCTAAACATGATCCTGATTAGGATGCTGATAAGATTATGATCCTTGGCAAGATCCTGGTCTTAATAGGATCCTAAACAGAATCCTAATTAGGATCCTGATAAGATTAAGATCTGATCATGATCCTGATTAAGATCATGATAGTATTAGAATCATGTGAGGATCCTGATTAGGATCCTGATGGTATTAGGATCCTGTCATGATCCTGGGCAGGATGCTGATAAGATTAGTATCATGTCAGGATCCAGGGCAGGATCCTTAGGATCCTAATAAGATTAGGATCCTGTCAGGATCCTGGCAATTTTAGGATCCTAAACAGGATCCTACAGGATCCTTCAAGATCTGATCAGGATCCTGATTAAGATCCTGATAGTATTACGATCCCTAATAAGATTTGCATTCCAGGATCCTGATAAGATTAGGATCCTGGGCAAGATCCTTGTCTTATTAGGATCCTAAACAGAATCCTACAAGATCCTTCAAGATCCTACAGGATCCTTCAAGATCCTACAGGATCCTTCAAGATCCTACAGGATCCTGTCCAGGATTTCTACCAGGGTATTGTCGAACCTGTATCACAGCCATAGCATTGCTGTCCAGAAACTAAATTTCGCTAAACGATAGACCGACGATGCGAATAGAAAACGAAATAAATATATAATATAATGTCACAACTTACGTTCCTATTTTAGCAGTACAACCATGACCTTGGCCGTCTTTCCCCCCCTGCGCACGAAACGCAGTGAAGCTAACTCCGATTTTATCACAAGAGTCTATTGGAGTCCTGACGGCGACGTAGTGTTTTGGAACTATAAGGTAATCCATAGGACCATTCTGATAAAAAAAAACAATTAAGAAACGCAAAATGAAAGAGTGGACGTATTTGAATTGTGGATGGATAGAGAAGACTGGTTGCAGCTTGTTATGTAGTAAAGTTGTAAAGGTTTTGCTGTGCAAGCTGTGTTAAAGTGCACCTGACATCAACATTTTTGATTGTCTGATTTGGAGGAACTTTTAAAATGATAAAGTAACTTCTTTTGAAGATTTTCGTTTCTTCGCTTTCTTTTTGAGATATATATCAGTTTGTTTGATATGCAAATGTTCGGAGCTTACGTCACACATGCACAATGACTTATCAGAGAATGTTATATATATTTGCGTTCATCAAATAAAAACACTAAAGTGTGAATAACACGTGTGCGTGTTTCTCCCACAACACCAATCCTCTCAATTTTAAAGGATTTCGTTCGAGAATGAAAGAGATACACACATTTCTCCAATAACGCATTATGCATGTGTGACGTAATTCCGGACATTTGCATATCAAACAAACTGATATATCTCAAAAAGAAAGCAAAGAAACGAAAATCGTCAAAAGAAGTTACTTTATCGTTTTAAAAGTTCTTCCAAATAAGACAATAAAATTTTTTGATGTCAGGTGCACTTTAAAGGACATTGGCAAGAAAAATTAAGTTTGTCTAATATGAAAGAACTCGTAAAATGATAGAGTAACACCTTTTACAACTTTCCCGTATTTTACTTCGTTTTTGAAATATTTCATTTCGTTTGATATGTAAATGAGATGGTCTCTGACGTTAGGTGCAGGGTAGAGAATTTTCACACATTAAAAAAAGTCTTATTTCTCAGTGATTGCTAAGTTTACAACGCTCATTATCATGAGGAGTTATTATACGCACATTTTAAAGTAAATTTGTGGAACAAACTTGAAGATGGAACTAATATTCTAATGTGTGAAAATTCTCTACCCTGCACCTGACGTCAGAGACCTACACATATCAAACAAACTGAAATATTTCAAAAACGAAGTAAAATACCGAAAAGTTATAAAAGGTGTTACTCTATCATTTTACGAGTTCTTTCATATTAGACAAACTTAATTTTTGTTGCCAATGTCCTTTAAGTTGTCAATACTCTGAGCTCCAGACAGTCAGATGCTCTAACCATTGAGCCACTAGAATTCAGATGGCATGAGGGCAAGGTTAATTACGGTATTTAAACCTGGGACGAGTCGTGACTACGAAAACCACCGCTATACAGTGTACATCAACTTTGAGCGAAGCATAAAATACGAGAATGAAAACATTATTTATCGAGTACAGAGCAGATATCGTACAACTAACATTTTTAAACATTATACTTAAACTGCCCCTAACCTCAATTTTTTTTATTGTATTTGGAAGAACTTTTAAAATGATAAAGTAACTTCTTTTGGAAGATTTTCGTTTCTTCGCTTTCTTTTTGAGATATATCAGTTTGTTTGATATGCAAATGTCCGGAATGTACGTCAACATGCATAATGAGTTATCAGAGAATGTTATATATATTTTCTTTCATGAAATGAAAACACTAAAGTGTGAATAACACGTGTGCGTGTTTCTCCCACAACACCAAACTTCTCGATTTTAAAGGATTTCGTTCGAGAATGAAAGAGATATACACATTTCTCCAATAAGAATTATGCATGTGTGACGTAAATTCCGGATATTTGCATATCAAACAAACTGATATATCCAAAAAAGAAAGCGAAGAAACGAAAATCTTCAAAAGAAGTTACTTTATCATTTTAAAAGTTCTTCCAAATAAGACAATAAAACATTTTGAGGTTAGGGGCACTTTTACTTCTATTTAGTTCCAAATTAATTACCATTGTTTGAGGATGACTGTTCCAAACGATATCAGATCCGCCAGCAGGAATCAACAAGTAATAATCTACTAAACTACTGAACTGTTGAAGTGGCACAAAATTTCCGTTCAAGGTCGCCAGTATCTAGTGCAGAGAATACGATGAAAAAAACATGAATCTAAAAATACTAGCTACCATGTCTACTTTTACAGATTTATCAAAATAATTACAGAAGAAAAGCGCGGGAAAAACCGTTTCTTAGTGTCACCAGTTTCTTAGTGTCAAAATAACTAGCGGCCCAAAAGCCTGTTTTTAGATTGTTCATTGTTGATTATCCCCTCGCAAGCCAAAGCACTGATATCGAAAGAAGACTGGATCGAGCAACATATTGTCCGCCGATGGCAGAAAATTTCTGGTGCGAAATCTGGTGCGAAATCTGGTGCGAAATCTGGTGCGAAATCTGGTGCGAAATCTGGTGCGAAATTAAAATAAAAATACTAGCTACCATGTCTACTTTTACAGATTTATCAAAATAATTACAGAAGAAAAGCGCGGGAAAAACCGTTTCTTAGTGTCACCAGTTTCTTAGTGTCAAAATAACTAGCGGCCCAAAAGCCTGTTTTTAGATTGTTCATTGTTGATTATCCCCTCGCAAGCCAAAGCACTGATATCGAAAGAAGACTGGATCGAGCAACATATTGTCCGCCGATGGCAGAAAATTTCTGGTGCGAAATCTGGTGCGAAATCTGGTGCGAAATCTGGTGCGAAATCTGGTGCGAAATCTGGTGCGAAATCTGCTGCGAAATCTGGTGCGAAATCTGGTGCGAAATCTGGTGCGAAATTTGGTGCGAAATTTGGTGCGAAATTTGGTGCGAAATTTGGTGCGAAATCTGGTGCGAAATCTGGTGCGAAATCTGGTGCGAAATTTGGTGCGAAATCTGGTGCGAAATCTTGTGCGAAATCTTGTGCGAAATCTTGTGCGAAATCTTGTGCGAAATCTGGTGCGAAATCTGGTGCGAAATCTGGTGCGAAATCTGGTGCGAAATCTGGTGCGAAATCTGGTGCGAAATCTGGTGCGAAATTTGATGCGAAATCTGGTGCGAAATCTGGTGCGAAATCTGGTGCGAAATCTGGTGCGAAATCTTGTGCGAAATCTGGTGCGAAATCTGGTGCGAAATCTGGTGCGAAATCTGGTGCGAAATCTGGTGCGAAATCTGGTGCGAAATTTGGTGCGAAATCTGGTGCGAAATCTGGTGCGAAATCTGGTGCGAAATTTGATGCGAAATCTGGTGCGAAATCTGGTGCGAAATCTGGTGCGAAATCTGGTGCGAAATCTTGTGCGAAATCTTGTGCGAAATCTTGTGCGAAATCTGGTGCGAAATCTGGTGCGAAATCTGGTGCGAAATCTGGTGCGAAATCTGGTGCGAAATCTGGTGCGAAATCTGGTGCGAAATCTGGTGCGAAATCTGGTGCGAAATCTGGTGCGAAATCTGATGCGAAATCTGATGCGAAATCTGGTGCGAAATCTGGTGCGAAATCTGATGCGAAATCTGATGCGAAATCTGGTGCGAAATCTGGTGCGAAATCTGGTGCGAAATCTGGTGCGAAATTAGATGCGAAATCTGGTGCGAAATCTGGTGCGAAATCTGGTGCGCGATTTGATGCGAAATTTGGTGCGAAATCTGGTGCGAAATCTGGTGCGAAATCTGGTGCGAAATCTGGTGCGAAATCTGGTGCGAAATTTGATGCGAAATTTGGTGCGAAATCTGGTGCGAAATCTGGTGCGAAAATTGATGCGAAATCTGGTGCGAAATCTGGTGCGAAAACTGGTGCGAAATCTGGTGCGAAAATTGGTGCGAAATCTGGTGCGAAAATTGATGCGAAATCTGGTGCGAAATCTGGTGCGAAATTTGGTGCGAAATATGGTGCGAAATCTGGTGCGAAATCTGGTGCGAAAAATGGTGCGAAATCTGGTGCGAAAATTGGTGCGAAATCTGGTGCGAAATCTGATGCGAAATCTGGTGCGAAAACTGGTGCGAAATCTGGTGCGAAAATTGGTGCGAAATCTGGTGCGAAATCTGATGCGAAATCTGGTGCGAAATCTGGTGCGAAATCTGGTGCGAAATTTGATGCGAAATTTCGTGCGAAATCTGCGAAAATTGATGCGAAATCTGGTGCGAAAACTGGTGCGAAATCTGGTGTGAAATCTGGTGCGAAAATTGGTGCGAAATCTGGTGCGAAAATTGGTGCGAAAATTGGTGCGAAATCTGGTGCGAAATCTGGTGCGAAATCTGGTGCGAAATCTGGTGCGAAATCTGGTACGAAATCTGGTGCGAAATCTGGTGCGAAATCTGGTGCGAAATCTGGTGCGAAATCTGATGCGAAATCTGGTGCGAAATCTGGTGCGAAATCTGGTGCGAAATCTGGTGCGAAATCTGGTGCGAAATCTGGTGCGAAATCTGGTACGAAATCTGGTGCGAAATCTGGTGCGAAATCTGGTGCGAAATCTGGTGCGAAAATTGGTGCGAAAATTGGTGCGAAAATTGGTGCGAAATCTGGTGCGAAATCTGGTGCGAAATCTGGTGCGAAATCTGGTGCGAAATCTGGTACGAAATCTGGTGCGAAATCTGGTGCGAAATCTGGTGCGAAATCTGGTGCGAAATCTGGTGCGAAATCTGGTGCGAAATCTGGTGCGAAATCTGGTGCGAAATCTGGTGCGAAATCTGGTGCGAAATCTGGTACGAAATCTGGTGCGAAATCTGGTGCGAAATCTGGTGCGAAATCTGGTGCGAAAATTGGTGCGAAAATTGGTGCGAAAATTGGTGCGAAATCTGGTGCGAAATCTGGTGCGAAATCTGGTGCGAAATCTGGTGCGAAATCTGGTACGAAATCTGGTGCGAAATCTGGTGCGAAATCTGGTGCGAAATCTGGTGCGAAATCTGGTGCGAAATCTGGTGCGAAATCTGGTGCGAAATCTGGTACGAAATCTGGTGCGAAATCTGGTGCGAAATCTGGTGCGAAATCTGGTGCGAAAATTGGTGCGAAAATTGGTGCGAAAATTGGTGCGAAATCTGGTGCGAAATCTGGTGCGAAATCTGGTGCGAAATCTGGTGCGAAATCTGGTACGAAATCTGGTGCGAAATCTGGTGCGAAATCTGGTGCGAAATCTGGTGCGAAATCTGGTGCGAAATCTGGTGCGAAATCTGGTGCGAAATCTGGTGCGAAATCTGGTGCGAAATCTGGTGCGAAATCTGGTACGAAATCTGGTGCGAAATCTGGTGCGAAATCTGGTGCGAAATCTGGTGCGAAAATTGGTGCGAAAATTGGTGCGAAAATTGGTGCGAAATCTGGTGCGAAATCTGGTGCGAAATCTGGTGCGAAATCTGGTGCGAAATCTGGTACGAAATCTGGTGCGAAATCTGGTGCGAAATCTGGTGCGAAATCTGGTGCGAAATCTGGTGCGAAATCTGGTGCGAAATCTGGTGCGAAATCTGGTGCGAAATCTGGTGCGAAATCTGGTGCGAAATCTGGTGCGAAATCTGGTGCGAAATCTGGTGCGAAATCTGGTACGAAATCTGGTGCGAAATCTGGTGCGAAATCTGGTGCGAAATCTGGTGCGAAATCTGGTGCGAAATCTGGTGCGAAATCTGGTGCGAAATCTGGTGCGAAATCTGGTGCGAAATCTGGTGCGAAATCTGGTACGAAATCTGGTGCGAAATCTGGTGCGAAATCTGGTACGAAATCTGGTGCGAAATCTGGTGCGAAATCTGGTGCGAAATCTGGTGCGAAATCTGGTGCGAAATCTGGTACGAAATCTGGTGCGAAATCTGGTGCGAAATCTGGTGCGAAATCTGGTGCGAAATCTGGTGCGAAATCTGGTGCGAAATCTGGTGCGAAATCTGGTACGAAATCTGGTGCGAAATCTGGTGCGAAATCTGGTACGAAATCTGGTGCGAAATCTGGTGCGAAATCTGGTGCGAAAACTGGTGAGAAATCTGGTGCGAAATCTGGTGCGAAATCTGGTGCGAAATCTGGTGAGAAATCTGGTGCGGTCTGTGGCTCCTCAGGGACCATTGCTGGGTAAACGAAACTCTAGGTCGGTGGGGTAGAAAAGGAGGTGGAACGTATTTCTAGTCAGACAAGCTAAGTCAAACGTACCCTTCCATGTATCCCATGGCCAGACTTCTTGTAATTACTCAGCGTAATTTGTCCACCTTCCACCAATCTCCGATGTGTCTTTCCGTCCTTTTCTTCTTCAACGAGGTCATATGCCTTGACAAAAACCCTGAACAACAACTTGTACCCGCCGACTGAGTAGTAGTTGTACCACAGTTTGTCGTAGTGCATACAGTGGGCACTTTGTCGCTTTTTATTTTGGAAAATCTGAGCGAATATCGGGATGAACTTTTGGCCACACACTGTGTCGCCACGATGGTAGCGTTTGACTTCTTTCTTGACACCAAAATCATCCTTGGTGTCCTCTAATTCGCTACACCTACAACAGAATCCCTACGGAAAAAAACCAATTGGTAAGGGACCGGTCATTAAAGATGGAGAGGGGGGCTGGATAATAATAATAATATTTATAATTTATATTGCGCATATTCTATACCGCAACAATCATATGCGCATGAAAATGGGGGGTTCCTACAAATATTCTTATGAAATACAAACATTTCATTATATTTAAATTCAATACAAAATATTTAAAATAACTGATTTTCATAATCAACAATATACCAACTATAAACATAAAATCATGATTCTTAAACTGAAACTTACTCAGGTAATCTGAACTTTTGTATACAGTATACTTTTTTACCGACGATACGTGGACGATTGTCAAGCTCATATCCTCAGAAAAATGATTGATATATGTACTGCCTATATGCAGCAGTCACTATATATCATTATATATATTAACGCATCCGAGCATTACCGATATATAGTGATTGCCGCATAGGTAGTACATATATCAATCGAACCAGTACATCATTGTAACCTTCGCTCTCCATCTGAGTCTCATTAGCTCAATGGTTAGAGCGTCTCACCGGCAATCAGACCGGGACTCAGAATCATTTTACTGAGGATATGAGCTTGACGATCGTCCACGTATCGTCTGTCTACTCCGAGCTCTCCCACATTCACTACAACATTGTGTATATTAACACATCACTGTATACCGTAAGCTGCGGATTACAAGCCCTAGGGTTATATAATTTCGTAAGGGGTTTTGGATTGGCTTATAAACAGGAGCTTTATATATTTACCATGAGTCTGACAACTAGGTGCATGAATCTGATGATGAATTTGAGAAACTAACAGGCACAAGAAGCGATAGAGTTGTTGGATAGTGGGAAAATTCGTTCAGTAATAACCATTAGAGTAAAGAACTCGATCCCTTTTGTACCAGTATTTTAAAGACATTAAACTTTATATTTTTACTCTGTCTATAAATGCCAGATATTTTTACTCCGTCTTACTTCAGACGATCTTACTCGTCAAGGGGAGACATCCTGGAAAATACCGACAACGGACACTTTTTCTTGCCCGAGAACGATATACCCATATGACACCATCTTGTGTCAAAAAATCGGAAGCTATCGACTTAGATACTGCTCCATCAACTTGCATGGAGTTAAATGATGACTGGGAGGAAGTCTTTTTCTCTGGTCTGTCGGCATCCACTAAGGAGCGTGCGGAAGATGCTGGTGACAGTGACGAATATGTTGTGCAAATCGAATGCGTTACTGAGCCGTCAGAGCCCAAAGTAACGTCACTGAAACACCTCATCTCAATGCTTGACGTAACACATTAATTAACCGATGAAAACCTTGTAGAGGCTACGAACAGTCTGGCAAACGTCGCATCAAATGTCAAATCAGTTTGGTTGGAGCGAAAACAACGCGCTTCAGTATACAACGCGTAATTACGGAATACTTTAAATAATGTTTTGTTTGAAATTACGTTTTGTATTTTGAGAATTTGTATCAGAAGTTAAAGACATTTAAACTGAATTACTGTTGACGAAGTGGCGTATTCATTTATCTATTTTGGCTTATTTTATTTTATTTTATTTTATCAATAAATCACATATTAGATGACGTCATTTCTTTTGAACCCTGTTAATACGGACACCGGTTGATACGGACACTTTTTCTTGTCCCTCCGGTGTCCGTATTAATCGGGTTCCACTCCCCACTTATATGGATATTAATTTTAAAGGCCCCCACAATTTCAAGACCCCCCCCCCCCCCAACACACACACACACACAATGTACTCTCAACATTTAAAAAAGCTCAAAATATAGTGATGTTATTTAACCGGTGTCCAAGGTTAATTAAGAAGGAAATGTGTTAACTTTCTGTCGGGACAACAGCAAGTGTCCGTAATAGCCGGGTGTCCGTATTAACCGGGTGTCCGTTAAAAAGGTTTCCACTGTATCTTCTCAAAATAATTAATTTCTCCTGCAGCCCCCCTCTCCATATTCAATGACCGGTCCCGTGATATTACGCTAATATTACGATATTAGATAGTATTACGCTAATTTTTGAGATGTTACCCTAAGTTTTGAGACATTGAGCAGAATTTGGAGTCATTGCGCTAAATTTGGTGACATTGCGCTAAGTTTGGAAACATTGCGCTAAATTTGGAGACATTGCGCTAAATTTTGGGACATTGCGCAATTTAGTAGTATAGAGAGTGGCGGTACGAGCTCAGTCAACGTCAACCATAATATAAACACCAAAACATCACCAAATTTGTGTCGAGCCACAACTCAGCAATGTTTTGGTGTTTATGTTTTACAATCGACGTTGACTAACTCGTACCGCCACTCTCTATACTACTATGGCAATCATTAGCCAATCTAAACACCTCTCCCATGTTTCCCACTCAATTGATAAGAAATACTAAAATAACTGTTTTCGCTAAATTTAAAGCTAGAATGTGTCGTTTCATCATTTTCACGTCTTTAAAAAGTAGAAAGTGTCGTTTCAACATTTTCGCGTATTTAAAAAAAGGCATAGTGTGCCACTTCAACGTTTTCACACATTTAAAAAAGTAGAAGGTGTCATTTCAACATTTTTACATTTTTGTTCAACAAACTACCGACACGTTCCACTGTTGTCTCACAAATTCACGCGCGAAAAAAAAACCACCAGATTTTGGTTCTAGTGGTGATGTTTATCCAAATGGATGGCAAAATGGTGCTCTTTTGATTGGTTAACAACGTTAGCTAACAAATAGCCAACTACTCTACGAATTAGTCCGTTTGCTCACTACTCTCAGTGGTATCTCTCACTACAATGTTTTTGTGGCCATACGCGTAGGAGTCAATACCATTCTCTAAAAGGTATCGTTTGTCGTCAAAGCAGGACAGCGATACTTTATTAATTTCGTAGCTACCAATCTGATGTTTGACACTTCTAATGGTCTTCATTGTGTGTCGCAACTGTTTCTGCTCAAGTAACACACTTTTATAATCTTCGTGTCTGATTACTTTTTTAATTATATTTTTTCTAATACCTTTAGCGGTTTTCCCGCCACCTCCACCCTCTTTCAAATAGCTGTACATTTTACTACGCAACCCGACGAACTCGACAATCGGTGTTCCAGCACACTCGTCCTTCATCTTCCCAATAACTTTCTTATTCTCTCTAAAAAAGAATGGGCTGTCTGCAGGGTAGTCGCTATTGTCGAACTTTTCGCACTCCATCATAAAGTCGGAGTAAACGTCGTCAGTTTTGATTGAGTACAACAGACTGTCAGTGTCAGTGAAGTGTAATCTACAGGTGTCGCTAGAGTACTTTTTCATAATGTAGTTATAGTGAAAATTGTACATCAGCGTTTTGCTCAAGTCTAGTATGCACATACCCACATATGCGGGTCTGTTTAGTGTCAGCGTTTCTTTAACTTTGTGGACAGCAACTAAGTTCTCGCTAAATATTTTGCAAGACACAAACGTCGGCTTCGAGACAAGATTTTCTAATTTCTTCGCAGTGGTCACTAATCTTACGTCCACACGCTTCCTCAAGTTTTCCATCGTTTTTCCAAACACACTGTTGTTCATCAACTTGAAGAAGTCCTTCTCGAAAGCGTTCTTAGCTGCGGTTCTTTTGACTGTGTTAAAATCGATGTACTTACCCAACCACTTAGACTGGTCAAACTGTAGGACCCTATGAGTCTTTTTGATTTTTAACCCAAGATCCATGTACAACTGCAGATTTCCATAGTGACACACATACTTTTTTTTGTCCATCAAATTAGTCACCAACTTTTTCACACCACCAACACTCACGTTAAACTTATTTTTGATTTTCGTGCAGTACTCTGACAACATGTCGACAGTTATCTCCATCTTCTCGGGAGCCAACGGGTAGTCGTTATGTAGGTCATGCAAATGGGCTGGGTACTCCAAGTCGACTTCAAGCAGCAGACCCTTTTCACTATTGTTGTGATAGTCGCATAGATTAACCTTTTCTATTTCTTTCTCAGTCAACCACTTGAAGCCACCCGTAGGTAGACTTCGACTCATTGCCCATCCGTACAAATTGTTAGCGTCAAGGTACATCAAATACTTCGACTCTTGCTCTTTGTCATACCCTTCCATATACTTATTATTCGCCACGCCATGTCTGTTGCATATGTAGCTCACACCACCTCGCATACCTAATTCTACGAACTGGAACATGTCGATGTCGGACAATAACTCAAGCTCCACTCCAGTCATCTTTAGCATGGCATCCCAAGCCAATCCAGGCGATGTGAAATAGTGACACGGGTCTAATTTGTACTCGCGATGGCATGTCTTTCTAAAGTTCTCAAAAACGTCGGCAAGCAAGAGCACATCGCTTTTCAAATACAGGTCGTGATACCCACCCATACTTTTAACGTCGAAGTAGTCCCACACATCGATGGCACGCTCGTGCATTTCTTCCGTAATGTGCTCGTCGTTCAGAACGCTGTAGAAATCATTTTTGGAGGGTAGCTCGCGTTCATTGAATTTATCAAAGGAGTCCATATAATCGTAGGGGTAGACTCCCTTTCTTGTCATAAGTGCTAACCCTGTTTCATGAAACACTTCTGACGTGTATTTGAAAGCGTCCCTTGGTAGGTTCTTCACCAAGTTGTCTAGACCGCTACTCATGAACTGAAAGCTGTCCAAGAACACCAAGTTTTTTCCAAGCATGAACGCCATGTACTTCTCCATGTTGTTCGGTATCACGTTTATGTCTTGACCAAACTTGCCAATCTCCTGCATGATGAAATGACTATCGTAGCCACGTAAGTTATGAAAGATCACAGGAATTTTATCAGTCAACTTAAAGTTCACATTACAGTCACGATGCGCGGACCCTCTGTACTTACCTGACATGTGACAGTGGTCTCTCACTCTAACGTCAGCGCCAGTGTACTCAACGCTGCAAATATGGCAACTCTTAGCCTCGTCGAAATTCTTCTTATCGTCGTCAGTCAGCACCATTTCTTTGTTAAAGTGACTCTCAGATGTTTCTTTACAATATTCAACAATTTCTAACATCTCCCCAATGAACTTATTAACTGCGTTTTCACCACGGTACACTTTCACTGGCTTACTGTACTCGTTGTCGTAGCAACAAACTAATTTGTACCCATAGCCACAGTCAACGTGCCTCTGGTAGGCATTTGTGTAGCTACACTCGCTTGACAGCCTTGTTGTGTGCACCTTCTGTGTGATAGCCTCGAAGTCTGCGTACACCACAAATGGTACGTTTAGCTGTCTACTAAAATTCTCATATTTCACTTTCGCACCTTTTTGCGGCATTTTAATAGCTTGCTTCCCATTGATGACCAAACATACTTCAATGTGGCTTTCAAGCACGTCCTCTCGGGTGAAACACTGCAAACAATACCTACAAAAGTGCTTTCTCGCCTCATGCTTTGTTTGCCGGTGCATGAATTTATTAAAATCGCGAATGTAGACGTAGTGCTTGTTACCCTCGTCGTTAGTTATCAACAGTAGGTCCATATGGTCAGGGCACGCCTCCTTAGAAACGTACACAGGGAACGGCTGCTTATTTTCGTACCCAAAAACATTAACGCTAATTTCGTTAGCCTTTTCGATCTTGTTGTAATCTTTGAGTGTGACTGGGAAGTCAATTCCGTCATAATTCAGCTCACTGACATGCCTAGCGTACTTCGACGTTCTATCAGAGTTTTTTCCAGCAGGGAATTTATGTGCGAGGTGGCACCATCTAAAGCACTCGTTGTCATCACCGTTATTTACGTTTATCAAACCCTTCTTACTGTTACGCAGCTCCTTTGGCAACGCAATGTAGCTACTCCCGTGCAAAGGTCTGTAAATAGCGACATTAACGTAGTGTGCATCTATTTTGTCGATAGTCCATCCAGACCCCTCGGATAACCACCCAGCTATCCGCGTCAAGATCTGTTCCGACCCACGATTGGCGACACCCTCGATGTCGTGTTCATTAATGACGACGAACGTTTTGCTGTTAAAGTAGGCAGTTTTGTACGTGGTCTTATTGAGTTCTAAAACTTTCTCAAAAGTGACCTTGACTGTCTCTACCACTTTCATTCCGTTGGTCTCACCTAGTTCACGTCTCAAAAGGTTGATGACAGCGCTTCTACTACCGTTCACCTGATTGATGTCTCTATCGTTAACCACCTCGACTCCATAGGACCTTGTGAACCCTCTCAGTGCTCGATCCAACAGCCGTGGGCTATGGTCTTCAACTGTGGGTTGTACCTCCTGGTTTCTGACAAGACGGTTGTGTGTCCGACTACCAACGTTAACTCGCCTGTTTGTCAGCGGGTTAATAGTACTGACACTCGTCGTGCCGCTAAAAATGCCGTCTCTAACAAGTCGATTGTAGACTCGTCCATGAACGTTGACTGCTCTACCTGTTAGTGGGTTCACAACGGCTGCACCATTTCTAACAAGTGAGTTTTCTGTGGCGTCACCCATGGCTTCTATATACTACACTTGTTTTTTCCTAAGCCACTCGTTGTAATACTGATCACCACTTTCACACCATCCCAGCTTTGGGTACACCACCCCAAACAAATTGTTGTCAAACAAGTCTTTCACCTTCCCGTCTTTGAGGTCTGACACCTTCTTGAGTGTCTCGACTCGTCTTCTATGGCACAACCTAATAATGTAGTACCCATATCTGCTGACATTTCTACCCTTTATCAAATTGCATGAGTGCAACACATTGACAACTTTCAGGAAGTCCTCTTTTATCAACTCAAGGTGCTCACCCTTCACAACGTTCCGTAGTCTCCTCCCCATCCACCAAGACCGTTTGTGAACGCTTTTTAACCGAGTGAGTCTCATGTCGCTGTAACTCTGAGTGTAACCCCATTCGGTGTCGCCACACTTTGGACATGCGTACCCACCACAGTCAGTCACATTTTTCACAACGTCACAATCCGAGCAGTAGTAAATTCCGAAGGTGCCTCCACACTCAACTTGTGTCTCACTCGCGATTTCGTCAATTGTGTAACCATAACTCATCTGCCTCATAAGTTTGTCCATCACTCTTATACTACTCCAACATTTTTTTTACTGAGTTAGCACCCACACCGCTATTCCGCTACCCAAACCTAGCGCACCAACAAACAACAATTGATATTCCTTCATCTCCGCACTCGGTTGGTAGTAATCCGCAATCTTCGGGAGGTCAGTGAACACTCGTCCGCTGTACTGAATAGTCATTACGCTTCTAAGTTCTTCCAACGCATGGTTTGTGTCGTTGATGTCAGCATTAGCATCAGAGAGCCGTTGCCGTAAACGCTGGATCTTGTCTTTCTTGGCGACTTCATTTTCATACCACACTTCTTTCGCGCTGGCTAACTGTTCCAACGCATGGTTGTGCCTTTTCATCTCGGTCTCATAGCCTGAGTGATTAAACTTTGAAAACATAAAGCCAGCGCCCGCAAAAGCCACTGCATTAAAAATCCCTCCAGCCACAACACTCACCATTAACTTACGTTGATTTGAATGGATCTGTCGGTATCCACTTTTTCGATTGCATCCATTTTACTAACAGCGTTCCTGCACCAACAGCTGCAGCGAGTTTCACTGTGCCTTTAACTGTCTCTGGTGTTCCCAATGGTTCTCCCAAAGCCTTTTTCGAAATCATACTCACTGCCACAGCACCAGTCGTAACAAGTAGCGCATCGTACAATTCATTCATAAGTTCTTTTCGATCGATCGCAGTCATATACATTGTCGTGTGTTTTGTTCAAGAATCAAATGTGTCTAACGCTGGACGACAAGTTCTACGATTTTCTGACGTGCTAACCACAGCACTCACAGGTTCCAGTTGTGTTTCTTTCTCACTGCTAATTGTGTACCATAACGAAGCAGCAGCAATGATTACACCGAGTGTTCCGACAATGTAACCATAGCCCCACTCACCACCCTGCTCTTCGTTAACTATCATTTCACGCATTTTCTTTTCTTTCGCAGCTTTCGATATCTCAGCCAACTTTTTACCGGCAGCGACACGCTTTGGGTCCTTCACCTTAACACTCTTCACATCAGCTGTGATCTTAGCGTCGACAGCCGTCTGTGAGTCTTCAACCATCTAATACACTATCACGTGTTATCTTACTCACAGTTGACCTCACAGGTATCTCACAGTTGACCTCACAGGTATCTCACAGTTCCAGACCAAACGCACTAAAAAATTAGGATTTTTTCTGAGAGTATAACATAATGACTCAAGTCCAAGACATCGCAGAAGAGATGACTCAAGTCCAAGCCCGCCAAGAAGAGGAGATCGACGCAATGCGGAGAATGTCCTTTATCAATGTGTCTACCCCACAAGGCGCCTCTGGGCCCGACGTCCTAAAAGGGTACTCGCAAGTCTTCAAGTTGTGCGACCCCGGTTGTAAAAACGAAGAGGTGTCAAGACGATTTAGTACTCAGATTCTCTACACAAAGTTCGCTCATGATGCTTGGGTTGGACTTGACGAAGTTAGAGCCAACAGAATGGTTAGCGCACTATCCAAGATGATCCCTGTGTGGTGCTACCCACCATTCAGACGTCTTACGCTAGCGAGTGACCACTACTTGAGCAACCCTTGCGAGTCCGCCGCTACACTACTCGGTAACTACCTCGAAGTGTTCTTGGCGACCCTTCTATGGAAACCATGCTCAACCAAACTCAAAGCGTGGCTACACCTCGCCGCAAACTGTGACGTTAACGTTTGTAGGGTGGGGTGTAACGAAATACTGAGTGCGGGCGATATCGAGGACCACGTGTTCTCAAGCCCCCACCAGCATTTTTCGCGTGACATTGGGGAGTACGAGTGCTACCCATGCGGTGTGTCCACCAATAGCCTAACGTGTCGCTCAAGACATGAGAGCTCGAAGTCCCATCTTGAAAACTTAGAGCTTCAGCGGATATTTAACAACGAGCAACAGTTGCCGCAAGAGGGGAGAGCGTTTCTCTGGAGGTATAGTAACCATGAAGAAAGTTGGTAAACTAGAAATCGTGATTGGTCCCATGTTCGCGGGAAAAACAACAGAGACTCTTCGCAGGTTAGTCGCGTTAAGTAAGTCAGGGCTCAAAGTCCTTTACATGAACAACAAACGCGACACTAGGCGAACTGACCACGCGTTCTCCACACATCGTCAGACCATTGTTGTCGGATCAGACAGTTTACCTGCGAAGTTAATCACCAACCTTCCGAGTTGCGACGAGCTGACTGACATCGACGTCATTGGCATTGATGAAGGTCATTGGTACTCCGATCTGTCAGTTATTCGTGAGTATGTCATAGCTGGCATCCACGTCATTATTTGTGGTCTCATAACAACGGAGCACTTAAAAAGACTTGGTGAGCTTGACACACTGTTCCCAGTGGCAGACGACATCACATTTCTAAAAGCGTATTGCGCTGTTTGTCGTGACACTTACGGAACAACTGTTGACGCACCATTCAATTGGAGATATAATCCAGGACCATCATTCGTTGGTGGCGCTGAGCAATATCGTGCAGTGTGCAGACGTCATCATCCTTCCACACAAAATTAAGGGTGCTCTCGGATACCCCACTTTTTTAAATTTAGACATTGGTCACATGAAGCGTCCAATGTACCGTAGAAACATTTTTTCACACAGTGGTCAGAAGGTTTGTGAAATAAGTAGAGAAAGTTTCGCAGATATTTTTCACCGAGTTAAAAACGTCTTTAAAAATGCTAGAACAGTTGTCACTTCAAGCGTCGTCTCAACAATGAGAACGAGTGCTAATTCGACTCGTCAGTCACTGTCTAAAAAGTCTCTTTGCAATAGCGTCTCTCGTGGTTACTCAACGCTGATTTATTTTTAAATTTGCGAAGGCAGTGAGAGCATTGAAACCCAACGTCAAAGAGATATTTTATTACTGTGGTAATAGCGTCGTCATATGAGTCGCACAACAACGTTAGATAACCAGCGGATTTATATCTGAGCAACAGAGACTCCTGCTCTTTGGACGTCTTGCCTGTGCCACCTGGATTCTTGAACTCAATCACGAGTCCGCTATGCTGTCGGTTTGCATTGGCAATAACTAAGTCAGGTGTTCCACGTTGGTAACCTTTTTTCCACGAATTTATTCTCTTCGCAGAAGTGTCTTGGTTCTCACCACAAGCGGCTATCAAAATAGCTTCTGGATAATATCTCCTAAGAAAACCAACAACTTTCGTATGAAGGTCGAACTCAGTGATCATTTTAAATTGATTGTGTTTGAGACCAACGTCAGCTAAACTTTTTCTAACGCTTGGTAAGACTTCTGAGTGCACCCACCTTCCAAAGTGTTTCGCACGCTCCAATTTACTCGAGAACACCAATGAGTAGACCCCAAGTTCGTTGATAAACGAGGCTTGTTCTATCTTCATTTTGCAATCGGGTTCGACGTGGTCATTAACTGCATCTTTTGGTTGAGCGTAACCTAGAGCGCTTGCGACTTCTCTTGCTTTGAACCATATTTCACCGTTGTCCATGACCGTTGTGATTTGGTGGCCATCGAAGTCGAATAATCGAAGCGCTGTGGAGGTCATCACTATATTATAGCCTCCTACAAAAAAAGACTACTCGACATAGGTGTCAGGTTTTTTATAGATCTGGTTTGTTGTGTACCAATACATCAGGTGTGTTTTATTAGCCCTCAGTTTTCTACGTCGTCTGAAAAAGTTTCTAATGTTACGAGCCAGTTTTCTAAGCCAACCCATTACATAACTTAAGTCACGTCTCCTACAAGTCCCACAGTGTCTAATTCTGCGGGTAGCGTAATAGGTTTGCCGTAAGTCTTTTTAGACCTCATGCCAATCTCAGCGTGGAGCTCGAGAGTCACGTCACCACGACCAAATGACCCACCAGCTTTGAACATGTGATCAGTCGTCTTATTTATTTTATATATTTCATGAGGTCTCGAAAAACATGCTCCCATTTACTTTACACCATATTCCTTCATCATTTCTCCACCCATGATTATGATGTCTCGGTTTGTCATGTAGCCACTCACGATTTTCACACCGTAGAATTCTATCAACGATGGGTGCGCATAGGGTGCGAGTGGTATTCTTGGTCGATGTATTCCAAAAATTGTTCCATAGGGTGCGCCTATCTTTTTCATATTTGCTATGAAGTCTGAATCGGTTGACTTAACGTTGTTGACTCTGACATGTGAATTGTCCATTTGCCAGTGTATCGATATCATATGCGTTTTACTTATGTCAACACCACTCGGAATAGTGCATACTTTCTCCATCGCTGGGATGCTACCACCATACGCGAGCTTGTTGGTCACACCAGTCTTGTACCCTATGAACTTGTCCCAACTACCATCGTCGTTTGATATAATTGTCTCCCAATTTGACCCAGCGGTTCTCATTGGTAACCTCACCACAACAAAAATGGAGAGATCACACCATTGCATACTTGGACAATTAAAATGGAGACCTGACTCAAGTGGGATTGGTGTTAACACAGGTGATAGAAAACTTTGACTTACACCGCTGATGCCAACAATAGGACCATAAGCCGGGTTGTTTTGCACTAATTTGCTTGTTTCACCAATGGCTTTCACTTTGTTTGAACCATTGGTGTGAAACTCCACATTTTTTAAGGCGTGTGCGCTAACGTTGAAGTCAAGCACAATGTTGTAGGACTGACTCTTGAGGTAGCTTGATAGCAATTGCTCTAGAGTTCTTTTATTGGTGGCGTCTGAGTCATCGACTGGGTCTGCTACGTTTTTTATCGCTGAGCCTTGCATGTCTATTATTCCAGACATCCTTCCACCAGTCGCGCTTAACTTAGGATCTTCGTTCAGATGCCTTTTCGTTCTCTTTAGTATTTTATCGTGAGGGTCGTCAGACTCATACCCATAGTTTAGACTCATTACTACTTCAAGGTGTATTTGGTTAGCAGATAGCCAGATACCGCTGAGAACCCTAACACTATCGCCAGCGTTGTCGTGTCTGACTCGCTTGTGGTGGTGGCCACTGTTTTTCTCACAGGAAGTGGTGTCACGTTTTCTTGGTAAACTTTTTTAGCCACCACGTTTTCTTGGTGAACTTTTTTAGCCTCGAGACTCGCTGGCGTTACTAAGTTAGTCACCACATTTTCTTGGTGGACTTTTTTAGCCGCGGTCGTCGGTGTTGTTGCGTTCAAGCGGGTGTTCACCCCAAATTTCATGGACTCTGTAGCAACCTTTAATAAGTTGTTGTACCCAGCGATTTTATTCTTGAGAATCACCACGTTACTTGGCATCAACCATGTACTTGGCGACACCGCGAGATTTTGGACAACGTTGGTGTCTCTAATCGATTTATTCATGTTGAGAATCCATGTCGACACGTCATAGTTGATAACACTGTCAGCGAACAACTTTCGGAACTCTTGTTGGGTTTCTAGACTTCCTGCAGAGCCACCAACGACTGATACACGTGTTCTCGCTTGTGCACCAAGTGTGGAGTACACAAAGGCTTCTATGCTTTGATTTAGATATTGCAGTCCAATGTTGGTAAAGCCGTCTGAGAGTCGTGCGACGTATCGTTTGTAGTCGTTATGGGTGTCGTTGAGTGTGAAGACTCTAGATTCGCCTAAAGTGCCATCGCTCAGGACTTTATTCTGGTAGTAGTGCTTTTTGGGAATCTTGGAAATCTTACCATACAATTCAGAAGCGTTGAATTCTCTACTTATTGATTTCATTGTCTCACCACCCTCCATTCTTCTGAGAAGTCTCCTAATGGTGAAGTACAAATGAAATCTCATCACGCTTGTGACCACAGGGTGGACTTCTTGTGACACTGATAAATGTTGCAACGACACCCCACAACAGAAACTCGCACAATACGTCGCGAACACAACGCGGTAGTAAGATTCGTTGTCATCCCACTCTGATTTTGTCTTTGACGTGGTGACTCGCAAGACTGGTAGCTTTGACATGAAGTAACTATTTTGGTTAACGAAAACTTTAAAGTTATTCACTGGATAATTCAACACGTTTTCTGTTGGGTAGCCGTCCCAAAGCCCCCAGTGGTTCTTATGACCTTTTGGCAGTGGTTGGATAGTTCCACCACCTTGCCATATTATTGGGAACTTGCTATTGTGTAGCCACTTCCACATGTTTTTATCATTTTTGAAGGTTGCGCTGGTTATGTCTGTGCTGAGGATGTCATTGTTTCTGAAATACACGTCGACACTCACGATCTCACCATCTTGTGAAATATTTGGATAGAACTCGAATTTGCTTAAAGTAGCGTGGGGGTACTTTTTGATGAGGTCTGCCTTTGCGTCATGTGTAGCCTTTGATGTGTTAGCCATCGCACGTTTGTAGTACTCTCCATAGTACTCACGAAGGGCTTTCTGCATATAATATACTGTATGTTATACATGACGCGAAAGTTGACGGTACTCATTGAAGGTGCGGAAAAAGTTGTGTCCTTTGACAACGCGATGATGGTCATACACGATAACCCATACATTGTGGTCAAGACAGCCACTGTGTTTTGGGACTACCATAACACAACAAACGACGACAGCATTCAGGTCTTCACGCTGGATAACTCTAGGGTTGGCTCTTTTAAAAAGATTAAAGTGGGTGAAGGGTACTTTAGCTTCGACGCATTGGTCAAAGTCTTGAAGCATGAGTCTAGCGAGCTTAAGGTGGATCTTGAGATAGAGAAACTAGTGCCTACAGGTAAATGTAGGGTTAAGGTTAGTAGCTCAGCTGTGTTAGACACCCTTGGGCCTCTACTTGGTTTCGCGAAGGGTGAGGTGATTCAGAATGACTCACAGTGGCACACTAGCCCGAACGAGGTCGACATGTATAGAGGTCTGAAGTACATAGAAGTTTCGTGTGACATTGTTGAGACGGATAGTAACGTGGGTATTGATGGGAAGCGTAGCGATGTGATCACAACGTTGCCAATACCCACTGAGCAGTCTTTGAAGGGGTCAGTGCAACGCCATGTGGATATTGAGTCCAAGGTGAGTGTTAAAAAAGGTGTTTACTCAAGTATGACGTTTCGTGTCAAACCAAATAACGACAATCTCAAAATTGGTGCGGTGCTATTGGAACTATATATTGTGTGAATTATATGGAGCTTGGTGTGGAGACAGAACAAGGGTTGCGAGACATTTACTACAATCCTAAGACAGGGTTCAGTGGTGTAGAGAGGTTGTATCAAAGTGCATTGGGAGACGGATTGAAAGTAACTAGAAAAACAGTGAAAGAATGGTTGACAGCGCAGGACACTTACACTAGGTACAAACCTATTGTGAGAAGACATAGATTCCGCGCTACCTTCGTCGGATTTCTTGGTGAAGAGCTCCAAATGGACTTAGTGGACATGAGCAAGTATTCAAAACAGAACAAGGGGTATTATTGGATACTGACAGGCATTGAAATATTGAGTAGATACGCTTTTGGAATTGCAGTTTATAGAAAAGACACCAAGAACATGACTAAGGCTGTTGGAAAATTGTTGGTTGACTTTAAAGATCGGTTTGGAACCACACCTAAGTTAGCGCAATTTGACGACGGACTTGAGTTCTACAACGTTGGTGTGAAAAGTTTGTTGAAAGAACACGATGTTGAATATTTCAGCACTAAGAGTGATAAAAAGGCTGCCGTTGTTGAGCGTTTCAATAGAAGTCTGAAGAGCATTATGTGGAAGTACTTTTACACCCGCGGGACGTACAAATGGATTGACGTTTTGGATCAGTTTGTGAGCAATTACAATAGCAATGTGAATCGAAGCATTATGATGAAGCCAAAGGATGTCGATAAGTCAAACGAAGGCGAAGTTTGGACCACTTTGTTTGGTCACCAATTTGCAGACAACCCATTGCCAAAGTTTAGAGTTGGTCAATCAGTGAGAATTAGTAAATACAAGAGCGTGTTCACAAAGGGCTATGAAGCCAACTTCACTGAAGAGCTGTTTAAAGTGGTGAAAGTTATTCGTGGTGATCCGAACGTGTACGAAATTGAGGACATAAGTGGTGAACAGATTATTGGGAAGTTTTATGAACAGGAATTATCACTGGTCAATAAGAAACCTGGTGACGATGTGTACAGAGTTGAGAAGGTGTTGAAAAGAAAGAAAGTCAAAGGGAAGAAGATGGCGCTGGTCAAATGGTTGGGTTATGAGAGCAAACATAATTCGTGGATACCAGAAAGCGATATTCAAAACGTGAGCTAATGTAATATGGCTGAAGGAGGTGGGAAAGGCTTCGAGATGGGGAACCTTGATGAGTACAAAGACGTGAGTACTGAGCAACTAAAAGAGGGGATCATCGAGACTGAAGAGGAGCTCAGCGAGATAACCATGATGTATGGTATGAGAGAAGAAGTGTGGAGGGGAGACGTTCGCGTTAATTACATTAAAGTTCGCGACAGCATGTATAGGGAAAAAAGTGAGCTAGCTAGAAGACAAAGTGGGCTAGAAGAAACGTCATTTATCGACACTGATGATGGTAAAACGGTGACAATAGGGGGAACTAACACAGAAGTCCCAACAGTAGAGTTTGTTGAACAGGAGCCATATGGCGACGTCAATGACACAAGTTTCTACGCAGCTTTTGGAGAGTCGGACGAAGTCGAGAGGAGACTTGGTGAGCTAAAAGCGCACAACAAAGAGCAAGTAGAAAATAGAGTAAAAAACGAAGTAAAAAGAATCAAGCTAATAGATGAGAAAATACGCGAGTTGTACGAAAAAAAACTCAGTCGTGACGACGCGTCGAGGAGCGTAGTCAACAGATCATATGTGACTAAATCGGAGTCTATTCTTTTCAAACCGATAAACAAAGATGGTAAACAAGGGGTACCCAAACTAATTCTAATACCTGGGAAAAAAGGTTTGATCTACAGTAAAGATGCGAGTAGTAAAAACGCGATTGAGCAGTTCAAACAGTTAGTTAATCAAATACCTGAGAATACAGAGACAACAGTTGTCACAACAGAAGTGGTCCCAGATGACTTCCCAGTAATTGAAACAAAAGTGGACCACGTCGACATACCTGGGCTGTCACCAGACGAGAACCGCGAGCTGAGTGGTGTGGTTAATCCAAGCGATAGTGTGTTGCGTGAATCAAGAATAGGTGACGATGGTACGCTGCAAATACAAGCGGACCACTTTCAAGAAGCGTTAAATAGAACGTCAGACGAACTAGATGGTGAAGACAATGAAAGCGTCGCCTTTGAATTGAGAGAGCGTGTTGTAGGGCTTGAAGAAGCTCGAGACAGAACTATTGAGCAGCGGCAAATAGAGGAGGTTAGAGCACAACAAGAGATCGACATTGACAGGTTTCAGAGATTTAAGGAATGGGCTAAAGAAAATATGGTTGGGTTGAGCGCTGTGGCAATTTCAGTGGCTGGAATTATAACAACAATTATTATCGCTGGGAGATCTGCTGCTATGAAAGGCGCTATGGCCACAAAGTCGTTCGCACAGGCTGTTAAGAACGCGATAATGAAGATGGGTCCATGGGCTGTTGGATTGGCTAACTTAGTTTACAATGCATTGACGTTGGGTGCGAAGGGTCTCGCATGGTTGGCTCAAAATCTGTGGGTACTCGCGGTGGTACTTGCGTGGTTCGTGTATGACTATTACAAGCTAAAACGATAGTCTCAGCTTCGAGGGTCTCAGCTTCGAAGATGATAAAACATATGTAAAGTATATGAACATCACGTCAGCAGAGTTGAGCCCCGGTTTTAGACGAGCGACCATGGGTGTCATAAAAGGGGTGAGAACACAACATGTGATCACGTTGAACCCTAATAAGGTCAGTCCTGGTGAGGAACTTTACATTGATATACCAAAGCTCAAGGTTAGCAGCTGTTTGGTGCCTGGGTCGTTGGGTCTAGTGTTCGACTTTAAGAATGCAAACACCAAAAGTTGGTTCTTGAATAATGTTAGCAAGTTGTTGGTTGAGAAACTTGTTGTGAGACTAGCTGGGGAGACTGTGTACGACAACAATGGGGAAAATTACACTGGTGTCTATCGCGACCTTTGGGAAAGTGTTACTGCGCGAGACCAAATGATTGACTATGGTATTGGTGGTGAGAACTTGAGAAAGTTAATTTCTAAGGACGACAGTGGCGCGGCAAGTGGGAACGTTGCTAAAGTTAACGACGCGTTAATGTTTGGTGTGATTGGGACGAAGCAGCGGATTAAGCTTGGTAAGATTATGAATGACCACGGGTTGTACGCTCCTTTTAGCATGAACAACAACTTGCAGTACGTCATCACGCTTCCGAAGGCTGCAGACATCATGGTGGCGCAATCCGGTAGCGCTGTGGGTGGATACACTCTGGAGAACCTCGAGCTTGAGTACGAGACGATTGACAATCAGGAGCTCGCTGACGAAATAGCGTCGGGCTATGCAAGTGGTCGTAGTTTGTCATATGAGCATGTTACGTTGATGAAAACCACCGAATGGGATAAAGGTACGACCATTGTGAATGAAAACATTAATCTACCAAGAAAAAGCATGAAGGCGATTGTGTTGCTATTCACGAATAAGGTGCGAACAGACAGTGAGGAGTTTCTTTACCCAAATATTGATAGTGTTAGAGTCACAATTGAAGGTGTGCCAAATAGTGTGTACTCACAAGGCATCCCAAAGTCGAAGTTCTATGCAGAAGCGAAACGACTGTTTGGGTTGGGTGAAGAACACGCTCAGTTCATGACCATACAGAAGTTCTATAAAGATGGTTTTGCGTTAGTCATCGACTTGAGGAGTGTTCAAGATAATTACAACGTCGCCACTGGTAAAAAAATTGTGAACACACAATCTGGCGTGCTTCTTGAGATCACTAAGAAAGCGACGACTGCGAACGTCATGTGTAGGGTGTTTGTGGTAAGCGATGGGTTGGTCAACTTTATGAATAATGGGTTGCAATCAATCCAGTATTAAATCAAACGTGGGTTAATGGAGACTCCGTTTAATATGTTAATTGTTGGTATGACAGCCTGTGGTAAGACGCATTATTTGCTGGAAACATTGGAATCTGAGTATTGTAACAAATTTGACTACATTGTGTTGATTTGTCCTACTTTCGAGTGGAATAAAGCGTATCAAGATTGGAAATATGTGCGCGACCCTGACGTGCTAGCGATAGACTGCACACAGGACAGTGTCGACGCTGTTCTCAAGTGTGTAACAAATGTTTTTAAAGGCACTAACACTCTGATTGTGTTGGACGACTGTGCGAGCTCTCAAGATGTCAAGAATAGGACTAGTCAATTGGTCAACTTAGCTTTTAGTGCGCGACATTTTATGTTGAGCGTTATTGTCATCACACAACAACTGACGTCGATCGCAAAACCGTACAGAGAAAATATTAGTAAGCTCGTTTGCTTCTACTGCCCGAGTAGGAGTGATATGAAGGTCGTTATCGACGACTACCTTGGAAACATTAGCAGAGAAAAATCGTCGGCGATTGTGACTGCATTAAAAAATAATAAGTACGCTAGACTTGAAATCTCACTGCGCTATCCATACAGTCACGAAGTTGTTATTCCGCAATAAAATATGGGTATAAGTAATAACGCGATGGTGAAACGCAAAAGTGAAGAAAATCCTACGATTGAGGAATTAGTTGAGGAGACCGCTGACACTTCGACTGTGGAAGATGACATTGACGTTAGGAGATCCGAACTTATTAGACTGTCCGGTGACGGCGTGGTGAGTCAGTCCGAAGCATACATTAAAAAAGCGTCCGCAAAAGTTATTGATAAGATATGGCGCCAACACGAGTTGAAGAGAATGGAGATCGCAAACGCTTTTCTCACCGACTTGCTAATCAGCAAATTCGCTAGCTTACTAGATGGGTTGAACGCTATAGAGAATCCTGACGAACTAAATGACGAACTACAAAAAGATCCGTTACTAAAGAAAGACGTCGAGAGCATTGTCGCGGTTGTGACACCATACGTGCCTTTCTTAGGCTTGTTGTCTGGAGGAATTATAACGTCGAAACACGTGTACGATCACCATTTTAGAAGCGAGGTGGTAAACACTAAGAGTAGTGAACAAACAGACTAATTCGTAGAGTAGTTGGCTATTTGTTAGCTAACGTTGTTAGCCGATCAAAAGAGCACCATTTCGCTATCCATTTGGATAAACATCACCACTAGACTTGAAAATCTGGTGGTTTTTTTTTCGCGCGTGAATTTGTGAGACAACAGTGGAACGTGTCGGTAGTTTGTTGAACAAAAATGTAAAAATGTTGAAATGACACCTTCTACTTTTTTAAATGTGTGAAAACGTTGAAGTGGCACACTATGCCTTTTTTTAAATACGCGAAAATGTTGAAACGACACTTTCTACTTTTTAAAGACGTGAAAATGATGAAACGACACATTCTAGCTTTAAATTTAGCGAAAACAGTTATTTTAGTATTTCTTATCAATTGAGTGGGAAACATGGGAGAGGTGTTTAGATTGGCTAATGATTGCCATAGTAGTATAGAGAGTGGCGGTACGAGTTAGTCAACGTCGATTGTAAAACATAAACACCAAAACATTGCTGAGTTGTGGCTCGACACAAATTTGGTGATGTTTTGGTGTTTATATTATGGTTGACGTTGACTGAGCTCGTACCGCCACTCTCTATACTACTCAATTTGCGCTAAGTTTGGAGACATTACGCTAAGTTTGGAGACATTGAGCTGAATTTTGAGACATTGCGCTAAGTTTGGAGACATTGAGCTGAATTTGACCGAGACATTGCGCTAAATTTGGGAAACATTGCGCTAAATTTGGGAGACATTGCGCTAAATTTGGAGACATTGCGCTAAATTTGGGAGACATTGCGCTAAATTTGGAAACATTGCGATAAATTTGGAGACATTGCGCTAAATTTGGAGACATTGCGCTAAGTTTGGAGACATTGCGCTAATTTGGAGACATTGCGCTAAATTTGGAGACATTACGCTAAGTTTGGAGACATTGCGCTAAGTTTGGAGACAGTACGCTAAGTTTGGAGATATTACGCTAAATTTGGAGACATTGCGCTAAATTTGGAGACATTGCGCTAAATTTAGAGATATTGCGCTAAATTTGGAGACATTGCGCTAAGTTTGGAGACAGTACGCTAATTTTGGAGACATTATGTTAACTTTGGAGAAATTGAGCAAAGTTATGAGAGGTTATGCATAGTTTGGATACCTTGAGATGTTACCTTAAGTTGTACGGTGACAGGTACAATCATGTTTTTGTGTGTCCGTTACAAATTTATTTATGGTCATTCTGACATGTACAACTAAAATAATGATTTCCAGGTTTGACACCTGGCATATATACCTGGCTATCCCATATCTTCTCCTTCGTAGTCTGATCATAATGAAGTGGACAGGAGAAGTCATCATCGTCTGCCTCTTGGCCATCCTGACACCAGTATTCTCGCTTGGATGTTTCATACGGTTTGTTGTTCACTGTCTAAAAAATATGGCATAAATAGAGTATCTTTATGGCATTCTGGAGTCACGAAATAAACCAATGTGTCTCGCCAGGATATTATAAACATGAAATCTTGGCATAAGGATTTATCTTTATCATGGATGCACTAACATTCTAATGAACCCACAAGCATAATGTTGTTTATCTAAAAATTAAAGAACTCGAATGGGGGACAACTCATACAGGGGGTTGTAGATTAGGAACGGGGAAAATTTACGCCAGGCACGAGAGACATCGAAATTGGAACGCTTGTTGTGCTTTCTTCAGTTTTCAACCAAATGTTATAAATCTTTGTACAAGGATAGCTTTTGCCTTTCCAACAAATCGAAAAATTTTTGTTTTTTATTTTTAACGGTTTTTGGTGGGAAAATGACGTCATAGAACGGGAACTGTCCAAATAAACCCTGTCTAAATAAAGTCTTCAAATCAAATCAAATCAAATCAAATCAAACTAAAATTAACTAAATTTCTGCAAAATAAAACATTTTGAAGTTACATCTTCAAGATCATGGTGAGAAAACTTCAAAACTAAAAAAATAATGTTAATATCTTAATTCAGGCCAAAGATATGTCTTCTTTAAATGCGAATTTTTCGCCATTTTGTGCTATTTTTAGTAACAAAATGGCGGTAAATTCAAAGTTTCAATATTTGTCACATTGCAAAAATTTAAATTTTGTGCCTCAGTTCTGTGATGTCATTTTCCCGTCAAATGTCGTTAGAAATAAAAAACAAAAACATACAATTTGTTTGAAAGATGAAAGCTATCCTTGTATAAAGATTTATAACATTTGGTTGAAAACTGAAGAAAGCACGAAGTTGCGATTTTGACATCTCTCGTGTGGATCAGGGGTGGGGAGGCTAACTGGTAGTTGTAGTTCATCTACGGGGGGTCAAGGGGCATGCTCCCCGGGAAATTTTTGGTTTCTAAGCCATTTTTTATTTCCTGCATTTTGGAGGCAGTTTTAACAAAAAAATTACTGTATACGAAACTAACTCTAACAATAATATTCACGCAAAAACTAGATGACAGTGAGTGCACAAAACAACACAGAGGTGATAGATTTGTGCCAGAGATGAAAGTTGATTACCTTTGATGTTGTTTAGCAAAACGTTTGTTAATGCGTAAAAAAACTTTTACGATTCTAAGAAAACAAAAGACGAACTTTTTTATCTTTTTTTCTTCTTTTTTCTCTTTTACTTCCAGCTCGTTCCCCAACGAATTGTTAATTCCGACAGGGAGGCTAAGGTTCTCCGATGGGGAACTGCCCCCCCCCCTCTGGCACCACCCGTGGTGTGGATTATGTTTAGGATTAGAGTTAGAAAACCCACACAAGGGATCAATCAGCAATTGCCTGAAGGGCAAACGTTTCCACTGAGATTTTGAGCAAATAATAGCAGAGCAAAGCACATACCAGGTACTGGCAGATGCAATTTTGTTATACATATAATAAACAAGTAATCATTATTATATTTTCTCTCATACAATCAATGATTTATTCCATACTCTTGATATTTGAAAATGTTGCAAAATTGTACTTGCCTAATATGGCTTTATACAATTTTGGCACAATTTTCAAATAATTATCACTCGAAGTGTACTTGCTATCATACGGTTACCTATACATTATGATATTATTATATAATTCTTACTCCTTCCAAGTAGTAAGGGTAAATCAGATGCAATGGAGACTTTGTGATTGTTATGATGAAAGGATTGTAAAGTCTGGCTTCATCCCTATCAACTTCATCTTGGACCTTGCTAACGTTAACATACAACATTTCTGTGGCTTTCTGTAAAATCAAAGGAAAAATTATATAATATATAATTATATAATTATATAAAAATTATATAATATATAATATATAATAATAATAATGATATAATAATGATATAATAATGATATAATAATGATATTATATATTAAATGACTTTTTAGATAATATACAACTGTAAATCTCGCTTATTTAAGGTAACTTACAATCGGCTACTTGAATCAACACTAGCAATATATAACTAATAACTATATATAACAACATAAAATAAATATATAGCACAATAATTTTAAAAAGTTAGCAGTTCGGGATTTGTCCATTCCTTGTTTCGGCAACAGAATATGTAATAGGTGGTTCTGATTGCGATCGTCGTCATTCTCTTAATACAATATTTTTGGTGAGTCTTGTCAAGACTAAGATCATTCAGCATTTCTATGAATGTAGAACATTCTGCTGCAAAGACACCAAGGGAGCTGATCGATAGGTTTACAAATTTAACTGATCTGAATTGTTCACTTTGACTTTGTTCCCTAATCAATTCTGAAGATTTGGATTTTTTACGATCGATGTTGTTTTGAAGATTTGACTCAAAACCAACAGTCAGTTCAACAATGTAGAGGCATCCATTTGCAGTTGATAGGAGCAAGTAATAATAATAATAATAATAATAATAATAATAATAATAATAATAATAATAATGATGATGATGATAATAATAATAATATTGGTATAATGCCTCACAGGTTTTGCAAGTATTGGGCATTTCACCAGTAATTTGTTCACACTCTTTTGACAATTCACTTTTACAATAAGGGCCTGTTTACATGGAGGTAGGGTTATCCTAGTAGGGTGACCCTCCAAGAGGATCAAAAGATAGCCCCAGTTTACATTGTGTAGGGTGACCCTTGTAGTTGCTATGGCTTTACTCCTCTAGTAGGGTCATCCTACCTTTGTGTGGCCACTAAACAAGTTGAAAATGGTGGACAAACGAAGAGTTTTGGTGGCACGTTTTATTCTTTTGTCTCTTTGCCCTTTGGTCGCCGCATTTAAATGCTGTGGTCTATTGCTTTGCTTTTTGTTGTTTCAAAAATGTCATCAACAACAGTTAGCAATTCATGCAGCGAACCAGTACAATGTTGCTTTAGCTCGGATAAGACACATTCGAAGGAGAGCTGTTCGACGTTGTCGTCGATTTTGGCGGATTCCTGGTAGAACAGAACAGTGGTGGCTCAAAATTAACTTGTATAATGGAGTTTTACCTGAATCTGAAATACACCGAACGAGCGCTTTTATTGCGCGCTTTTTCAATGAAATATGACCCGTCTGGGAGGGTCATGGGTAAAGATAGCCCTGCCATGAGGGTTACCCTAGCAAGCAGATAGGGTAACCCTACCCCCAGTACCCCATAGGGTCACCCTCAGGACACATGTAAATAAAACCCAGAAAGACAATGGACTAGGGTAACCCTTGATCTACTAGGGTAACCCTTCCAGAAGGGCCACCCACATCTTTCTCTCGCTCTATAATTGGCAGTCTCTATATTACTATGAAATATTAATTAATTTATAGGGTATTTATTATTGAATGTGCTCATGATAGAGCCTTATTTATAGCCATATACATGTATATATGTTTATATTAATGATATATATTGGAAAATAGTAGATACAATAAATTGAGTATTTTCCAGTTGAAAAAGTATAAGATTTATAGTTTAGAATTTAATTAAACAAACTATAAAGTATAATAGCACTATATTAAAAATATATTAATGTACTTACCATTCCAGCTGTCACAGCCTTAGTAATCACAAGCTTCTTCTCGCATTGCTTCCCAGCGACCACATTGAAAGGATCTGTATTACTGTCTTGCACACACAAAGTTATCTTACCCTTGGAAAGTATAAGGCCATCGCAGCCGTAAAAACAACGGCTAAAACACACAAGGCCAACAATGAAGGCGAACGCGTTCCCTCGACTACATCGTCTGTACATTTGCGCTGGAAATAAAACAATAATTGCCCGTAGAATTCTTGAAAAGCAGGTGAACTGCCGATAAGTTTATTAGCCTTGCTATGGATACTAACTGGATGTTCGCAATGGTTTGCATCGTCACCGTTTATCAAAAAGGTTTCGTCATTTCGACTCTTTGCATACGCCATTTAAAATGTTAGGCACGAGCAGTGACACCGTAAAAAGACGATTTTTCAAAGGTCGAGACGATCCATGCTGTCATTTAACACATCCATTTAGCTCGGAGTAATCCTTAATACCATAAAAAATATGGTTCTGTTGAACTGTTCTTCTCCGTTCAGTGCGCAATATATTATCAACAGTACAAACTGGTTTCTAATATGGCGGGAGCTTTAAATATCGCGTGTAAGACTCGCGAAAAACGCGCATCGTCAGCAAAAAATCAAAACAAATATGGCCGGCGTCTTTTTTCAAAAATCCTTTTTTTAGAAAAAAAATAGCGTTATATTTGTTGTTTATCAAAACATAAAAATATTTGTGAGATAGACAAAGTTTCTGGAGAGTCTAAAATAAAGTTTCCCTCATTTTCCAAGTCGTATGCTTGATCTTTATGATGAGATCACCGTACGGGGGAATCGCATCGTAAGTAGTGGTGCAAATATCCTCACGTATTTGCAGTTTTTGGGGCCATATAGAACAACTCGGACTGCAAATATAAAGAAGAAAAGCCTTCTCTGACATGCGAAGCTAGCATGGACGTGACACCCCAAACAAGTCACCATTTTAACGAACGGGTTTGCGAACACGAAGCGTAAAGTTAAAAACCTTGTCCCCCTGCCTGAAGGCAGGTTTGAAAACTTGGTCAGTCAAAAGAAAATTCGTTTTCGACGAACGAATATCGTCGCTTGTGAAAACTTTAAAAAATTCACCGAAGGAAACTTACGAAATGATGAACAATCTCAAAAAGATAAATTATAGCAAAATAAGTATGTTCGGCTAATCCTTTGGAAAAATTTCTTGAACAAATCATGTAAGAAACTGAAGCTTCTCCAAAATGTCATTGTCTAATATAGTGTAAAAACCCTAGGGAGCCACCTTAAAAGCATGGTTTTCTGTTTTCTTCGTTCTCCATGATGATGGAAACCATAGGATGGGAGGGATGGGCATGGAATAGGATGGCCAGTTGGTGGTGATGAGATTCAGTTGAGATTGAGCTGAGATTGAGTGAGATTGAGTGAGATTGAGATGAGATTGAGATGAGATTGAGATGAGATTGAGATGAGATTAAGATGAGATAGAGATGAGATTAAGATGAGATTGAGATGAGATTAAGATGAGATTGAGATGAGATTGAGATGAGATTAAGATGAGATTGAAGATGAGATTGTGATAAGATTAAGATGAGATTGAGATAAGATTAAGATGAGATTGAGATGAGATTAAGATGAGATGAGATTGAGATGAGATTGAGATTGAGATAGAGATGAGATTAAGATGAGATAGAGATGAGATTAAGATGAGATTGAGATGAGATTAAGATGAGATTGAGATGAGATTGAGATGAGATTGAGATAAGATTGAGATGAGATTGAGATAAGATTAAGATGAGATTGAGATGAGATTGAGATAAGATTAAGATGAGATTAAGATGAGATTGAGATGAGATTAAGATGAGATAGAAATGAGATTAAGATGAGATTAAGATGAGATTGAGATGAGATTAAGATGAGATTAAGATGAGATTGAGATGAGATTAAGATGAGATTAAGATAAGATTAAGATGAGATTAAGATGAGATTAAGACGAGATTGAGATGAGATTGAGATAAGATTAAGATGAGATTGAGATAAGATTTAGATGAGATTGAGATGAGATTGAGATAAGATTAAGATGAGATTGAGATGAGATAGAGATGAGATTAAGATGAGATTAAGATGAGATTGAGATGAGATTAAGATGAGATTGAGATGAGATTGAGATAAGATTAAGATGAGATTGAGATGAGATAGAGATGAGATTAAGATGAGATTGAGATGAGATTAAGATGAGATTAAGATGAGATTAAGATGAGATTAAGATGAGATTGAGATGAGATTAAGATGAGATTGAGATGAGATTGAGATAAGATTAAGATGAGATTGAGATAAGATTAAGATGAGATTGAGATGAGATTGAGATAAGATTAAGATGAGATTGAGATGAGATTAAGATGAGATTAAGATGAGATTAAGATGAGATTGAGATGAGATTAAGATGAGATTGAGATGAGATTGAGATGAGATTGAGATAAGATTAAGATGAGATAGAGATGAGATAGAGATGAGATTAAGATGAGATTGAGATAAGATTAAGATGAGATTGAGATGAGATTGAGATGAGATTGAGATGAGATAGAGATGAGATTAAGATGAGATTGAGATGAGATTGAGATAAGATTGAGATAAGATTAAGATGAGATAGAGATAAGATTAAGATGAGATTAAGATGAGATTGAGATGAGATTGAGATAGAGATGAGATTGAGATGAGATTGAGATGAGATTGAGATTGAGATGAGATTGAGATGAGATTAAGATATGAGATTGAGATATGAGATTGAGATATGAGATTGAGATGAGATTGAGATGAGATTGAGATGAGATTGAGATATGAGATTGAGATATGAGATTGAGATGAGATTAAGATATGAGATTGAGATGAGATTGAGATAAGATTAAGATGAGATGAGATGAGGTTGAGATGAGATTGAGAATGAGATGAGATTGAGATATGAGATTGAGATGAGATTGAGATGAGATTGAGATGAGATTGAGATATGAGATTGAGATATGAGATTGAGATGAGATTAAGATATGAGATTGAGATGAGATTGAGATAAGATTAAGATGAGATTGAGATGAGGTTGAGATGAGATTGAGATGAGATTAAGATGAGATTAAGATGAGGTTGAGATTGAGATGAGATGAGATTGAGATGAGATTAAGATGAGATTAAGATGAGATTGAGATGAGATTAAGATGAGATTGAGATAAGATTGAGATGAGATTGAGATGAGATTGAGCTGAGATTGAGATGAGATTGAGATGAGATTGAGGTGAGATTGAGATGAGATTGAGATGAGATTGAGATGAGATTGAGATGAGATTGAGGTGAGATTAAGATGAGATTGAGATATGAGATTGAGATGAGATTGAGATGAGATTGAGGTGAGATTGAAGATGAGATTGAGATGAGATTGAGATGAGATTGAGATGAGATTGAGATGAGATTGAGATAAGATTGAGGTGAGATTGAGATGAGATTGAGATGAGATTGAGATGAGATTGAGATGAGATTGAGATGAGATTGAGATGAGATTGAGGTGAGATTGAGATGAGATTGAGATGAGATTGAGATAAGATTGAGATGAGATTGAGATAAGATTGAGATGAGATTGAGATGAGATTGAGATGAGATTGAGATGAGATTGAGATAAGATTGAGATGAGATTGAGATGAGATTGAGATGAGATTGAGATAAGATTGAGATAAGATTGAGGTGAGATTGAGGTGAGATTGAGATGAGATTGAGATGAGATTGAGATGAGATTGAGATGAGATTGAGATTGAGATGAGATTGAGATGAGATTGAGATGAGATTGAGATGAGATTGAGATGAGATTGAGATGAGATTGAGATGAGATTGAGATGAGATTGAGATGAGATTGAGGTGAGATTGAGATAAGATTGAGATGAGATTGAGATGAGATTGAGATGAGATTGAAGATGAGATTGAGATGAGATTGAGATGAGATTGAGATAAGATTGAGATGAGATGAGATTGAGATGAGATTGAGATGAGATTGAGATGAGATTGAAGATGAGATTGAGATGAGATTGAGATGAGATTAAGATGAGATTAAGATGAGATTGAGATGAGATTGAGATGAGATTGAGATGAGATTGAGATGAGATTGAGATAAGATTGAGATGAGATTGAGATGAGATTGAGATGAGATTGAGATGAGATTGAGATGAGATTGAGATGAGATTGAGATGAGATTGAAGATGAGATTGAGATGAGATTGAAGATGAGATTGAGATGAGATTGAGATGAGATTGAGATGAGATTGAAGATGAGATTGAGATGAGATTGAGATGAGATTGAGATGAGATTGAAGATGAGATTGAAGATGAGATTGAAGATGAGATTGAGATGAGATTGAGATGAGATTGAGATGAGATTGAGATGAGATTGAGATGAGATTGAGATGAGATTGAGATGAGATTGAGATGAGATTGAGATGAGATTGAAGATGAGATTGAGATGAGATTGAAGATGAGATTGAGATGAGATTGAGATGAGATTGAGATGAGATTGAAGATGAGATTGAAGATGAGATTGAAGATGAGATTGAAGATGAGATTGAGATGAGATTGAGATGAGATTGAGATGAGATTGAGATGAGATTGAGATGAGATTGAGATGAGATTGAGGTGAGATTGAGATGAGATTGAGGTGAGATTGAGGTGAGATTGAGATGAGATTGAGGTGGGATTGAGATAAGATTGAGATGAGATTGAGATGAGATTGAGATGAGATTGAGATGAGATTGAGATGAGATTGAGATGAGATTGAGATAAGATTGAGATGAGATTGAGATGAGATTGAGATGAGATTGAGATGAGATTGAGATGAGATTGAGATGAGATTGAGATGAGATTAAGATGAGATTGAGATGAGATTAAGATGAGATTGAAGATGAGATTGAGATGAGATTGAAGATGAGATTGAGATGAGATTGAGATGAGATTGAGATGAGATTGAGATAAGATTAAGATGAGATTGAGATGAGATTGAGATGAGATTGAGATGAGATTGAGATGAGATTGAGATAAGATTGAGATGAGATTGAGATGAGATTGAGATGAGATTGAGATTGAGATGAGATTGAGATGAGATTGAGATGAGATTGAAGATGAGATTGAGATGAGATTGAGATGAGATTGAGATGAGATTGAAGATGAGATTGAAGATGAGATTGAAGATGAGATTGAGATGAGATTGAGATGAGATTGAGGTGAGATTGAGATTGAGATGAGATTGAGATGAGATTGAGATGAGATGAGATTGAAGATGAGATTGAGGTGAGATGAGATTGAGATGAGATTGAAGATGAGATTGAGATGAGATTGAGGTGAGATTGAGGTGAGATTGAGATGAGATTGAAGATGAGATTGAGATGAGATTGAGATGAGATTGAGGTGAGATTGAGATGAGATTGAGATTGAGATTGAGACGAGATGAGATTGAGATGAGATTGAGATGAGATTGAGATGAGATTGTGATGAGATTGAAGATGAGATTGAGATGAGATTGAGATGAGATTGAGATGAGAATGAGATGAGATTGAGATGAGATTGAGATGAGATTGAGATGAGATTGAGATGAGATTGAGATGAGATTGAGGTGAGATTGAGATTGAGATTGAGATGAGATAGAGATGAGATTGAGATTGAGATTGAGATGAGATTGAGATGAGATTGAAGATGAGATTGAGATGAGATTGAGATGAGATTGAGATGAGATAGAGATGAGATTGAGATGAGATTGAGATTGAGATGAGATTGAGATTGAGATGAGATTGAGATGAGATTGAGGTGAGATTGAGATTGAGATGAGATTGAGATGAGATTAAGATGAGATTGAAGATGAGATTGAGATGAGATTAAGATGAGATTGAGGTGAGATTGAGATGAGATTAAGATGAGATTAAGATGAGATTGAAGATGAGATTGTGATGAGATTAAGATGAGATTGAAGATGAGATTGAGATGAGATTGAGATGAGATTGAGGTGAGATTGAGATTGAGATGAGATTAAGATGAGATTGAGATGAGATTAAGATGAGATTGAGATGAGATTGAGATGAGATTGAGATGAGATTGAGATGAGATTGAGATTGAGATGAGATTGAGATGAGATTGAGATGAGATTGAGATGAGATTGAGATGAGATTGAGATGAGATTGAGATGAGATTGAGATGAGATAGAGATGAGATTAAGATGAGATTGAGATAAGATTGAGGTGAGATTAAGATGAGATTGAGATGAGATTGAGATGAGATTAAGATGAGATTGAGATGAGATTGAGATGAGATTGAGATTGAGATGAGATTAAGATGAGATTGAGATGAGATTGAGATGAGATTGAGATGAGATTGAGATGAGATTGAGATGAGATTGAGGTGAGATTGAGATTGAGATGAGATTGAGATGAGATTAAGATGAGATTGAGATGAGATTAAGATGAGATTGAGATGAGATTGAGATGAGATTGAGATTGAGATGAGATTGAGATGAGATTGAGATGAGATTGAGATGAGATTGAGATGAGATTGAGGTGAGATTGAGATGAGATTGAGATGAGATGAGATTGAGATGAGATTGAGATGAGATTGAAGATGAGATTGAGATGAGATTAAGATGAGATTGAGATGAGATCGAGATTGAAGATGAGATTAAGATGAGATTGAGATGAGATTAAGATGAGATTGAGATGAGATCGAGATTGAAGATGAGATTGAGATGAGATGAGATCGAGCAGAGATTGAGATGAGATCGAGCAGAGATCGAGCAGAGATTGAGATGAGATTGAGATGAGATTGAGCAGAGATTGAGCAGAGATTGAGATCAGATTGAGATTGAGATCAGATTGAGATTGAGATCAGATTGAGATTGAGATCAGATTGAGATCAGATTGAGATTGAGATGAGAATGGAGGATGAGATTGAGACGAGATTGAGGTAAGATATTGAGATGAGGTGAGATTGAGATGAGATTGAGATGATATACGATGAGCACTGGAATTTCAATTTTGGAATCTGTCGTATATTTTTACAACCCTTGCTCAAATTTTAACGCTACGTAGCTATTCACAAAGCTTTATTCGATTACTTAGTCTTAGGAGCATGCGCGATTAATTTAGGAATGCCCTTAAACTTTGGCATTTTACGTGCTAGTTTATGGAGTCGTTTTGGCTTCGGGTCGCTTTCTGATGTTCCAGGTGAATCACTTTGCGAGTTTAAAGCAGTAACAGGTAATCTTTGTAAGTTTGGCTTAAGAGTGGAAAAGGATATGATGGCCTTCACAATGCTGACTACCAACAAGACAGGAAGTAGGTAGAAAAAGAATATGTTGACACAGAAATCCCATGTAGCGTTATTGGCAACAATCATCTCGTTACTAAAGGAAAAAAAGAAAGCATTGCGAAGTCAGCTGTCGCTACAAATCATAGATTCATGACTCCTTTATTTACTCAGGTAGTCCAATCAGTGGTAACAACTACTGCTAATCAACTGGAGGAAGGGAGGGCTCTACCACCCTCATTTATTCTAGTTACGATCCTCGAAACACGCCGTTGAAGTTTCTCTAAACTTGTAGCATTGCCTACTCCAGAACAATCCCATACTGTGTCACAATATTCAACAATAGGTGAATAAAAGACACTTCAAACATCATTAATAATTCATGAGGAAAAGACAAAAGAAAATCACTACCGTATCGTGTCTTTAAATGTGATAAAGATTCGTCCTGATTTACATAAACTTTATCTTTGATTTTCTCGGCTTAGACAACATTGATTTTCAAAATTACTACGCTAATGAACTTATCAAATGGGTCGTGTTTGAAGCCGTTTAATAAGCTCGCAGCACGACGTGTTTTATCAGATCTAAAACACTCGGGCTACGCCCTCGTGTTTTATATCTGATAAAACACTGCTGCTCGTTTATTAAACAATACATAAATAATATTTGCACAGTGAGATGTTATATCATTTATAATACGCCGTAACATCTTAGCCTCCCACCAGCTCTAGATAAAATATATTTAACATGGGATTTCCATGTAATACATTGGGCGTGCCTCTGTGAATTCTTACGTTGCGACATCAAGAAGATCCATTGCATTGTTATACACCAGAGTTTTTGTTTCACCGTTTATCGATTTGCTAATTTTTTTCCCAGTCTTCACCCCTCCGCGCCCAAACTTGGCAATGAACAGGGACTGTCGACCAAGGACGGCTTTGACAATTCCTAGGAGAAGCAACAACAGCGTAATGAAAACACCTCGACCTATTTTTTGTGCGATGGATTCCCAGGCTTTTGTGAAAATATTCCCATCAGATTCCTCTGTTTCGTCTTCGTCGTCGTCATATTGTTCATCTTCGTCATCGACTGCGGGAAGGGTACAGCCTTTGTCATCGTCGTCTTCATCAACATCCACCGTATCGACAGCATTACACTGAAAATGGAAATAAAAATAAAATGCGTTCATCTGATCAGTGGATAAAAATTAGTAGAAAAGTTTCCTTTCCGTTATTTTTATCTTTCTTTTCTTTTGTTTCCCTTCTTTTCCCTTCCTTCTTGCCTGCATTCTTTCCTGCCTTCCTTCCTGCCTTGCTTCCTCCCTCCCTCCCTTCCTCCCTCCCTTCCTCCCTCGCTCCCTCCCTTTCTTACCTTGCAAGCGCAGCTTTGAAGACACACGCACGGAGTGTATGTCTTAAAAGTAACGTTAGTTGAGTCTTGTAGATAACGACGGGAATCGTAAAGTTGGACTAAAAAATAGGAGATAAAAATAATCTGTTAACACACATATAACAACTTGCTTCACAGACCAAACTTCCCTGGTTTTTACAATTGGTTTTAGTATTATATTTACTGTATAGGTTTTATTTATTTATTTAGCTTCGCCTCTTAAAAATACATACACGAAGCAGGGTCACCACAACAGTTAAACACCAATTACAGTTGGCCCTTAAAAAATAAAATAATAACTAATAACAGCAAGTTATGGGTTCAGTGAGGCTTCGCGATGTGTTGTACTTTAGGCAGACCGTTTTCCAAGTTCGAGGATCGTCAACATTGTAACAGGATAATAGAGCATAATTATAATAGTCTAATAGTGACTTCTTAAATTTTTTAAAGTTTAAATGATTTAGCCTTAAGTGTTCGGGAAGAGAGTTCCAAGTCCTATAGGGTAGTATAGTATAGTGTACTACTCTATACTACACTATAATAGTGTAGTATAGCGTAGTATAGTGTACTATAGCGTAGTAGTGTAGTATAGTGTAGCATATAGTGTAGTGTAGTACGTGTAGCATATAGTGTAGTGTAGCATATAGTGTAGTATAGTGTAGCATATAGTGTGGTATAGTGTAGTATAGTGTAGTATAGTGTAGTATAGTGTAGTATAGTGTAGTATAGCTTTTGTTCTAATAAGAAATGAGCGATTGAAAGTAGTTGTTTTACATTTACGTTAACGGAATGATATTGCATTGACATTTGCGGAGGATCTAGTAAGCCTTAATGGATCAAGGATCTGTGGATGTGGGAGCTACAGATGTGCGGCAATCAGAAGATTACAGGTTCGATTCCTGTCCGAGACTTGATTTGAGTAGTTGACTTTGAAGATCGTCCATGTATCGTCTGTATAGGTTTCATTTCGCACCTCATTTTGATGGATGGAAACTAGTGTTCACCGAACTTTGGCTGCATTGTTACCTTCACAAAAATGTCGTTTTCCTTTTTGCGTGAATACGTCGAGCTTGTACTGGAATGAGTAAATTGATTTCGGATTGATAGAAGCCGACCTCTCGTGGTTAATAATAACACCATCCGAACAACCAGCGAACACAACCTGTTAATTAAACAATAAGCCGGAGTCGATACAATCATCATTTGATGTTGGTACATGGACGCCGAAAGCAAACGTAGACTTAAATAGACGTAGACATAGATGTAGACGTGATGACAGTCGACAGAGACATGAACATAGACACACACACACAGAGGGAGTAATAGAAAATGCAGGACATAAACGTAGACGTAAAGTGGACACAAGCATATACTGACAAACATATGATCCATCATCCATCTTCTCAATTAAGTTGACTTACGTAAAAGTTTGCAGTAACCAGTCCTGTATTTTGAACCACGACTGTCAACTTGCCATCGCGAGATAAAGCATCGAAATCGGTTGCGAACGTTTTTACTATAACTCCAGTTGCCCTTTGGATGAAGATAAAAAAACCGTAAGACTATGAGAGTAAAATTTGAACCACGAAATCATGGATTACTTGCAGGTTAAAGCAAGCAGTAGGAACGGCTGGTCTATACGGGTCGACAACATAGGTATAGCGCCAAGAGAACAAAGGACAAGCATAGGAGTAAAGCTATATATGACAAAACAGATATAAGTGCATGTTGTGATATAAAAATGTCGTTCAGTTTTGTTCTTATACTTGCTGTATAATAATGGTTGGTTGCTCAGATCCCCATTTCAGCAATGAGATCAGAATGGCAGGGTGACCGCAACAGCATAGCCAATTACTGCGGACCCAGAATTTAAAAGTATATTTACAAATAATAATAAATAATAATTACTGTTAATTTAATAATAATACACAACAACTGTAGCTCAGGAGGGCCACAACACTCTATTTCTGCACCACGCCAAGATCAGTTATGATCGTTCATCAGAAATGGTAAAGGATTGAGATAACCAAAGCCCAGCCCAAGCGCAGAAACACACCATTGCTGCACCCCGGTGATTAATTATTTGATGAAATATAATTATTTATTTCATTAAGTATTTGATTAGTCTAATATTAAGAACAACAAGTGATAGTACGAGTAATGCTACGAGACGACTTACACTTCAAGCAGATAGTTTGAAAGGATCTAGGATTATCACAGTTATAGGTGTTTGCCAGGGATTTAAAGTAGTATATCTGGACTGAGCATGTTGATTCGAATAAATTAAGAGTTTCCATACATAGATTTAGTTCGTCGGCTAAAGTGTTCCACATTCTGGTGGCTCTTATCAAGTACGATCTTTGAGTAGCCGTAGTTGTTTTACATTTATTATGTACTTTGTAACGGTAGTGTTGCTTGAAGATCTAGTATATCTGCCGGTGGTATGTATACGTGGAACGACACACGGCTCTACAGTAACTAAGCCGTGTGTTATTTTAAAGAAAAAGACAATGTCTAAGTACTCATGGCAATAACAAATGGGAGAGAAATTCCATTAGATATCGCGAGGAGTATTTAAATTTCCCGAGGGCTTGACTGGGACCCACGTTCGCCTTTACCCCCCCCCCCCCCCCTCCACCTCAATATAAAAAAGCTCCGCAGTCCATGATGGTACATGGATGGATGCTAATGATACCTCTTACCTGTTGTATATGAGTATCATGTCATCTGCACTGACTTCGAGAGTAACAATGCTAGTCAATGTTTCGTCTAACTCGTAGACAATTCCCAGATATTCTGCGGCACCCTTTCGGTTAACGCCAATGCATTTACCATACGAATCAACAAAATACTTAGTTCGGCTCCCTACTTCCCTTAACGCCTGTTGAATACAAAACGATGAGTAAGAGTTGGTCGTACAGTAAAGCGAGAGATTACATTTTCCTGATTCCTCCCACACTCCTTCAATTCTTCATTCCTCCATTCTTTCCTTCCTTCCGTCTTTCCGTCCTTTCTTCCTGCCGTCCTTCCTTCCTTTTCTTCCTTCGTTCCTCCCTCCCTCCTTCCCTTCCGTCCTTTTTTTCCTTCGTTCCTCCCTCCTTCCTTTCCTTCCTTCCTTCCTTCCTTCCTTCCTTCCTTCCTTCCTTCCTTCCTTCCTTCCTTCCTTCCTTCCTTCCTTCGTTGCTTCGTTCGTTCGTTCGTTCGTTCGTTCGTTCGTTCGTTCGTTCGTTCGTTCGTTCGTTCGTTCGTTCGTTCGTTCGTTCGTTCCTTCCTTCCCTCCTTCCTTCCTTCCTTCCTTTCCTTTCTTCCTTCCTTCCTTCCCTCCTTCCTTCCTTCCTTTCCTTCCCTTCCCTCCTTCCTTCCTTCCTTCCTTCTCTCCTTCCTTTCCTTCCTTTCCTTCCCTCCTTCCCTCCTTCCTTTCCTTCCTTTCCTTCCTTCCTTCCCTCCTTCCTTTCCTTCCTTTCCTTCCCTCCTTCCTTCCTTCCTTTCCTTCCTACCTTCCCTCCTTCCTTTCCTTCCTTTCCTTCCCTCCTTCCTTCCTTCCCTCCTCCCTTCCCTCCCTCCCTTCCTTCCCCTCCCTTCCTTCCTTCCTTCCTTCCTTCCCTCTCCTTTCTTTTAACATTATTTTAATACGTTACTTAAGTCTTCTCACCACATCCTCTTCAAACAGATCCTGCGGCTGATTACTCAGACAACTAAACAAGAGAACAATTTTATTTATGAACTATTTAGTTCTATTTTTGGTAGTTTTTAGTAGATTTTTAAACCCTTCTTTAGCTTTTTAGAATATTATTTTATTGTAAATTATCGAGGGACACAGGTTGATTAGCTTTTGCTATTTAGTGTTACCCTCTTTAAATTAAAGCTTTACTTTCGCTAGCTTGCTTGCTTGCTTGCTTGCTAGCTTGCTTGCTTGCTTGCTTGCTTGCTTGCTTGCTTAATTGCTTGCTTGCTTGCTTGCTTGCTTGCAATCCTGCAGGCTTGCTTACTTGCTTTCTTTCTTGATTTCGTGTTTGCATGCTTTCTTTCTTTCTTGTTTGCATGCTTAGTTTACTCATAAAACGTGGTAATATTTTAACATTCGATTGATGCATGCACTTGAGAAAAGCTAAAAAAACACTTGATAAACACGAAACACCGTAGGCGAGAGCTGTTTAGCTTTTCGGAAAGTCTCACAATTACATCCCAATTGTACATAAACATAAAAACCCACTTTCCCTGCTTGTGTACCCTTAGTTAAAACTGGAGTATGTTTCCTTTGTTATTCATCGTGATGTATCTACAATATAATTGGACCTTACAAATTCACAGTATGTATCTGTCTAAAACCATGGGCTTTATACAGATACAAACTGTGAATTTGCAAAGAGCAACTCGGTCGCTTTATATTGATAAGAAATTAGTATTCTTATGTTTGGCAGTTTTATAGACATTTCTATACACAATCTAATACACACACAATCTAAAAAAAACACGCCGTGATCCCTGTTAAAGTATGTTAAAGCCGACGAGGAATTACCTGTCTCTTTGTCGGCGACAACCAGCACCCCTTGCCTCCGTGCCACCTCCTTGTTTACGAAAAGAGCTGTAGGAGACGCCAATCTTGTCGCAACTGTTAGTGGTTTCGAGGAGGGATATCATTTCACCCGAAATTATCATATAATCCTTGAAACCATTCTTTATGAAAAAAATACCAAAGTTGTTTTTAATTTCATTTGTGTCCACGTCGTCTACAGCTACGTCTACGTCTACGTCTACGTCTACGTCTACGTCTACGTCTACGTCTACGTCTACGTCTACGTCTACGTCTACGTCTACGTCTACGTCCTTGTCTACGTCTACGTCCATGTCTACGTCTATATCCTTGTCTACGTCTACGTCTACGTCCTTGTCTACGTCTACGTCTACGTCCTTGTCTACGTCTACGTCCTTGTCTACGTCCACGTCTACGTCCATGTCCACGTCTACGTCCATGTCTACGTCTACGTCCGTGTCTACATTTACGTCCGTGTCTACATTTACGTCCGTGTCTACATTTACGTCCGTGTCTACATTTACGTCCGTGTCTACATTTACGTCCATGTCTACATTTACGTCCATGTCTACGTCAACGTCCATGTCTACGTCTACGTCTACGTCCATGTCTACGTCTACGTCTATATACATGCACGTCTATGTCCATGCAGTAGCGAAGTTGATCATAGCAACTGGTCATGCTATGCAAATTTTGAAACGATTTACATATTCAGATCTTTAGAAATGTATTGTTTTCAAAATATGCAGATGTTTATAAATTAGCATAGCATGACCAGTTGCTATGGCCAGCTTCGCCACTGTGTCCATGTCCACGCCTACGTCTACGTCCATGTCTACGTCCATGTCTACGTCCATGTCTACGACCATGTCTACGTCCATGTCTGCATCTACGTTTACGTTTAGATCTGTGTCTACGCCCACGTATCCGTCTCTGTGACTGTGTCTGCGCCTTTGTTGTGTCGGCACTTGTGTTAGCGTTTCCTTTTGCGTGAATTGCACTTACCCGCGTTTGACTGTGCTCTTGAACACTAACACTCGTTCCGGTTTTTGGAATCAGTAAGTATTTGGTGGCCAAACTTGGTAGCTCGTTCGTTGATGGAAAACTTCCTATAAAATGCGCAAGCAGCTAGAGAACGAAAAGTACGATTAGTATTTGCATTGAAAAACAAAAAGTCCGCAATGGGAATCGTACGAAAACTGATATAATTTAGATGGACAAAATGTTCCAGTTTAAAATCCCAATTCCATACCCTTCCGTGTTTTCCAACACCACTTCTCTTTTGATAGTTTAAGACTAAATTTCCGCCATCAACCCATTCAGTTATAGTCTTATTATCGACGACTTTTTCTACTTGGTCGTACGCCTGAACATCGATTGTAAAAGATATTCGATATCGTCCGATAGCAAAGACATCATACCTAAAATTATTATGATACCAAAGATTATTAATAAGCAGAGCATGAGCATGAGCATGAGCACAAGCACGAGCAGAACAGAGCAGAGTGGAGAGAAGTGAAGTGAAGTGAAGTGAAGTGAAAAGAAGTGAAGTGAAGAGAAGTGAAGTGGAGTAAAGTGGAGTGAAGTGAAGAGAAGTGAAGAGAAGTGGAGTGGAGTGAAGTGAAGAGAAGCGAAGCAAAGCGTAGTGAACTGGAGTGAAGTGGAGTGAAGTGAAGTGAAGCAAAGTGGAGTGGAGTGAAGTGAAAAGAAGTGTAGTGAAGAGTAGTAAAGTGGATTGGAGTGAAGCGAAGAGGAGTGAAGAGGAGTGAAGAGGAGTGAAGAGGAGTGAAGAGGAGTGAAGAGGAGTGAAGAGAACAGGAGTGAAGAGAACAGGAGTGAAGAGAACAGGAGTGAAGAGAACAGGAGTGAAGAGAACAGGAGTGAAGAGAACAGGAGTGAAGAGAACAGGAGTGAAGAGAACAGGAGTGAAGAGAACAGGAGTGAAGAGAACAGGAGTGAAGAGAACAGGAGTGAAGAGAACAGGAGTGAAGAGAACAGGAGTGAAGAGAACAGGAGTGAAGAGAACAGGAGTGAAGAGAACAGGAGTGAAGAGAACAGGAGTGAAGAGAACAGGAGTGAAGAGAACAGGAGTGAAGAGAACAGGAGTGAAGAGAACAGGAGTGAAGAGAACAGGAGTGAAGAGAACAGGAGTGAAGAGAACAGGAGTGAAGAGAACAGGAGTGAAGAGAACAGGAGTGAAGAGAACAGGAGTGAAGAGAACAGGAGTGAAGAGAACAGGAGTGAAGAGAACAGGAGTGAAGAGAACAGGAGTGAAGAGAACAGGAGTGAAGAGAACAGGAGTGAAGAGAACAGGAGTGAAGAGAACAGGAGTGAAGAGAACAGGAGTGAAGAGAACAGGAGTGAAGAGAACAGGAGTGAAGAGAACAGGAGTGAAGAGAACAGGAGTGAAGAGAACAGGAGTGAAGAGAACAGGAGTGAAGAGAACAGGAGTGAAGAGAACAGGAGTGAAGAGAACAGGAGTGAAGAGAACAGGAGTGAAGAGAACAGGAGTGAAGAGAACAGGAGTGAAGAGAACAGGAGTGAAGAGAACAGGAGTGAAGAGAACAGGAGTGAAGAGAACAGGAGTGAAGAGAACAGGAGTGAAGAGAACAGGAGTGAAGAGAACAGGAGTGAAGAGAACAGGAGTGAAGAGAACAGGAGTGAAGAGAACAGGAGTGAAGAGAACAGGAGTGAAGAGAACAGGAGTGAAGAGAACAGGATTTGAGAGAACAGAGTGAGAAACAGGAGTGAAGAGAACAGGTAGTGAAAGAGAACAGGAGTGAAGAGGAACAGGAGTGAAGAGAACAGGAGTGAAGAGAACAGGAGTGAAGAGAACAGGAGTGAAGAGAACAGGAGTGAAGAGAACAGGAGTGAAGAGAACAGGAGTGAAGAGAACAGGAGTGAAGAGAACAGGAGTGAAGAGAACAGGAGTGAAGAGAACAGGAGTGAAGAGAACAGGAGTGAAGAGAACAGGAGTGAAGAGAACAGGAGTGAAGAGAACAGGAGTGAAGAGAACAGGAGTGAAGAGAACAGAGTGAAGAGAACAGGAGTGAAGAGAACAGGAGTGAAGAGAACAGGAGTGAAGAGAACAGAGTGAAGAGAACAGGAGTGAAGAGAACAGGAGTGAAGAGAACAGGAGTGAAGAGAACAGGAGTGAAGAGAACAGGAGTGAAGAGAACAGGAGTGAAGAGAACAGGAGTGAAGAGAACAGGAGTGAAGAGAACAGGAGTGAAGAGAACAGGAGTGAAGAGAACAGGAGTGAAGAGAACAGGAGTGAAGAGAACAGGAGTGAAGAGAACAGGAGTGAAGAGAACAGGAGTGAAGAGAACAGGAGTGAAGAGAACAGGAGTGAAGAGAACAGGAGTGAAGAGAACAGGAGTGAAGAGAACAGGAGTGAAGAGAACAGGAGTGAAGAGAACAGGAGTGAAGAGAACAGGAGTGAAGAGAACAGGAGTGAAGAGAACAGGAGTGAAGAGAACAGGAGTGAAGAGAACAGGAGTGAAGAGAACAGGAGTGAAGAGAACAGGAGTGAAGAGAACAGGAGTGAAGAGAACAGGAGTGAAGAGAACAGGAGTGAAGAGAACAGGAGTGAAGAGAACAGGAGTGAAGAGAACAGGAGTGAAGAGAACAGGAGTGAAGAGAACAGGAGTGAAGAGAACAGGAGTGAAGAGAACAGGAGTGAAGAGAACAGGAGTGAAGAGAACAGGAGTGAAGAGAACAGGAGTGAAGAGAACAGGAGTGAAGAGAACAGGAGTGAAGAGAACAGGAGTGAAGAGAACAGGAGTGAAGAGAACAGGAGTGAAGAGAACAGGAGTGAAGAGAACAGGAGTGAAGAGAACAGGAGTGAAGAGAACAGGAGTGAAGAGAACAGGAGTGAAGAGAACAGGAGTGAAGAGAACAGGAGTGAAGAGAACAGGAGTGAAGAGAACAGGAGTGAAGAGAACAGGAGTGAAGAGAACAGGAGTGAAGAGAACAGGAGTGAAGAGAACAGGAGTGAAGAGAACAGGAGTGAAGAGAACAGGAGTGAAGAGAACAGGAGTGAAGAGAACAGGAGTGAAGAGAACAGGAGTGAAGAGAACAGGAGTGAAGAGAACAGGAGTGAAGAGAACAGGAGTGAAGAGAACAGGAGTGAAGAGAACAGGAGTGAAGAGAACAGGAGTGAAGAGAACAGGAGTGAAGAGAACAGGAGTGAAGAGAACAGGAGTGAAGAGAACAGGAGTGAAGAGAACAGGAGTGAAGAGAACAGGAGTGAAGAGAACAGGAGTGAAGAGAACAGGAGTGAAGAGAACAGGAGTGAAGAGAACAGGAGTGAAGAGAACAGGAGTGAAGAGAACAGAGTGAAGAGAACAGGAGTGAAGAGAACAGGAGTGAAGAGAAGAGTGAAGAGAACAGGAGAAGAGAAGAGAAGAGAAGAGAAGAGAAGAGAAGAGAAGAGAAGAGAAGAGAAGAGAAGAGAAGAGAAGAGAAGAGAAGAGAAGAGAAGAGAAGAGAAGAGAAGAGAAGAGAAGAGAAGAGAAGAGAAGAGAAGAGAAGAGAAGAGAAGAGAAGAGAAGAGAAGAGAAGAGAAGAGAAGAGAAGAGAAGAGAAGAGAAGAGAAGAGAAGAGAAGAGAAGAGAAGAGAAGAGAAGAGAAGAGAAGAGAAGAGAAGAGAAGAGAAGAGAAGAGAAGAGAAGAGAAAGAGAAGAGAAGAGAAGAGAAGAGAAGAGAAGAGAAGAGAAGAGAAGAGAAGAGAAGAAGAGAAGAGAAGAGAAGAGAAGAGAAGAGAAGAGAAGAGAAGAGAAGAAGAGAAGAGAAGAGAAGAGAAGAGAAGAGAAGAGAAGAGAAGAGAAGAGAAGAGAAGAGAAGAGAAGAGAAGAGAAGAGAAGAGAAGAGAAGAGAAGAGAAGAGAAGAGAAGAGAAGAGAAGAGAAGAGAAGAGAAGAGAAGAGAAGAGAAGAGAAGAGAAGAGAAGAGAAGAGAGAGAAGAGAAGAGAAGAGAAGAGAAGAGAAGAGAAGAGAAGAGAAGAGAAGAGAAGAGAAGAGAAGAGAAGAAGAGAAGAGAAGAGAAGAGAAGAGAAGAGAAGAGAAGAGAAGAGAAGAGAAGAGAAGAGAAGAGAAGAGAAAGAGAAGAGAAGAGAGAGAAGAGAAGAGAAGAGAAGAGAAGAGAAGAGAGAGAAGAGAAGAGAAGAGAAGAGAAGAGAAGAGAAAGAGAAGAGAAGAGAAGAGAAGAGAAGAGAAGAGAAGAGAAGAAGAGAAGAGAAGAGAAGAGAAGAGAAGAGAAGAGAAGAGAAGAGAAGAGAAGAGAAGAGAAGAGAAGAGAAGAGAAGAGAGAGAAGAGAAGAGAAGAGAAGAGAGAGAAGAGAAGAGAAGAGAAGAGAAGAGAAGAGAAGAGAAGAGAAGAGAAGAGAAGAGAGAGAAGAGAAGAGAAGAGAAGAGAAGAGAAGAGAAGAGAAGAGAAGAGAAGAGAAGAGAAGAGAAGAGAAGAGAAGAGAAGAGAAGAGAAGAGAAGAGAAGAGAAGAGAAGAGAAGAGAAGAGAAGAGAAGAGAAGAGAAGAGAAGAGAAGAGAAGAGAAGAGAAGAGAAGAGAAGAGAAGAGAAGAGAAGAGAAGAGAAGAGAAGAGAAGAGAAGAGAAGAGAAGAGAAGAGAAGAGAAGAGAAGAGAAGAGAAGAGAAGAGAAGAGAAGTGAAGTGAAATGAAGTGAAGCGAAGTGAAGTAAAGTTAAATTGAGTGGAGTGGGGTGGAGTGGTGTAATAGTGAACTCTTACCAAAGATCATCCAGCCTCATACAATGCGATGTCTTATCATTTTTACCATGCTTAAATTGGTAGCCGCATAGTTCTCCTTGGCCTCCTCTGTAATATCGGTGTATTCTTCCACCATCACTGATTTTTCTAAGAAATTTTGGCTGGAAATCGTACCGTGAACACGCACAACAAAATCCCTGTTGAAAAAAATTCATTGTGTTACACTTCAGTCATGACTATTGTCATGGAAACAATGAAACATGACAACATATAGCTTGTGTTTACGAAGGTGTTTCTCTACGGCTTTGTTCACCGATAGTACGCACTCAGATTCAGGCTAGGACTGGCCATTGTGCCATCTTGTGCCAGAACAATGGCCAGCCATTGTGCTGCCACAAAATTATGCCATTGTTCTGGCACAAGATGGCACAATAATAATGTAATAATAATCATGTTTACTATTTATATAGCATAAATTAGCATGTGTATATATGATCAAATGCGCTTTACAACATCGACAATTTATTCTATTATATTCAGTACCCAGTACCCCCAATCAATTAACCTTAGCTATTTATTTTTACAGTTTTTATCAGTTTTCCTAACTATTTATCCTAACCCGCCCTGTCAACTTGTGGGAGGAAACCGGAGAACCCGGAGAAAACCCACGAATTTCGGCAGAGTGTTGACCAACTCTTTCTAGGGGCGATCAAATGTCCGAACACAGGATTCGAACTCTTGACCTCAGAGGTGGGAGGCAGTGGCCCTGACCACTAGACCACCGAAGCCCCCATGGCCAGTCCAAGCCTGCTCAGATTGGTTAGCGCGCGGATTGCTATGATATTTTCCTCCCTGCAGCCAATACGCTACCAGGGGCATACACTTTTTCCAGATCGGTAAGGCTGGAAAATTTCCAAGTTAATATGAATGGAAATAAAAGTGAGCTAGGTATATCCTCACTGAAAAATATCGAGCAATAAAATGTAATAGAACATCAGTATTATATATCTATTTTCTTTAAAGGACATTGGCAACAAAAATTAAGTTTGTCTAATATGAAAGAACTCGTAAAATGATAGAGTAACACCTTTTACAACTTTTCCGTATTTTATTTCGTTTTTGAAATATTTCAGTTTGTTTGATATGTAAATGAGATGGTCTCTGACGTCATGTGCAGGGTAGGGAATTTTCCGCACTCATTAAAAAATGTATTATATCTCAGCGATTGCTAAGTAATATTCAAGTAAATTTGTGGAACAAACTTGAAGATGGAACAAACTTTAATACCGTGGTAAATCATGCACATGTGATGTCTTGAGGTAGTAACACACACCTGGCTATCCCATATTTTGTTCCCATCCGGGTCGTAATTGTATCCACAAGTGGCGTCTGAGCCAGCATAGAATTCATCTCTGCATTTTTTTTTCGTCCGTACTTCTTCGTGAGGGTGGTTATTTACCGACTGTGTCAAATAAGAATGAATATGAATACGCTGAGCAGAGCTAAATAGGTTATGTGTATGGAGAGTAGCAGTGGGGGGTACGTTAGCATTACGTAAGGTAAGGTGAGGTGAGGTGAGGTGAGGTGAGGTGAGGTAAGGTAAGGTAAGGTGAGGTGAGGTAAGGTAAGGTAAGGTAAGGTAAGGTAAGGTAAGGTAAGGTAAGGTAAGGTAAGGTAAGGTAAGGTAAGGTATAAGGTAAGGTATAAGGTAAGGTATAAGGTAAGGTATAAGGTAAGGTATAAGGCAAGGCAAGGCAAGGTAAGGTAAGGTAAGGTAAGGTAAGGTAAGGTAAGGTAAGGTAAGGTATGGTAAGGTAAGGTAAGGTAAGGTAAGGTAAGGTAAGGTAAGGTAAGTTTAAAGATGAGGTGACGTATACACTGGGCTGAAATTATGGAAGGGAAGAGATAACACAAAAAGCTGACTTACCGCCTTGTAATAAAACGGATAAACAAGTCTAACTGCTGATTTACTTAAGGTGACAATAAACGGATAGTAAAGGCGAGCTTCTTCTTTTTCTGATTCATCGTATATCTTCTTGGTTCGAAAATAAAGTGATTCTGTGCCACCCTAGAATTGGAAAAAAATAAGAAATTGGGTGAGGAATCACAATTTACGATACATAGACGATCGTCAAGCTCAATTCAGTATAATGAACTTGCAAGTGTAAATAGAAATGCAAATGTCTATTGTGGTTTTAGCCTGATGTTATGAATTGAAATAAGTTTTTTCCCGACGCAGAACACGTCTTTTTGATGCGCAGTCGACATTACGAACTGGCTTATTGCAATCGTTTTTATCGTTTTCTCGTTACATTCAACTTTTGTCGTTACATTCAATCTACTTACGTAGATTTGGAACGTTATCTCGATCAATATCTAACCGTTTTCAATTCTGAAAACAGATTTAGAATTAGCGAGTCTAAATACATAACATACGTGCATATTATATTACGCCAACGTGTATACCCTTCGTAAAAACCTGTTTATGTAGTTCGTCAGATCTGACAAATCGCCAATGACCGCTACGCGTTGTTTGCCCAAATATTGTCAGATTCAAACGGATCACCCAAAACGACTTTTATCACCATCGTTTGCGAGGGGATAATTTAGCCGGCGAAGAAGATCGCTGGCCGAACATGTGGCCGGTAGAATACTAAAACAATTAACTAAAAAAAATATTATTAAAAGGTTGGTGTACAGCCAAACTATAGTTTTTTTTTGTTGTTGTTTTTTGTTGTTTTTGTTTTTTTCATCTCGTCTGACGTCTTACTCTGATGAAGGGCTCCGCTCGAAACGTCAGTATCTCGTCACTAAATTATTGGCAGTTTACCACCTTTTCACTTCGCTATATATTCAAAACACTGTCTACGCAGCACTTTACTTTTTTACTACTCTCGGATATAGTTTTAATAATTTCGATTCGTATTTCCTACCAGCTGGTTTGATTGGATTGACTGAGTGATGATCAGCTTCTTCTCGCACGACTTGTTATCGACGACATTGTGGGGATTCTTCTCAAGACTTTCGCAGATTTTCAACTTGCTGGAGGCGATAGTCAACGCGAGGTATCCTCTCCAGAAGACGTTCGCCCCAAGAAAAACAACGAGAAGAAAGTTCATAGCTTAATCATTCCGTCCACTGAAGAAACCGCACGCAGCAATTGGAGGCGCAGAAACGACACCAGATTAAATAGTTCGCTGTGTTACCTTCTATTCAAAACTCAAGCAGTTTCGTTGGCATGGTTAGTCTTCTCAAAATTCAACGAAAAATTTCCTCTTTAATTACGGAGACGTCTGTATTTGTAAAATCGAAGACAATCTTTAATTACGACGTCACAGAGGATCTTGCGCGCGCAATTTTCTGGAGTCATCAAATTAGACGAAATAGTCATGTACAGAAAGATGCGGAAGGTTCGCTAATTATTTAAAGTTTGCAGTGCGCGTTTTTTTCAATGGAGAATAATTTCAAGACCTGTTGATATCCCGACGTTGAATTGAAATGCGCTTTAGGCTTTCTTTCACGTCTTGCTTAATGATCTTGATTTTGTTTGTTCGCCAAATTGACTCGCTTACCATCGCTAAGAGTCGGATAACAATCTGCGAGAACACAGAAAATGACCCCATCAACGTTGTATACAACAAGAAATGCGAAAAGAAGTTGGTGTTGGTTGCGAGGGTCAACAGTGGACAGGTGAGATGAACGGTGGAGACGTAGGGGATGTTTACATGAATCAGAATTGAGTTTCATTCCGGATTGAGTTTCATTCCGGATTGAGTTTCATTCCTGATTGAGTTTCATTCCGGATTGAGTTTCATTCCGGATGAGTTTCATTCCGGATTGAACTCATACTGGTTCTGTTAAAATACATGAATCCGGAGTGAGATGTAGCTCAATTCGGATTGAGCTCATTCCGGTTCTCATTCCGGATTGAGTTTCATAGAAAGGCGGTGCGAGATTTCATTCCGGAATGAAAAATACGACCTAGGTGCGTGCTTTTAACATTTATAGACGACAATTTGCAGCTAGAGACAGTATTATATTCAATATAAATAGCTCTGTGTCGATCACGTAATGATATAGTTGTTGGAAATGCTCTTTGGACGAAAATTAGTCGAAATAAACTATTTAGTTCCTCATGCAGGAAAGTAAAGGAGCTACTTAGGCATAATGACGAGATAGAATCACTCAGTGATATGTCATATTTGAGAGACAATTGGACAAACTCTCCAACTTCAACTATAGCCATAACTTCTTAACTAAATTGATAGGAATGCTGAAACTTTGGAAATAAACTAAGATCTTTCATATGAACTACATTTGTATTTTGGCTGGAGTGTCCTTTAACATAACATAACATATTAAAATCTTAGCTTGAGATACTAAATACGCTGTTGTTTCCTTGCAGGGAGAGACAGAGAAACTTTATGTAACTGTTAATAAAGCTTATGATGAACTCGAGAAAGAGCAAGCGAGACTTTACAATCCTTTCATTGTCACACTCAGCATGTCGCCAATGTTTCTCGTCTATCCAATTTACTACAGAGCGGTGAGTTACTCAATATGTTTTTAAGCAAAAACTCTCTATAGTATATAGTCCAATGTGATTAGCTACGATACCCTCGCCTGCCTTTTCTATCCCCCCCCCCCCCCCCAGGGCCCAAACCGCGTACTTATTTTATTGTGTATTTATTTTATTGTCTGCAGATGACAAATCGCACGTACATTTTGTACGTTATCTCGGCCAATATTTACTCGATTTCAATTCTGAAAACATATTTGGAATTACCTAGTCTAAATACACAACATACGTGCCTATTATATTACGAGAACGTGAATACCCTTTGTAAAAACGGTTTGTGTACTTAGAAATTAGTCGACAATCAGGCGCCCGCTTCGTCGTATATTATTTTGGACGTTATCTCGATCAATATTTAACCGTTTTCAATTCGGAAAACAGATTTGGAATTAGCGAGTCTAAATACATAACATATGTGCCTATTATATTACGAGAACGTGCATACCCTTCGTAATAACGGTCTATGTATACTTAGAAATTAGTAGGCAATCAGGCGCCCGCTTCGTCGTGGGACGGATAAAATTAAAATTAAAATTAAAATAAATTTAAATAAAATTTTAACCGTTGAGACCGTTGAGACGGTTAAAATGTTTTACCAAACCCAAGAAGAAAAAAGTTAGATATAAAGCCCAATATTCCCAGCATATTTAATAACAAACCCAAATAGATATACAGACAGATCCTACTGTAACTTTCAGATTATTATCTCACTATACAGAGCAAGAATCCAAGGAAAACAAGGAGAGGAATACAATAATAAAAGCTAATGTACAATGATGAATGATGACTAAGGAGAACGGATGATGAGATTCCAATTTTAAATGACGAACTCTTAATTATTTTTATGTAAATAGTCATGAAAATATTGCTACCCAACCCTTCAGAGAAGTGATTCTTTTTTACCCAACCATTAGGTCTTAGAATTTTCAGTTACCCAACCATTTTCTCTTCGGCCCCCACCCCAGGTCCCCAGCCATGACCGGTCCCTTATGTTCTTTGCTACCATTAAGACGGTGAACAACAAGCCAATAGAGGAAATTAAATTGAAGTCAGATCACGATGACTGCTATGAAGACGATGCTTGCCCTCGCCATGTTGACCAAGACGGAAATGAGATCTTCAAAAGCAAGGTATAGCATAACAACGTGGAGCTGAGTGATATATCACCATCATCGTCCTCATCATCCTCATCCTCATCATCATCATCATCATCATCATCATCATCATCATCATCACTAGAAACGGGGACAGGACTAATCACATAGCTGAACACCACGTACAAACAAAACACGATATTGACTGGGACTCGGCTGAATGTATCGCCTTTAACACAAACTACAAATAGCGACATACATTAGAAAGTTTGAACATAAACCACTTAACAGATCACAACAATTACCGACACCATACAAAAGACTTCTTCGCACACACCAACAAACAATAGACCTACCAACAAACAATATACCCACGCTTAACGCTGCATGGCAAACAATATTGGCCCACGCTTAACTCATAACGCGACACCCACTCACGCTAATTATGACACAAACAAACGAACGTAATGAACCAGACGTATATATTGGCAAACCCTGACAAACACGCTTTACCTGACTCTGAAAATGACCGCCGCTTAGGCCGTCGAAACGTCAGGGTAGGTGGATGCGTAGGTGGGTGGGTAGGTGGCGTTTTCAAACTGTTAAACACCAGCAAGATTTTTCTCATTTTAATAAGATTATGTATAGGAATCCATCTCAATTGGCGGAATAATTGAATAGAAGGAGCATCATGTTTTTTATCAAGTATTAGTCTAGCGGCTCGTTTTTGTAATTTTAATAAGTCTAATTTTAATAAATCTAAGTTTAATAAGTCAGCTAACAAACTTAATAATCCACCATACATCCATGGTTATCTCTTACAAAAGGTATGAAGAAGCATATATCCAATTTAGCGAAGGCTATCACTTCTACTTTGCTGTAAAATTTGAAGACAGCATTCAGATTTAGATGAATAAATTATACTCGGCTGAATTAATTGAGTTTTAGCCGATCCCAGGGCCATTTTTGACGACCTTCCGCCGTGGAGGCAAAATGCCGTGGGTACGAGGTTGCTTTTTCTCCCTTCCCATTTCTTTTCAAATAGGGATTTTGTTGTCGATGCAGAATAGAAGGAATTGGAACCAATCAAGGTCAGAGATTGATTTCGTTCGGTGCTGAAGACCAAGCGAAAAACTATTTCCGTGGTCGGATAGATTGCGATACATACGAAGCTTCGTTGCACTGCATGACTTTTGATCGTCTTTGGTGAGTTGAAATCATGCTATCTGAAGATCGACTTAACTCTTTCCTGACAGGCTGAAAACATCCAAAATTGAACCACCTCTTTGTTCTATTGATATCTCTTGAAATAACCATAACTGTTGCGAAAGCTATACATTTTCTGAAAGCCCAATAAACCGGCTTTTACTTGTACTTTTAAATTTCCCAAACAAAACACATTATGTTAATATAAATTAGCATTAATTATCATAAATCAGGTTGAAAAATTTACATATTTCTAGAAAAGGCCATCTTGCACGCCCGCGTATCATCTTGAAAACTCAAAATGCCACCAATCGCAGAGTTGTTTATGAAATCAAATCAAACTTGGCGTGTGCGTGGATCTCATGCTCCTGGCGCTTGTCGAATTTCAATTTTTAATCTTGCGTTACCGTGTGCCGTGTTTTTCGATTGACGACTTTGCGGGTCTTCTGAGACCGTTTTGACTGGGCCGGTCAGGAAAGAGTTAAGGGTGTTCAAGGACAGGTCATTAATTAGCGCCCAATATATTTCGTGAGTGGAAAATAAATTCAAGGTATAAACAAGATATTTTCCGTAATTCGATGACGTCACACGACGTAATCGACAAACATAAAAACTCGATAATTTTCCTCATTTTTGACATTATGCTACATTTCTGAGTGTCGTGTAAACCTAAATTACTTTCTACAAAAAAGTACGTATGGATTTGTTGATAAATGAAACAAAAATGAAGTTATCAATATTTTATTGTGTTTACTCACCTTAAAAATTCGATACTTTTTAAAAATTCTTAAAATCCATACGTACTTTTTTGAAGATAACAGTCCGATTCAATCGCATGTGAAAAAATAATTTTACTTTATTTCGGTGACGTCACGATGACGTCATCATGACGTCACCGAAATAAAGTAAAATTAATTCGTCATGATGACGTCATCATGACGTCACCGAAATAAAGTAAAATTAATTTTTCAAATGCGATTAGGTTATCTTCAAAACAGTACGTATGGATTATGATTACCAAACGAAAGAGTTTTACCCACATATACCACACACAGACTGTCTTTGAAATTTCGAAAATAACTGTGTCTATATTGCATTATGAATTAGGTACGACGTTCACGATATTGGTGTTTTTACATTTGATTTCACGATTTGGGTGAAAGCTTACGATCAAGTGAAAAGAGAAGTTGGCAATCAAACGATCATCGACTGGGTGGATGGAGGACAGATCGAACTTAGTCCCACAAAATCCGGAGGCGTCGGCAAGCACGGACGGGTGAGCGGAAATAATTTAAACGATATGTTGAATAGTGAGTTAAAAGTGCTGCGTAAACAGTGTAGAAATAGAAATAAAAAAACTTTAAAAGGTTGGTGTAGGTTCGTAGGTTAAACTGCTAAACGGATTTAACTTGATCATTTGATTACTATACTGGACTGGTTATGGTATATGTTCACTAGACGAGATTAAAACAGAAGTATATCGTTCGGAACGCGTTCCAACCTCGTTACGAACGCGTTCGGAACGAGAATGGAACGCGTTCCGGTCGCGTTCGGAACGCATTTCTCGTTAGGTTAATTCTGAGTAGCACTGTACCAGCCGTACACCCACCCACTCACTCACTCACTCACTCACCCACCCACTAACATGAACTGTATACATATAATCCAGCTGAGTTCATTGGTAAATTTTACAGATTATAGCAAAATACATTGGGCAGTTTAGCGGAGGAAGAGAGGCGCCCAATCTGGAAGGAAAATTTTTCATGATACCAAATCCCATTAAATTGAAATTTGATAGGAGAACCCATCCACAAGTGAAGGTGAGACAATATTTAGTACGACCCTTCAAAAACGCATTTATAAGAACTCATTTATAAAAACTCATTACGAATTCATGAGAAAAACAAAGGAAAATCATGACTGTACCGTGTCTTGACTGTCTTCTTTTACATAAACTTTTCCTTCGATTTTCTCGGCGAAAATAGCTTGCATCACTGAAATAGTTGGTAAATATGTTATTTAGATGCAGTGGTTTTTGAAGCGAATCACAGCAGTGTTTTATCCGGTCTAAAACACTCGGCTATCGCCTTATGTTTTAAACATGATAAAACACAGCTGCTCGTATTTTAAACTTATCTGAAATGTACAATATTGTCGCGATGCAGTACTAAATGTACTGAGCCTGGATTTTGTGATCTAAATGTACTACGGTACAGTATTGTGCAAACGATAAAGAACTACAACAACATTTTGGTGTATGTTATAGTACAATAATTAAAAACTAAATTTTTCCTGTCTGGCCCAGTCAAAATCTGTCGTACAAGACTGCTGAAGTCATGAATAAAAAAAACACGGCACACGGTAACGCAAGATTAAAAATTGAAACTCGACAAGCGCCAGCCACATGCGACCACTCACACGCCAAGTTTGATTTGATTTCATAAAAAACTCTGCGATTGGTGGCATTTTGAATTTTCATGATGCTACGCGGGCATAAATTATTTGATAATTTATGATAATTAATGCTTTAGCTAATTTATATTAACATAATAATGTGTAACGAATGTACTAATTAGAATTTTAACTAAGCTGATGTAATAGTTCTAGTTCAGAGAGAAAAATATTATTATTATTGTTATTATTATTATAAAATAAAATAAAAAATTATTATTATTATATTATATTATTATATTAATTATTATATTATTTTTATATTATTATTAAAAAAAAAAAATAAATAAATTATTAATATTATTATTATTACCTAAGCGTTCGTTGTTGTTTGTTGTCAGAATGGATACGCAGACTACCTCATCATCCCGAATAGATATGTCTTATTCAACAATTCTAACGAATGTGATATTATTGGAGTGTCGCTTCAGGCGTTCACTCAACAAAGTACGATTCAAAGTAAAATGGATTATGGTTGTTATCAAAAACAAGGAACGTAAGTTGTCTGAATGCAGTCATAGTTAATCAATCCAATATCTTCGTCAAATTCTGACCATATACACTAATTCTAAATACGAAGCATTTCTTAACTCTTTCCTGTCCGGCCCAGTCAAAAGGGGTCATAGAAGACCCCCGAATGCGTCAATCGAAAAATACGGCACACCGTAACGCAAGATTAAAAATTGAAATTCGACAAGCGCCAGGCACATGAGTTCCACTCACACGCCAAGTTTGATTTAATTTCATAAACAACTCTGCAATTGGTGGCATTTTGAATTTTCATGATGCTACGCGGGCGTGCAAGATGGCCTTTTCTATAAAAATGGACGTTTTTCAACCTGATTTATGATAATTAATGCTAATTTATATTATCATGATGTGTCTTGTTCGGAAAATTCAAAAGCATTGGTAACAGCCGGTTTATTGGGCTTTCAGAAAAGGTATAGGTTTCGCAACAGTTATAGATATTTCCCGAGATATCAATAGAACAAAGAGGTAGTTCAATTTTGGATGTTTTTCAGCCGGACAGGAAAGAGTTAAAGTGGTACTACGATCAAAATTTTACCTATCGATATTTTGACGTATTTATAAAGCAGAGCTGCTAAATATTACTCGGTCGAAACCGTTTTGCGATTCGACGATGGCAAGTATTATTTTTCCGACTCCGGATCTGGAGTTGTTACGTCCGCCATTAATTGATCATGTTCCTGACCAGCGTAGGTGACATCAGATTGTCAACGCAAAGACTCCACATCGCTAATTCTTTAAGTAAATCAATAGTGATCAAGGTATTTGTTTTCAAATTTTTCGTCTGAAAGGCTGGACATTTCATCTACTTCTCGAAGAAAACAAGAAAACAAGTAACCTCGACTGAAATTCAGGCGTAGCATTGAGAATCTGACGTCACAAACAATATTACCTTTTCAAATTGCGGGCTCACTTGGAACTAAATGGTAGTGATCTCAGAGCTCAAAATACTTACTTCAAAATACCATTTTTTTAGTTTTTTTGCATCGATGATCACTTCTCTATGTTATACTATTCTATGCTAAAAATGAAATACTATTCTTTGCTAAAAAAAATCTAAAAAACGATGGTGAATTAAAATCGTAGTGCCACTTTAAAGACATTGGCAACAAAAATTAAGTTTGTCTAATATGAAAGAACTCGTAAAATGATAGAGTAACACCTTTTATAACTTTTCCGTATTTTACTTCGTTTTTGAAATATTACAGTTTGTTTGATATGTAAATGAGATGGTCTCTGACGTCAGGTGTTGGGTAGAGAATTTTCACTCATTAAAAAATGTCTTATATCTCAGTGATTGCTAAGTTTACAACGTTCATTATCATGAGGAGTTATTATACGCACATTTTCAAGTAAATTTATTTTAATGCGTGAAAATTCTCTACCGTACACCTGACGTCAGAGACCATATCATTCACATATCAAACAAACTAAAATATTTCAAAAACGAAGTAAAATATGGAAAAGTTGTAAAAGGTGTTACTCCATCATTTTACGAGTTGTTTCATATTAGTCAAACTTAATTTTTGTTGCATGTGAAAGCTTGTTAAAGGAAAACATTTATAAATTAATTTCATACAAAAGTAGTTGCACGAGCAAAGTGAATTATTTGTAAGCGATGTATCTAAATTTGATTTTAACATATATTCTTACATTCAGATGCCTTAGAAATCAGATAAAAGATTTTTTTGAAGCAGATCAGGTTAGGAGGTGTTTAAGAAATATTTAAATAATCAAATAAATATAATTACACAATTTCACTTTAACATAGTTGATGGTTTTGTCATCTTAGTCCATGTAGCTCAATAGTTAGAGCATCTCACTAGTCTACCGAAGTAGTACGTATGTCACATTACGAACCAGTACTTATCATAACCTTTGCTCTGTCATCTTACTTCATGTAGCTCAATGGTTAGAGCATCTCACTAGTCTACCTTAAGAAGTACGTATGTCACATTACGAACAAGTACTTATCGTAACCTTTGCTCTGTCATCTTACTTCATGTAGCTCAATAGTTAGAGCATCTCACTAGTCTATCTAAGTAGTACGTATGTCACATTATGAACCAGTACTTATTATGCATTTGCTCTGTCATCTAAGTCCATGTAGCTCAATAGTTAGAACATCTCACTAGTCTACCTAATTAGTACGTATGTCACATTACGAACCAGTACTTATCGTAACCTTTGCTCTGTCATCTAAGTCCATGTAGCTCAATAGTTAAAGCATATCACTAGTCTACCTGAGTAGTCTAAGTAGTAGATATGTTACAAGGACGAACCAATACTTGTATCGTAACCTTTGCCATTTCAGTCCATATTCTCAATATTTAGTTAAGACGCGACAGAGGAGAACAAACGGAGTATTTTCCTGAATCATATGGAAAAATCACGGGATTGAAGAAACGGCCAGGGACTACGGACCGTGTCGTGGAATTTGAATCGGAAGAGACGCACTCCGTGTTGGTTTATTTAGAAATTAGCGCAGACGATTTACTGCTTATATATAACAGGTAGGTCAGAATGTCGCTAGGTGACCGTGAGGTACTAGGTTTGAGTCGTCCTCTGGATGATCTTTTATGTATCCGCCAGTGGTTGGACGAATAGCCTACAATGCAGGCTATCGGGGGGGGGGGAGGGGCGGTTTTGATTGGGGCGAGAGGGCGGAGGAAACGGAAAACGGAATGCAGGCTCTTGGGGGGCATTCCCCTCCGTTTTCAGTTTCCTCCGCCCTTTTGTTACGATCGGACATGCCTGTATGATGAAATACATAATGGAACTGCTAACCCCAAAACAACTTAGATCCTAACCCTAACCCCCGCCTAATGGATTTTCTAATACTAACCTTAATACGAATAAAAGGATCGTCCAGAAGACGACTCAAACCTAGTACCTGACGGACAGACGATCGTGGGCGCGCAAAAAGGCGGCGCTGAGTCCAAATTGTGTGTAATTTATGAAAATTAATTTTATTCGGATAAAATTAGCTTTGTCATTTCGAAATCTTTGAACCACAATGTTTTCTAATAGTCTTATTAAGTGCCGGATCCAGGATTTTGGAAAGGGGGGTTCCAAGCTCAGTCCTAAGTGACGACACATTTCTAGGGGGTTCCCTGGAAAAATTTAGAATTTTGGGTCTCTAAAACAGCATTTTCTGCATTTCGAGGGCACTTTTGAGCAAAATATAAAGTTCTGAAATCCCATTTTTTAACAGTGTCTCTCGTCATTTTTAAGATATATTTCTATAAAGCTGAGCAGGTGCTGAGCAGGTGCTGAGCAGGTGCTGAGCAGGTGCTGAGCAGGTGCTGAGCAGGTGCTGAGCAGGTGCTGAGCAGGTGCTGAGCAGGTGCTGAGCAGGTGCTGAGCAGGTGCTGAGCAGGTGCTGAGCAGGTGCTGAGCAGGTGCTGAGCAGGTGCTGAGCAGGTGCTGAGCAGGTGCTGAGCAGGTGCTGAGCAGGTGCTGAGCAGGTGCTGAGCAGGTGCTGAGCAGGTGCTGAGCAGGTGCTGAGCAGGTGCTGAGCAGGTGCTGAGCAGGTGCTGAGCAGGTGCTGAGCAGGTGCTGAGCAGGTGCTGAGCAGGTGCTGAGCAGGTGCTGAGCAGGTGCTGAGCAGGTGCTGAGCAGGTGCTGAGCAGGTGCTGAGCAGGTGCTGAGCAGGTGCTGAGCAGGTGCTGAGCAGGTGCTGAGCAGGTGCTGAGCAGGTGCTGAGCAGGTGCTGAGCAGGTGCTGAGCAGGTGCTGAGCAGGTGCTGAGCAGGTGCTGAGCAGGTGCTGAGCAGGTGCTGAGCAGGTGCTGAGCAGGTGCTGAGCAGGTGCTGAGCAGGTGCTGAGCAGGTGCTGAGCAGGTGCTGAGCAGGTGCTGAGCAGGTGCTGAGCAGGTGCTGAGCAGGTGCTGAGCAGGTGCTGAGCAGGTGCTGAGCAGGTGCTGAGCAGGTGCTGAGCAGGTGCTGAGCAGGTGCTGAGCAGGTGCTGAGCAGGTGCTGAGCAGGTGCTGAGCAGGTGCTGAGCAGGTGCTGAGCAGGTGCTGAGCAGGTGCTGAGCAGGTGCTGAGCAGGTGCTGAGCAGGTGCTGAGCAGGTGCTCAGCAGGTGCTCAGCAGGTGCTCAGCAGGTGCTCAGCAGGTGCTCAGCAGGTGCTCAGCAGGTGCTCAGCAGGTGCTCAGCAGGTGCTCAGCAGGTGCTCAGCAGGTGCTCAGCAGGTGCTCAGCAGGTGCTCAGCAGGTGCTCAGCAGGTGCTCAGCAGGTGCTCAGCAGGTGCTCAGCAGGTGCTCAGCAGGTGCTCAGCAGGTGCTCAGCAGGTGCTCAGCAGGTGCTCAGCAGGTGCTCAGCAGGTGCTCAGCAGGTGCTCAGCAGGTGCTCAGCAGGTGCTCAGCAGGTGCTCAGCAGGTGCTCAGCAGGTGCTCAGCAGGTGCTCAGCAGGTGCTCAGCAGGTGCTCAGCAGGTGCTCAGCAGGTGCTCAGCAGGTGCTCAGCAGGTGCTCAGCAGGTGCTCAGCAGGTGCTCAGCAGGTGCTCAGCAGGTGCTCAGCAGGTGCTCAGCAGGTGCTCAGCAGGTGCTCAGCAGGTGCTCAGCAGGTGCTCAGCAGGTGCTCAGCAGGTGCTCAGCAGGTGCTCAGCAGGTGCTCAGCAGGTGCTCAGCAGGTGCTCAGCAGGTGCTCAGCAGGTGCTCAGCAGGTGCTCAGCAGGTGCTCAGCAGGTGCTCAGCAGGTGCTCAGCAGGTGCTCAGCAGGTGCTCAGCAGGTGCTCAGCAGGTGCTCAGCAGGTGCTCAGCAGGTGCTCAGCAGGTGCTCAGCAGGTGCTCAGCAGGTGCTCAGCAGGTGCTCAGCAGGTGCTCAGCAGGTGCTCAGCAGGTGCTCAGGTAATTTGGTGGAATTATGCCACAAGATAATTGTTAGCATTGTCCTTTTTGGCGTTTATATAATTATAATTATTGTCAATGTTTACCTATTTTGAAAATAGCACACACAGTTACAGCGTCACAGGTTTACTGAACGTACTAAATGGAAACTAAATACGATAAAACACCTATTCGAAGATTTGGATATGACGTTTTCCGTACGTTTTTATGAGCTATATATGTTGTTTTGTTAATCTTTCTAAAACGATTGTAGTGCACGTGCATGAAAAATAGTGCGTATTAAGCCGCAGTTCTCCAGAAGTTGACGCCGTCCTAATCATGCGAAAATGCTCTTAGATATAGTTTATAGAACAACAGCGGCATTTAGATATATTTTCTTGCAAATCATTCAAATTCTTTTAAATAAATCTCTAAACTCCTTTTCTCCGAAAACATTTTCTCAAAAAACATGGCGACGGGCAACGTACCAGGGTATTTTGTCCCCCCTGCCCGCTATCGCCGGCCCTGAATTTACTAAATATATGAGCTATATTGTTCACCACCTTTCATTTCATTTCAATATAGAGCGACTGGAGTAATTGTGAAAGCATACGCCGAACAATTTGAAGCCCAGTCTCGCAATGGAAGAGCGACAGTTATTGTCCAAAACACAGGATTTGTTACGGCTGATTTTTATGTGAGTATAAACATGAACAAAACATGCTGTGTAGCTTTATTATGCACCGATCAATTCGAAGGTGTAACATCCCCCTCCCCGGGCATTTGACTTTTTGGATGTTTCGATGATCAAATTCCCCACCCCATGCCGAAAACGTTGTTACAATGCCCTACCTTTCAAGTCCAACTAGAGATCAAATGCCCCACCACAACGAGTTTTGCTTACACCAAATGCCCGCCTCCTGGGAGCATTAACAACTACAAATGCCCGACCCTTGCAGTGCTTCCACAAGTTGCAAGTGAAATTTCCTTTTACGATCCTTAAATTTCCTTTTTTTTTAGTAAATTTCCTTGCAAAAATCACCAAATTTCCTTGTAATTTCCTTGCAGATATCTCTCAAAATAGCCAAATTTCTTAATCTAGTGGTCCCGGGAAGCGCATGGCTTAAATAGGACCGGGTACTAATTAGGGCCCTGGTTGCAAACCCAGTGTACTAGTTGCTGAGTCCGAGTCATCTGACCATGAATCTGAGTCTTCATCCATATGCATTATTATAAATCGATCACATATTACATTATAAATATTCAAATGAAAATTTAAATCATACAGGACGTACAGGCGTACCATATGGACTTATAGTACGTATTCCATATAAGGTCATAACGGACGGGACTGGGAAGAGCAAATACGTTGCCCTAACGAGCATATACGTTGCGCTAACGAGCAAATACATTGCCCTCGTACCAGCCCACTGGATGCGGATACGTAACACGTTACGATATGTTCGATTATCCGCTCTTTTTAAGAAAATTACGTTCGCTCGCCGGATAAGCTGTACGCATATTGTAAACAGATAATTTACCTTTGTTTTAATATATATTGTGGCTTTGGGAGTTGATTATTTCTCAAGAAAACGTTCGTCGAAGACAGCCGAAAGTTCGTTTACAAGATGGTATCCGTAATACGAAAATTATATTTTTGGGAATGTTCGATTACCCGCTTTCAAAGAGAACTAAGTTAGCTACCAGGATAAGCTGTATCTATGTTGTAAATAGATCATTTAACTTTAAAAGAATAATATTCTATAGCTTTGTGGGAGGGTTAGGACCTTTGTTGTTTTGGGGTCGGTTACAATCCAATTATCTTGGAGGCTGGTACGAGGGCAATGTATTTGCTCGTCAGGGCAACGTATATGCTCGTTAGGGCAACGTATTTGCTCTTCCCAGTCCCGTCCGTTATGACCTTATATGGAATACGTACTATAAGTACCTATCAGGCGTACAGCCGACGTAAAACAGCCGGCGCCGCATGGTCTCATGGACATGGTCGTAAAATTTTACCGGTATTTGCTTGCCGCAAAAAAAGACGAATTTTGCGTGTCTGCACTCTACCATGCATGAATTCATTTTGCCCACTTCAAATAACGTTAATTTATTGCTATTTTTTACCGCTTTTAGAATTTTAGATATTATATAGAAGAAATTTTGAAAATCACAGAAAATCCTTGCAATTTCCTTCAAAATCTGTATATTTCCTTGCAATTTCCTTGTGAAATTTATTCCTTGCATTTTCCTTGCAAAGACCAATATTTCCTTGTGGCAGGGAAAAATCCTTGCAAGTGGAAGCACTGGACCCTTGCCCGGGGGGATGTTACACCTTCGATTTGATCTGTGCGATGTAGAAGATGACAAGGATACTAAACGATCTATTCAATAATAAATACAGCTTTAGGTTTTTTATAGTCCTCTGTATTGGGATTTTAGATACATGTAGTTTGTATATATATTTATATATATAAGCCGTACTCCTTATATAAGGAAGTAAAAAGTCGTTTTGGGTGATCCGTTTGAATCGGACAATATTTGCCACTTGTGATCTGAAGAAACGACAAAGAGATTTTTACGAAGGATATGTACGTTCTCGGAATATAACAGGTATGTGTGTTATGTATTTAAACTCGGTAATTCCAAATCTGTTTTCAGAATTGAAATCGAGTAAATATTGGCCGAGATAACGTTCAAAATCTACGTACGACGAACCGGTCTTTTGGGATTTCTTATCGACAGACGCTGGGGTAGAAAAGGCGAGCGATGGGTATTATTGCGGATTCGTATTTCTAGTGCACTAAAATTAGAGTGAGTGTCAACCGTGACGCATTGCACGCTCTGTCGGCCATTTGCACGAAATTCCCTTGGTGAACTCATCCGTAAATATCTTGTCAATCCTTGATAGAAATTATTCATTTTGTCTTTTAATTGAAAGAAGATATATTAGATCGATTGCAAAAGTCCCTGAAAGCGAGGCTTTTCGGTGGTTACCGTTGCTAGGGCCCGATTCACGTTTGTTCAATGTTATATGTCAGACAATTTTCACGCAATAAAATATCGTGAATCGGGCCCTAGCAACGGTAACCACCGAGAAGCCTCGCTTCCAGGGCGTTTTGCATTTTTCACAAAATTCAACGTTTTCTCCTTGACAGCAGGGCCGTCGCTAGGCCTCCCTTGATGGGGGGGGGGGGGGGTGTGCAAGGTGTAATTTTGCCGAGTGATTAGGAGATTCGACAAATTGCACAATAATGTTTGCAATTTATATATGTATAATATATATAGTATAGACTCAAATTTGCCGACTCGAGGAAGAATGGTGTCGCACCCCCCCCCCCCCCACACCGCCCCTCTAGCGACGGCCCTGCTTGACAGACACCAAGTGACGAAGTTCAAACGAAAAAAATCAGGTTCAGAATCGACGTATTTGGATTGTGGATGAATAAGAAAGCCTCTATGAGATTTTCTGATAAGACTCGGTGAATTTCCAGAGTATTTACAACGTCAAGTTGGCAACGAAGCACTTCAAAACACTTTGTTATCGTACGGAAAGATAAACACAAACACGACTGTTGACACTCACTCTTGACACCTAGAAAATAATTCAAATTATACAACACCTCGTTTCTTTACTTCTTGTCGCACTTGACGAAACCAGCGGAGAAAACCCCAGCGTTCGGGCTCTTACTTCGTGTACCAGACCCAGAATATTACATCATTGAAATATTTAGTTTAAAAGTAGGGTTAGTATTCCTTTATTTCAGGGTTAGGACTAGAGTTTTTATTTGGGTTATGGGTAGGGTTTTTGTTCTTGTAAAGCTTCTGAATCTTGAGAAAATAACCTTGATGTGTCTATGACGTAGTCTGTGTCCATTGTGTGTCCGGTAGACAACGGAGATGCCAGCGTTCGCCCTTACACCTTACACGTGTTAACAAACAATACATTTCGTGAATCGTCGAGAAATAAAAGCTGTGATAACACACCTCTTTAAAGCGACGGTTTTAACAAGTTGTAATAAACGACTTCACAACATACGAACTTTTACCTCTGTATTCTGCTTGATCATTTAGTAGAATCCTTGTCAGTCAACCTGATGAAATTTGTCTATTCAAAAAGCGAGCATTCCAATCCCCAAGCATGCCAACATATAGGTCTTACTCTGATGAACGGCTCCGCTCGAAACGTCAGTATTTCGTTACTAAAAATCTTGGCAGTTCACCACCTTTCACTTTATGTAGGATTAATTTCAGTAGCTGGCCTTCGTGTCAACTTTCTTTACAACAACTAAATCATGAGCTATGTTTGTCTGAGTCTATAATTTATTCTTGTTTATCTTGCATTCCCAACAATAGAAAATTGCTATTTAGGAATCCCTTGAGATTCAATTTTGGTTTGTTTGTCTGAGTTTCGGTTCTACAAATAGCATTAACACACTCCGCTATTACAAATCACTCATGCACCAACAAAAAAGTTCCAAAACAAAAGGCTTTTGTTCAAAACCTTTCAATCATGGAATAAGTATAAATCACTGATCTCAAAAATAGGACTGGATTGAGCTTTCTATTGTATCTGATGAGCTGATTTTGAAGCTTGCATATTTGCATAATGTAAATTGACGAGAGATCATTAGAAGCTCCGAGTTTGCAAGCAAATCAAACTGTGACGTTCGCGGAATACAGTAGGTTTAGTGTCTGGCCAATATAGTTTCTTTGTTAACATTAAATGCATAAAATCTTGAACCTAATTTGACGTCTCATAATTAGGCTTCTCTCACTGGATAATTAGAACCAACGGCGGCCATTACTAAGGGACCAAAGTCGCAGTAAATCTGTAGGTAGGCCAGGAATTGTTTTACCCAGTACAGTGTAATTTGAAAAATGTCTTCTGGTCCTCTTTATAGTAAAATTATTTTATTTTGTCGATGGTATGAGCACATAATCCAACAAAAAACCTCATAGGATCCTCAGTTGGTCGCTTAGTAATGGCGGACTTCCGGCTTCATTTTCTGAACAATGGTTGCTGATCCAGTCTTCTTTCGAGATCAGTGACCGGGCTTTAGAGATTAGATCGCCCGGTGAGAACAAAACAAACCGAGGCAATCATGGTATTAATTAATTAATAAGTATAGGTAATCATATGTGATTTACTCGCGTGTTAATTACGAGTGATATTTGAAAATTGTGCCAAAATTGCACGTGCCGTTAATCGAGTTCACTTTGGTACAATTTTCAAATATCACAAGTAAGTTTAAGTTTAATGAATTTGTCACAATATATTTACAAGCTACTATTAATACAAAAAGTACATACAAATACAACGATTAAGGCGTGACAGGAGAAAGGACTTACGTCCCAATTGACACCTGACCCCTTAATGGTGGATAAAATTCGATTTGGGACTTATTGGACATAGCCAGGGGGGCTATAGGCAGGTAGTTTGATAGAGTAAATTTTGTGGAGACTAGACTTAAATAGAGCGAGAGAATTGTAGGATTTGAGACTAGATGGGAGAGTGTTCCACAGTTCAGCTGACCTGATAAAAAACGATTTCCGGAAGTAGTCCTGTTTATGTTTTATAATTACTTGGGCCACCTGTGGTGAGCACAAGTCTTAAATCCAGCTTGATTTCTGTGTTCGTCATGTTCATGTTTTTTACGTCGAGAGAATGTAATTATTGCGTGGGCGTATAAATAGCGAATTAAAGCGATTTCGGCCCGTTTTATTGTCAATGAATCGCAGTCTGAAAAGCATTTACGAGACCTGTAAACCCGCAAATTAATGCAAAGATTCTCTCCAAGATAACTGGATGACTGAGAGAAACACAGATGAGAGATTAAAGAGAGAACCGTGGACGAAACGTCAACATAACAGAGATAGTCGTTGCAAGGCAAAGCGATTTCGGACTTTCGTTTTATTGACAATGAATCGCAGTTGGAAAGTTTACCGAGACCTGTAAACCTGCAAACCATTGCAAAGATTCTCTCCAAGGTGAAAGAAACACAGATGAGAGATCAATCATGAAGACAGAATGGACAGCCGAAGGACAGGGAAATATTATTATGCTGTGTTGACATTTATCCCGTGAAACTCCGTAATATTAATCATGAAATGTTGTGTTTTTATCCGATTTACATCAATTCTATATCGAAATGATCACTTGAATTTGGCGAATCGAACGCTGTCTACTTAAAATGTGAAGATCAGATGTTATATAAGAAAATGCGTATTAGCGATTAAAGCGAGACTCGCCTCTAAAAATCAAAGGACATGGCTTCAAGATCTATTCGTTGTTTACCCGATGATTTAATGCTTTTATGTTCGTTAAACCGATGTAATTTCGTAACAGATATGTTTCGTATACCTTTCCGTTGTTGTTATATAAATTTTGACACACGAAGACCTTCAATCGAACAGATATTAGAAAAAATAGCATTGCCCGTGTTTAGTGTTTACATTAAATTTCGTCTGCGTGTCAGGCGTTCTGCATTGGGGGGGGGGGGGGGGGGGTAGCCTGCGTGTAGACGCCTGATTTTTCTTCCTCATTCCTCGGGCTGCAAAGCCGAGGTAAGCTTTCGCCATTGCATACCCATACCCCCCGCCCAAATCCACGCCATATCTCCCTAATTTGTCCAGTGATTAAGTGGCCCAAGTTAACGCCTAGCGGGCGTCTTGTTAAATTAAAGTTGTTAGGATCATTTGTTTTTTTCAAAAGTGCTTAAATAATTGTTAACGTCGGTAGAGATGAGACCCTTTCTAGATTTGTAGATTAATGTCAAGTCGGAGATTTCTCTAAGTAGTGGAAATCCTTAATTGCACGAGAAAAATTATATGATATACTTATTTGTTAAGATTGAAAAATTACGTTGTTGTCCAACTTGTAGATACATTCCTTTTCATCTGAAGGTTTGTTAGGCGCATATAACCACAAACAATAGCTAGAATGCTCTTCCAAAGAAGACAATTAGTTTTTCCAACTACAACAATATTTCTTGAACATGACTAATATTAACGTCTTAGGTCATACTAGAGGGTTGCTCGACTGGTATTAAGACAGAAGGAGAGAAGACGGCATCCATTAATCCTCAGACGAATCACGAATTCGAGTTCAGATTGGAGGCTTATGAAGAATCAGGAGGATCGTTTTTTTGCAATGGTAATGTGAATGAGCAGTAACTGCTATTTTAGTGACTGAATAGCAAGCACAAGCACAAACACAAGTACAGACACAAACACAAGTACAGACACAAGCACAAACACACAAGCACAAACACAAGTACAGACACAAGTACAGACACAGACACAAGTACAGACACAGACACAAGTACAGACACAGACACAAGTACAGACACAGACACAAGCACAAACACAAGCACAAGTATAGACACAGACATACGCACAAACACAAGTACAGACACAGACACAGACACAACCACAGACACAAGTACAAATATAAGCACAAACACAAGCACAAACATAAGTACAAACACAATGCAAGCACAAACATATAAGTACAGACACAAGCACAAACACAAGCACAGACACAAGCACAAACACAGGCACAAGCACACAAACATAAGTACAAACACAAGCACAAACATAAGTACAAGCACTGCCACAAACACAAGCACAAATCTAAGCATAAGAACATTTTACGTAAGCATATTATACATGCACAAACGAAAACCCACTGCTGCAGACAACAATGCTGTGCATCAACAGTAACTGCCATTTAGGTCACTAAATAGCTTAACCACTGCACATTACAAGTACTGCACCGCAGACACAACACAGAGGCAAATATACACAGCTGAGAAACAAAAGCAGCAAGTACAAGTATACAAACACATGACACAAGCACAACACAAGTACAAGCACCACAAGCACAAATCTAATTAGCATGAATAAGAACATTTTACGCAAGCACATTGTACAGAAACAAAAACCACTGCTACAGACAATAGCGCTGACCCTGGCATTGCTGCAACAACTATTTCAAGATCACAATATCACTATATCTCAATCACAATATCCAAATCACAATATCACTACCTCAATAACTATATATCAATTCCCTTTAGTGGTACTCTATGATGCTAGACGAACTCAAGTAGACACAAGTGTGCTTACTATCAACACAACAGGCACATGCATATGCATTCTTGGGTGTGGTTGTTGGGTGAGTTGATTTCTACCGACTATAACGTTGACATAGGGATAATTAATAGCAACGGTTGCGAGTGTCATTAATCGCATTAATATGAACGAGTATGCCTTCCAAAAGGGTTTCAAAATTTGAGTTCTTTTGGAAAACACCCCGAATTCAATCCGAGGCTCCGAGCAATCAAATTCGACTTTAACGCGAGATACGTCTAAACCAACTTTTGGTTAAATCTGTCTTTGACGAATTATTTAGTCGTCCAAGCCAGATGTACTATGTCTAGACGTCTTTTGTTTGTCTCCATTTTAGATTTCGCACTAAGGTCGAATAAGCGAGATCGTATAATGTCGACTGCGCATCAAAATGACGCGTTCTGCATCGGGATAAAACTTATTTCAATTCATAACATCAGGCTGCGAAATTCAGTATAACGAATTTGCAAGTGTATAAATAGAAATGCAAATGTCTATTGTGGTTTTAGCCTGATGTTATGAATTGAAATAAGTTTTATCCCGACGCAGAACACGTCATTTTGACGCGCAGTCGACATTACCAAGTTAGGGGGCACGTTTAGGGGGCAAGTTTTATGTGTGCATATATGCAGGGGTAAAAATGGGTATATTAAGGTAATTGAAAATACGGTCGGGGGTTAGGGTTACAATTCCTTCGACGTTTCAGAATAAAGAGACTTACGGCTAGACGTATATAAGTGATGGTTTCTACGTTGTTTTGCATATGAAGAAATCCCATTCTGGAGTTACGGTGTTCGCTTCATTCTATCAGGGTTATTTATGTTTCGGTTGGTGGAACATTGCTGTCTTCTTTCGCATAATTTAATAACTATAAAGTTCAAAAGCATTTATTATGTTTTCTGCCGCAAGACCTACAAACCCGCTCGGAGAAAGTTTCACTGCGTAGTAATGCAAAGCCGATTGATTCACAAGTCTCAGCCAGAATCAACTCTGTGCTTCCACTGCACGATTGCTTGAATAAATTTTCAAAATAAATCTTGTTTTCACCAGATGCAGTCAAGCTTTTTACGGAGTTTCAGACATGGGTATTTCACGATTCGGCCCGAAGTGAAATGTTTTAATCATTAGCCCGCTAGTCGCTGATTGGTTGTTTTTAACAGTTCTTCATGTGGGCGGAAATCCAAAAAGCAGGCGTTCCCCCTCCCCACTTCGCCTTTCCGCTTTCCCCCTCCCCCCTAACGCCGCCACGCAGGCTAAGGTCCTTTTAAATACTGGACCCGACATTAGCCATAGCAACCCAAGACTAGTATATGCTGTCTCTCTCTGGCACCAATTAACTTTCTATTCTTTCTGTTGAACTTTTAGTGCACAGACCAGAACTATGCTTGTGCCAACCAATCAGAGGAGGTTTTCGAGGACGAAAACCAACTCACCCACAACGGCTTCGACGATTTCCTAAGCGAAAAAATAGGCGACTTGTTCACTACAATTGGCGACGCTTTCAGCTCGATCGGGAGTATCTTGGGCCAGCTTATGGGTATGCTGTCTTATCTCCCAATGCTTTTCGGGATCATCGGTATCTTAATCGTTTTATGCGTGGGGAGGTTGATCTGCCAGTTAGTCCCAACAGGAGTTTTCGCTTTCATCGTGAAGAAAGCCGTGGTATCGACAAAGCCTGAGAACAAACCACGCCCGGCCGTTGTCGTCATACGAAGAGAGAGCGACAGTGAGACGGGTGAATCCGACGTCGAGGGAACGAATGTGACGTGAGTTGAAGTTTCTTGAAAAATTAGAGCCGTTGCAAGGTGTGAGAAAAGTGTTGGGGGCAGCTGTAGATCGCTGGCTCCTACGGGGGGCTCGGAAATTTGGGGGAAATATTCGGTTCCTCCCTTAGTATTCTAATTGCTTGGCTGTATCAGGGGCTGTTTAAATGAATTCGGATTGAGTTTCATTCCAGATTGAACTCATACCGGTTCTGTTAAAATCCCTTTAGGTGTTTACATGAATCCGGAATGAGATGCAGCTTAATCCAGATTGAATTCATTCCGGTTCTCATTCCGGATTGAGTTTCATTGAAATTTCATTCCGGTGTCATGTAAAGGCGGTGCGAGATTTCATTCCGGAATGAAAAATACGACGTAGAAGACTGAAACGAACAACACATGCGTGCTTTTAACATTTATAGACGACAATTTGCAGCTAGAGACAGGAATTGCGCCGACGTCATATTGTTCAATATAAATAGCTCTTTGTCGACGACGTTATAAATTAAAGGTGAATTAAATGCTTGTTTACTTGCGACCGCAGCTATTATCGTTGCTAATAATGCTTTCCCCTTTTTCTTTATGTTTATTCTTCACAAAATTATCAGTGATTATCACATGTTGGAATATACAAGCGCAGAAATCGTTGAAAGAAACATACCCGCTATAATGTTAGGTTAGATTTCAGATTTCGCGCGATTTTCGGTCCTGGGATAGAATTCCTATGTAAACGCGATTTGAATTCACGTTCAATCCAGAATGAAACTGAATCAGGATTCACGTGAACAGTCCCTCAGTTTTCTTTGAGAAGTTCACTCTAAATTCCACCTTGGCCCTATATAACGGTTTTTTTTATAATTTTAAAGGGAAGATGATGATATCCGTGAAACGATGACAATAACTAAATTTCTATTCGAGTTTTTCTTCTTCTTCATTCTGCCGTTTTTGCTGGTGTACGAAGTTGCGAAATTTACGTTAAGCGCCATTTACCGTCGGATAAAGGAACACGTAGCGTTGTGTAAGGATATTAAAGAGGAGTCTTCTGGAGATGAAGACAGTGGTAGCTACGTCGACGATGGTTATGGTCAAGGAAGAGAAGGCATAAACTGTGAAGACAAAGTTAGCGAAGACAGCGACAAAGCAGAGTGTATTAAGAATGAAGAAGACAGCGATAGCTACGTCGACGATGGTTATGGTCAAGGAAGAGAGCGCGTAAACTACGAAGACCAAGTTAGCGAAGACAGTGACAAAGCAGAGTCTATTAAGAATGAAGAAGACAGCGATACGAATGAGTAGAATGAGAGATGTACGATGCTTAGCATTCAGTTCGTAAAGTTTGTTTTTAGAGAAGCGACATCTCAGTGAGTGTAATTTAGTTGGTTTGTCGGATTAAAAAACAAGCTAATCTAGTCTATTCTTAATCGTATTCTTGACAACATTTCACAAATCTGTTGGCTGGGAGCAGTGCAATTTTAACAGCAGCAGCAACGACGATAGCCTGTGTACAACCTGAATATACACCTGTAATTCAGTCGATAGCTTGTCGACCCCCCACTGAGCTACTCAGATCTGAGTGATTCATAATTGTTTATTTGATTGGATTATTTGATCTCACAAGAATTCCCAGAGAACCAATTGTAACTGGAATAAGTCAAGGGTTGTGATTTGAACAATCAAAATCTACTACTCAGATCTGAGTAGTTACAGGTGTATATTCAGGCTGTACACAGGCTTCAAAATAATTAATAAAATAATAATAAAATAATTAATAAAATAATAATAATTCATAAACCAATAACCCAATCTTGCGCACGAATTCAGTCACGTGCATGTGTCTTTATACTAGCCAAAGCACACTTGGTCATGCTTCTGCACACAATAGACTTTTGTTATTTAAATTAGATAAAGATTTTTATATAAAGATTTTTATATAAAGATTTTTATATAAAGATTTTTATATAAAGATTTTTATATAAAGATTTTTATATAAAGATTTTTTGTATAAAGATCGTATTTGAAATTAACATAATTATAGTTTCAACACATAATGATAATTCTCGCACTTAAAGGGAAATGGCAATAAAAATTTTCTTTGTCTCATTTGAAAGAACATTTAAAATAATATATGAAGACCTTTTAAAATTTCCCCGTAACTTCCTTAATTTTTAAAATATCTGTTCACAAAAATATCTGCAATCCGCCATCTTGTTTTATAATTAGATCTAATTAAGTGACGTCAAAACCAGGGTAAACATTCTAAAAGTTGTAAGTAATTGCCCAAATATCAGTGGAATGCGTTCAAATAGATTGCCAGTTCACTTAAAAGTATACAACACCCAAAAACAACTACGATTTAGCATCTATAATGACTCGATAATTGCTGATATAAAAAACATATCTACCCTGGTTGTGACGTCACGCATATCCAAGGATGGTTATGCATATCCAAGATTGCGGAATGTTCAATGTTCTTTGTTAAAAAGAAGTGAAATATTTACAGAACCAAGAACGATATGGAAAATCTGTAAAAGGTCTTCATATATCATTTTAAAAGTTCTTTCAAATAAGATAAACTTAATTTTCATTTCCCTTTAAGAACTACCACGATCTAGCTCTTTACAAGAATCACTTTTCAGCAAAATTGAAAGTACAATTATTGAACACAGAACTCGACATGTTCGTGTTAACATTTGATACCCTCTCACCTTCACTCGCACGCATCGGGAAATTACTCAACATTTCGTCGGGAACGTCAAATCTAAAATCAGCCAAACTGAAGTCTATTAAATCCTTACATTCTTCTTTCAAATCACTGTTCGCCCCCTCTGTTATATTCCTTGGAGGTCCTAAAATAGTACTCACACGCTTTTCTTGCTCTTCGTTTTTTGGTTATCGAAATCTTCGCTTTGGAGGCATATCAAAGACAAACGCTGCCGAGAATGTAGGCTTCGGCATTACCACGCCTCGGCATTTAAAATTCATATTCAAATTTTTGGTAGAGGACAACCAAGTTGCTATTCCCTAGAGATTTTATTTTCTATTTAAAATCCATGTTTCTCATTCACAGTTTTTGAAGCCATTCAAAACACTCGCATCACGTGTTTTATCAGATATAAAACACTCATGTTTTATATCTGCTAAAACACTGCTGCTCGTGTTTTAAATAGTACTACAACGACGACGGCAACGACAACAATTTGGCCAAGCGTTTAATGAACATTAAAGTTCCCCTGCGACGAAATATCACATTACGTTTCCTGGCATTTTTTGTTACAGAACACCATTTAAGGTTAATATAAATGTTAGCATTTGCCAAAAAAATGAACAACAAACATTCTATCACAAGAAATTTAACCTCCAAAGTCGCCCAAATTTTGTCCGCCATTGCTCAAAACTTGTTCCAGACGAGCCTGCGATTCCACAGCAGAGTATGTGATTGTGACGTCAGAGACTCAACACATTACAATAGAAAGTTTTCCCCACGTAGCTTTATATTCACTACACAACTAGCCACGTGTTGAGTCTTTGACGTCACTTCCTCTAATCACAACCTAAGCGTCCGGAACATGTTCCAGTAATGGCGGCAGTATAATCTCGTATAAAAACAGTCTGAAAAGGCGACTTCCCATGCTCGAAATTGCTTGAAATTTGGCAAGTTATGTAAGAACACCATGCTCTTTACAAATATGTAAAAATTCGGGATACGAAAAATTTGATCACAGGGGCACTTTAAAGGACATTGGCAACATAAATCACAATTTCAAATGTTTGACTTTCTGATTAACAAACACTAGGCTTATGAAGGTAATCCAAGTGAACAAAACTACTCTTGTACAAAACAACAGCAGTAATTTTGACCAAAGACAATCCTGTCATCCGCCATCTTGTTGTAATACTTTGACTAATTAACTGGGAAGATGGTGACGTCTCACCCGGGGTAAACATGATAAAACTACTCTATAGGTAGCTGAGTTTCCACGGAATGCTTTTCAAAATGGTATGATTAAATTGAATAAGGAAGACATTTACAAAAATCGAGTTTCAAACTTATAAAGACATGAGGATGGCTAGATAAAAATTTCGCTTTACCCCAGTTGTGACGTCACACGAATATCGAAAACATCCAAGATGGCGGACAATGATTTTACAACCTCAAACTACTATATTCCGGCTATTTAAGTTACGTACTTTGATCGAAAAGGTACTTTTTTTTTGCCAATGTCCTTTAACTGCAATTTAAATCAAATACTATAATTACCAATCGTACCAAAAGGAAAACAGTTCTAATATCACAGCAAACATACGATTCAATGTCTTCCGCAAGGCAGAGGTTTGATCCATTGGAATCCATCGGTCGACAACGCCATACGACTATCCAGCTCACAAGATGCTACATAACAGAACAGATCCCCGATCTCTCCACTACAACTAGAGAAACGAAATCAATAGAGAAACTGTTATAGAATTACCTGCAGAGAGTGATGTCATTTGATGATCATTTGATCGAGGGATCGTTTCTCACAGGATTATACTAACTTTATTGAACAGACAATACTAACTTTATTGAACGGAACAACTAAAATATCAACGAGACCAACGAGACCGACAGCAGTACAACCGTAACAACAGCAACAGTACTATTACATACATTAAAGGTGCATCAGAAACTATTGCACGTATTTTACGACCTTACAATTGTACGTGTAGCCCATAAACCTATGACTACTTTGCGACATATACTCACTAACGCGAAAGACAAAGAACAGCCTCACGAAACAGTTTACAAGATCAAATGCTGACGTTTATTGGATATTGGTGAAACCGGCAGAAACCTAAAAATCAGACTAGCTGAACACAAACGAGCTACTATAGAAACGGGGACAGGATTAATCACATAGCTGAACACCACGTACAAACAATGAACACGATATTGACTGGGACTCGGCTGAATGTATCGCCTTTAACACTGAGACTAACGTGGAATTGTTTTTGTTGTATTTGTTGTATTTACCCACGAGCTTCGTTTTCGACTAGGTTTATATGATAATTAATGTGCTTCACTATACCTTTAGGTGGAGGCATATTTTTCATTGCTTCAACCAGTTCAGTCATTTGATGTTGACTTTGTTGTCTTTCTTGGTTTAAGTTGTCCATCATGGTCTGCATATTCTTGTTTTGAGTCTCGTTAAAGTCCTGTCAAGAAAAGAGGGATATATATACAGGGAAAGTATTATAAAGGTTTACGCACAGACCGACCGACAAAGGAGTGAGGTCTGTGAGAAAAAACCGTAGCCAAATACGTTTCCGTATAGACCGAATAAACAAGGTTAATAAGCAATTTATTATTTGGCTTTTAACTCATTTTGTTTTTTGTTTCTAACTCTATTTTCACCTTCGGATAGTACCGTTTGCCTTACCTCTTCCCACGTAGTTCGCCTCATTTTTACGCCAATTAGGAGGTTATGTTTTTACATCTGTCTGCCTGCCTGTCTGGTCTGCCTGGTCTGTCTGTCTGTCTGTCTGTCTGTCTGTCTGTCTGTCTGTCTGTCTGTCTGTCTGTCTGTCTGTCTGTAAGCAGGATATCTCACAAATTTTCATTAAAGTTTTTTTCAGCGGAGCATGGTCATGGTATACTATATATATATATATATATATATATATATATATAAACTATTCGTGAGAAATGCATCCATGCCGCGGCGAGATGACCACCCTGGGGGATTTTTACTACTTACTCACTTTTATCATCCCTTGGAAGTCAGCAAAGTTAGTTTTTTGAAGGTCCTGCATTTTTTGCATTTCTTCTTGCCTGCGTACTTTCTCCTCGTCTTTGAGCTAAACAAAAGGATAAGTAACTTTGTATACTGTACATTACTGTAATGTTTCTTGACTATAGTTCCCCTTTAAGAGGCGTTTTACCTTCACCATTTGCTGTTCGAAGTTTTTCTGCATGTTCAGTAAATTCTCCGCGTTTTTCTCCTTCTCGCGCAGCGACTCCTGATGAAGTTTCCTCATCTCCTCTTGTCTCTTCCTGGCATCGTTCTCCAATTCTTTCGCCTTCTGTCGCTCCTTCATCACCTTCTCCTGGTACCCTTTCACCTTCTTGAAGTTCACCTTATATCATAAAAGTATTCAAACTTCATAAAAGTATTCAAACTTCAGAAACGCTGCGCTAGAATTATCCTTAATGCTCAACCATGTCATTCCTCTGTGGATTTATTTAACAGACTTGGTTGGATACCTTTTTATGTAGAGTCGGACATTCGAAAATGTATAATAGTATACAAACGTACTGTTAATGATACTCCTGAGTATTTCAACAAACTGTTAAGATTAAATGGTCAGCAACATTCTAGAAACACACGCAGCGCTCGTTTGAGCTTAATAACACCTAAATTCACTGGAGTTACAGAAGCTGGCCGAACTTTTTCCATTACCGCTATTAACCTTTGGAACAAACTGCCACTTAGTCTGCGTTCATCTGGCTCCCTTAATTTCTTTAAGTAGTCTTTGTATAGATGTTTTCGTGATTACCAGAAAGAATTTAAGCAATTCACGTCTTTTCCTGATTTTAACTTTTAACTTTGCACAGTGTATTTCAACTGTCATGTATAATTAGGACTTCATCTTGTATCATTATATTAATATTTTCATGTAATTTAGTCATTAATTTTTATATTTTTATACTTTTGTACATATACATATATATATATATATATATATACCTGTATATAGATATACACATATATACATTTTCATTTTCATTTTGGGCCACAAGTTTGTTAGTACTTTGTACTATTTAGTGTAACCCGGGGTTACCCTAGGAATAGGGTTACCCTAGGAATAGGGTTACCCTAGGAATAGGGTTACCCTAGGAATAGGGTTACCCTAGGAATAGGGTTACCCTAGGAATAGGGTTACCCTAGGAATAGGGTTACCCTAGGAATAGGGTTACCCTACCGCCCGGGTGACCCTAGTGTAGTTATTTCTCTACGTTGCGTTTATAAGTAAACTAGAGTTATCCTACTAGTAGGGTCACCCTATCACTATGGATATGTTTTTGCCTTATAAACACAATCGATAGGGACAACTCGGTATCAGGATTCTTGATCGCATATGTCAACTATGTCTGTGAAAAATAATGGCGTCCAAAGAAAGTGTTGGTCGAAAAAGCAAAACATCTACATCAAATGGAGTACCGATGCAAAAGTGATTGCTCTTCTAAATTACTTGAGAAACTACATGAAGGAGTCTTGAGTTGTTTAACAGTTATAGACATGATTGAATAACAAAGAAGAATACCATCTAACTGAAGAGAAGTAAGCACAGATAGTAGAGAGATTAAAATCGATAATACAGCAAGAATTTTATTTCTTTCCGCCATGTTTACACATGCGTACACGCTCGACGGCGCGAGTATACTTCACCCTAGTCCTGGCGCTAGGGTAACCCTACTCCTAGGGTAACCTTACTCCTAGGGTAACCCTACTCCTAGGGTAAACCTACTCCTAGGGTAACCTTACTCCTAGGGTAACCCTACTCCCAGGGTAACCCTACTCCTAGGGTAACCCTACTCCTAGGGTAACCCTACTCCTAGGGTAACCTTACTCCTAGGGTAACCTTACTCCTAGGGTAACCTTACTCCTAGGGTAACCCTACTCCTAGGGTAACCCTACTCCTAGGGTAACCCTACTCCTAGGGTAACATTACTCCTAGGGTAACCTTACTCCTAGGGTAACCTTACTCCTAGGGTAACCTTACTCCTAGGGTAACCTTACTCCTAGGGTAACCCTAGCGCTTATAAACTGGGCCTAAGTAAAGTTACTATCCTATCCTACCTTCTGTGTCTCCGCTGTCTTCTTGTCCATCTCACTGAGAACGTTCCATTTCTCTGGACCAATGGCACGCTTGGCGTACTCAACGTTCAGTTTCACGAAATCTTGCTCGAGTTGCTGGAAAGTGTACTTTTCATTATCGTTCTCGATTTTGAGCTGAATTGGCGCGAAAAGCTCGTTGTATAACTTCGTGCAAAAGTCCCCCGATAGTGCTTTGTTTTTGCGAATGAACTGAAGTAACACTCCGCCACAAACTTCCATTCCCTCGTATTCGATCTTTTGGCCTTTAGCATCCATGGTGAAGCCTTTCTTTGCCTTGACCTGGACTATTTAAAAGAAGGGAAGTAGAAGCGAAACTGTGATTAAATTAAAATATTAAAATACTCAATTAAATAATTCACGATAAAAATAAAAATAAACGAATAAAAACAATTATTATATTATTATTATTATTATAATTGTTGTTGTATTTGTTATTATTATTATTGTTATTATTATTATTGTTATTATTATTATTGTTATTATTATTATTATTATGAACTTTTAAAATAGACGTATATATTCATATTTTCATTTGTATAATCTTTAATTGATAGTTTATAGTGGTTCAAGTAGTCAATTGTAAATTACCTCATTGAGCGAGATTTATAATTGTATATATAACAAAAGATTTAAATAAAGTTTCCATTATTATTATTATTATTATTATTATTATTATTATTATTATTATTATTATATCAGTTAAAATGTCAAGGTTCATTCTTCACCAGCATTTCAAAATTCTCTCTACCCCAAGTAAATTCGATTTGGCCAACCTATCAATCCAAACTACCAAAAAATATTTTCAACTTCACCATTCGTTACATAAATAATTCGCTACCAACCCGTAAAAATCTTCAAAAATGGGGACTCTCGTCGTCTTCTGAATGCTCATTCTGCCTTAAACCTGAATCTTTGTTACACGTTGTTGCTGGCTGCAGTTCCTATCTCGATCGTTTTACTTGGAGACACGACTCAATCCTAAATTTTATTGCTAATAACCTCCCATCAGAATATATTCAAACCATTTATGCTGACTTGCCATCATTCTCTAATCCCTCTATTATTACTGGTGATGACTATCGTCCTGATCTAATAATTTTGACCAAAGACAATTTTCTGTATGTACTCGAACTAACCGTCGGATATGAGACTAACCTAAGAAAAAATATACAGCGCAAACACTCAAAATATAAAGAGATGATCATAGAACAAAAGAAAAAATTCCAGTCGGTAAAGTTCGTAAATCTCTCAATCAGTGCACTCGGTGTTTTTGAAAAAGAATCTTCGGTTTTTATAGAAATGTTGGAACGTTTGAACTTAGACAAGGCTCATGTTAAATATATCATTAGGAAAATCATTAATATTGCAATAAGGACGACATACTACGTTTTCTGTTCTAGAAACAAGGATTGGACGAATCCAGATTTAATGAACTTCTAATATCTTACTTTTTATATCATATATTTATGTAAATGTGTAGTGAAATATATAACCATTATAGTATATCAAGTAGTCAATTGTAAATTACCTTTAACAGTGAGATTTGCAGTTGTAAGTATATAAAAAAATTCAATAAAGTTTTCATTATTATTATTATTATTATTATTATTATTATTATTGTTAAATTTGTTAATCTCTCCATCAGCTCACTCGGAATTTTCGATAAAGAATGCCATACTTTCATTGAAATGTTAAATGATTTAGGACTCGATAACAAACATCAACAATATACTACATGATCTCTATCGCCATTAGAACGACGTATATCTTCAGTTGTAGAAACAAAGAATGGACCAATCCTGAACCACTAAATGTTTAAGTATAAATTTGTTTCTGTTGTTTTATAAATATTAATACTGTATATAATCATATGTAATTCAAGTTAGCCAATTGTAAATTACCTCAAGAAGTGAGATTTGCAATTGTAAATATATAAGAAAAATTTATATTAATAAAGTTATATTATTATTATGTTTTGTGTTTCACGGTAACGATTTATATACCGGTGATTAGTCCTCACTCGACAGGTTTATTAAACTTAATTAAGTACAAATGAATCGAAAATTAAGTTTATCTTATTTGAAAAAATTCTTTCCATATTTCACTGAGTTCACAACATTTTGGAATCTTACTTATTTTTTTCTGGAATACATCAACTAATTCCTGGCTGTTTTTCTTTAACCCCTTTATATCAGCAGCACCAAAGTGAGCAACTTTCTCTAATAATTGTTTCGTCAGACACTTTAGTATTTCGTCATGCATTCCCATCAATGTTACTCCTCTGAAAAGAAGTAAAAATCATCACACGGTTTCTCCATTTTTAAAATAACAATTTGAGTTGACAGAAAGATAAAAGCCAGATAAGTAAGTTATTTTGAGGTATATATATTTATTTGTATAACATTTCCTTGCTTTTCATCTAACAGATAATTAGAGTAACTAATTGCAGTTTCACATACCTGTTGCCGCTTGTTTTATCTTCTTCCATAGGACGATCTTTACCGTTCTGTTTACTTGCGGCATCGAATTTTTCCTATGTACAAGGTAAACCGTGAAGTTCGGATTAATTAATTAAATTAATTAAATTTAATTAAATTTAAATTAATTAAATAATTAATTAAATTAATGAAATTAATTAAATTAATTAAATTAGTTAAAATTAATTAAATTAAAATAATTCCGTCTACTTGTGGCATCAAATCTTCCCTATGTACAACGTTAATGATAATTTAATTAATTAGTTCAATTAATAGGTTTTTCATTTTGTTAATTAATTATTTTTAATTAATTAATTATATAATTATTTATATAATTATATAATTTATTTATATAATTATATAATTATTATCTAAATAATTAAAGGTGCAGTCCAGTCCGTTCTGCGCATGTATGATATTTCAAACGTTGGGGACCCCACATGTCAACAAACTTTAACGGAATAAATTTGCAACAGTTCGAAAGCGAGTATTCGTCAAAGGTGGCGAAGGCGCGAGTGTACGTAGTTTGATATATTATCCACATTTAGGAACAGAACAGCTTCTTATAACACGTTTTTTTGGCGGAAAAGCTCAAGCGTGGAAAACAAATCCGCAATACTTCATGTTCAATGTTTATATAATGTAATGTAAACAAATGATGTAAACAGAAACGTGGACATGCGCTGAACGGACTGGACATGCGCTGAACGGACTGGACATGCGCTGAACGGACTGGACGGCACCTTTAATAATTTATAATAATAATAATAATTAATTATTAATTAAAAATAATTAACAATTATTTTTAATTAATTAACAATTAATTCGTGAATTAATTAATTTTAATTCTTTTGCTTTTAATTAATAAATTGATTAATTATTTTAGGTTTGAATTATTACCGTCATAGAGGTATTGTATTTCTCGACCAACTCATCCATTGTTTTAGTTCGCAGCAGGTCAACCGTGTTCTGCCATGCATTGTCGAGACATGGGATGGAGTTGGGATCATTGACAGCTTTCACATATTCCGCCAGTAATCCACAAAGAAGCGTTCCTTAATTGTATTAAAAAACAAAGGTTATGTACTGCCGAAATTGTATGTATCCACGTGCAAAGTTTCAAGTAATTTCGTTGGATAACATTGAAGATCTACACAAATTTTAGAATTGCCACAATGTTGTTTGCCTGCTTTGACATCATCCTGTGCCTCATTAACATTTACTTTAGTTTAGTAGATTTATCACTCTTTTAGAGGAACGGAATACCCAACAGGCTAGAAGCCCAATTGATAGGGGTTCCGAGGGCCTACGATTTAAGGTCGTTATCCGAGAAGACCCAAAAGTCTTACCATTTGCTGATATTATTGCAAAGGCAGCACTTTCACCTAAATTATTAAGACCCTGAGTGGGGTGGTGCGACCCACGATTTGTCTCACAGCTCATAGCATTGAGCTCATAGACGTGTGGTAACCACCAGACCACGACAGCTGGTTTAGACCACAACACAACATATCATATATAACTGAATACCTCGAGAAGGAAAATAGATATCGAAGAACTGTTGGCGCCATTCTTCATCATTTTAAGTTGTTAGAGGCACTTTAACATTGACGTATAATTTCTCATGGCATATATACCTGTGATGAACGATCCTTTCTGGTAACCTCGTTTAGCACCATTCGTGTGTACTTTTGAAATTAATAGCTCCATAAATTTCTGCACTCCTTCGATGAACTTTGGGTTCAGGTCATCCGTATGATTGACGATGTTCCGCATCACTTCGGAATCACTGTGAGGGGTTGGCAGAGTCTTGCACACGATATCGGGAAAGAAGGTCACAATAGCTCGACCAACTTCATCACTTTTGCTTGTTTTGAATCCTGTACCGCGGGATAATACCTTATAGAGAGTAGAGAGTAGAGAGTGGAGTAGAGTAGAGTAGAGTAGAGTAGAGTAGAGTAGAGTAGAGTAGAGTAGAGTAGAGTAGAGTAGAGTAGAGTAGGGCAGAGTAGAGTGGAGCAGAGTAGAGAGTAGAGAGTAGAGAGTAGAGTAGAGTAAAGTAGAGTAGAGTAAAGTAGAGTAGAGTAGAGTAGAGTAGAGTAGAGTAGAGTAGAGTAGAGTAGGGCAGAGTAGAGTGGAGCAGAGTAGAGAGTAGAGAGTAGAGAGTAGAGTAGAGTAGAGTAGAGTAGAGTAGAGTAGAGTAGAGTAGAGTAGAGTAGAGCAGAGTAGAGCAGAGTAGAGCAGAGTAGAGCAGAGCAGAGCAGAGCAGAGCAGAGCAGAGCAGAGCAGAGAAGAGTAGAGCAGAGCAGAGTAGAGCAGAGTAGAGTAGAGTAGAGTAGAGCAGAGCAGAGCAGAGTAGAGCAGAGTAGAGCAGAGCAGAGCAGAGCAGAGCAGAGTAGAGTAGAGTAGAGTAGAGTAGAGTAGAGTAGAGCAGAGTAGAGTAGAGCAGTGTATTATTTGCTCGATTCTGCCTCACCTTCTTCTTAATGTAGTCTGTTGGATCCATTTCCTTCCCACCTTCGTCTTCAGACGTAATCAGACTGACATCGCGAAGTAGCCAAACAAAGTGTGGAAAATACTGCGAGATTTCCCCAACTTCGACACCTGCCTTCCTTTTCACTTCGAAGCCTTCAGCAAGGCGGACAAAACAACTATAATTTACGAAAAAAGGAAATGCGAGATTGTCAAAGTGGTATTTTAATGCAAATTTCTGTAAATCAATAGTTCTTCCATTATTACAATCGGGTTTTCCTTACTCTAGTTTCTCGAGGTCTTTTTTGTAAGGTACGTTGGTGGAGTTGTATATGAGAATGGACGAAACGAGGATGGTCAATACGAGGATGCCAGCATCCTGAGAAACATTAGCTCCTGGAGCATCTGGAAAGATAGGAAACATGATGATAAGCAGTGTTCGCCAGTAACGAAGTAAATTTACTTCGATACTTTACTTAAAGGGACACTCCGGCCCAAATACAAATGCAGTTCATATGAAAGATCTTACTGACTTCAGTTTATTTCCAGAGTTTCAGCATTCCTATCAATTTAGTTGAGAAGATATTGCTAGTTGAAGTTGCAAATTTGTGGATTTTGACGCCATATTGGTTTTGAAAATATGACGTCATTTAGTGATTCTTTATCTTCAGTGTAGTTGTTTTGATGGCGATCACATAGTGATAGTTATTGTGAATGGTCTTTGGACGAAAATTAGTCGAAATAAACTATTTAGTTCATCATGCAGGAAAGTAGAGGAGCTTCTTAGGCATAATACGAGATCACGTCACTCAGTGACGTCATATTTGAGAAACAAAATGGCGTCGAAATAGGACAAACTCTCCAACTTCAACTAGCCACATCTTCTTAACTAAATTGATAGGAATGCTGAAACTTTGGAAATAATCTAAAGTCAGTAAGATCTTTCATATGAACTACATTTGTATTTGGGCCGGAGTGTCCCTTTAAGTAAAAAAATCAGTATTTACTTCTAACGAAGTATATTTTTCAACAAATACTTTTTACTTGTAACGAAGTAAAATTTTTGTCAAATAATTACTTTTTAACTTCGTTACTTTTTGTTTAATCGGCAAAGTAACGGAACGCGGAGTCGCGAAATACTCGGTCCACTCTATCCATCCGCTGGAGATCTAGAGTGGAGAAATCGCGTGAAGTTGGTTTTGCATGTACACGTGATTGGCAACTGTTGAGTTGGCGCCGCAAAAACATCGTCCAGATTAAAGTACAGTACCAGATTATCAATTGTCGTTTGTCATGTTGGTTAGTGATTCGAGAATATATATAGTTTGTTTCAGAAGTACTTTTCTGGAATATTTGTTGCATTTTGCCATACTTTTACTTTTACTTAAGTAAAATCTTCCGGCCATACTTTTACTTTTACTTATAAGTAAGATTTTCAGGCCATACTTTTACTTTTACTTAAGTAATATTTTCAGGCCATACTTTTACTTTTACTTAAGTATAAAATGAGGAGATACTTTTTACTTTTACCTAAGTAGTTAAATGAAAGTAATCAATCGATGCCCCGAACAAAATTAATGAAAACAAAAATAAAATAAAATTATGATCAAATTAAAGCACAAATTAAAGCACACATTTTTAGCACAAACTCACCAATTCCTTCGGTATCCAATAACAGAATTGCAACATCTTTGCCATTTTTATCTTTACCCTTCAAGATTCGTGTGCCCATCCAAATCCCGAACGTCTTGGGATCAAAGGTGTGGCCAAGATCAAAAGCGTCAACTTCACCAAGTATCCTGAGACATCACGAATAAATAGAAGTAAAATTATCATTCATTCAAACTTCACACTTGTGTTGCATTCGTCGACATTCTCCAGTCAATTTGCAATGTCCGAGTGTCGTTTCCGCCAAATATCAAGAATTATCATTCAATTTATTTTCGCTTGATTATGATTGGCTGCGTCAGCTGCAAATAACTGCGTAACACTGATCTCGAAAGAAGACTGGATCGAGCAACTATTGTTCAGAAAATGAAGCTGGAAGTCCGCCATTACTAAGGGACCAACTGAGAATCCTATGAGGTTTTTTGTTGGATTATGTGCTCTTACCATCGACAAAATAAAACAATTTTACTATAAAGAGGACCAGAAGACATTTTTTTTCAAATTACTGGGTAAAACGATTCATGGCCTACCTACAGATTTACTGAGACTTTGGTCCCTTAGTAATGGCCGCCGTTGGCTCTAATTATCCAGTGAGAGAAGCCTAATATGAGACGTCAAATTAGGTTCAAGATTTTATGCATTTAATGTTAAAGTGCCCCTAACCTCAAAAATGTTTTATTGTCTTATTTGGAAGAACTTTTAAAATGATAAAGTAACTTCTTTTGAAGATTTTCGTTTCTTTGCTTTCTTTTCGAGATATATCAGTTTGTTCGATATGCAAATGTACGGAATTTACGTCACACATGCGTAATGACTTATTGGAGAAATGTGTATATCTCTTTCATTCTCGAACGAAATCTTTTGAAATCAAATACGTTTGCTGTTGTGGGAGAAACACGCAAACGTGTTATTCACACTTTAGTGTTTTTATTTGATGAACGCAAAGATTGTAACATTCTCTGATAACTCATTATGCATGTGTGACGTAAATTCCGTACATTTGCATATCAAATAAACTGATATATCTAAAAAAGAAAGCGAAGAAACGAAAATCTTGAAAAGAAGTTACTTTATCGTTTTAACAGTTCTTCCAAATAAGACAATAAAACATTTTGAGGTTAGGGGCACTTTAACAAAGAAACTATATTGGCCAGACACTAAACCTATTTCGCGAGCGTCACAGTTTCATTTGCTTGCAAACTCGGAGCTTCTAATGATCTCTCGTCAATTTACATTATGCAAATATACCAGCTTCAAAATCAGCTCATCAGATACAATAGAAAGCTCAATCCAGTCCTATTTTTGAGATCAGTGCCGCGTACAAATAACAAGCTGCACATGCGCATTACTGAGCAACGTTGCTCTGCTGCAAATAATATTCTGCTCATGCGCGTTAATGCTATCGACAACAGTAAACATGGCTTGTTTTGACCAGAACAAAAAATGCCGAAAACACGAAAAAGGCAACTAAAATGGCCCTCAAAGTATTTCGCCGATACATAAATGAAAGAAAAATTGGAAGATGATGAGCTAGAGTGTTATCGAAAGTCAAGGTTGCAGCTGTTTTAAGAAAGTTCTACGGAATTTGCCAGTGGCTCGCAGATCAATTATTTGCCTCTGCCTTCGGCATCGGCAAATAATTTATTTGCTCGCTACTGACAAATCACGATATTTTGCTCAACCTCGTCCAATAATTGTTGAGAACTAAATGTAACTGCCGCAGCCATTGGCAGATACACTGTTACTTTCAAGGGCCTTAACTCGAAACGTCAGTCGTCCTATACATATACTAGATATTATTGGCGATATTAGTCGTCCTATACATATACTATACTACATACTAGAAATACGTTATACGCAACACCCCTCGCCCGCTTATACTGTTTGAAACTTTTATAGCGTAGTTGCTAATTTACTACTGTAATACAGTACTGTAGTTCCTTCACTTGAATTAGGTATTAGCCCATTTATTTGCAAAACTGAATAAATTTGCAGTGGACAATATCTCTGAGAGCTTTGTGTTGTTTGAATTTAATTCTTCCACAATTAAGACATCAAACTAAATAGCGTAAACTTTTTTGGGGTGCAGTGCCTGGCACCTGCACTGAACAGAATAATGGGGAAGTTTACTGCCGTTTCTACCATAAATCACTAAGAAATAAATTACAGCACTTGTCTCACACTATTGATGATTCATCAAGGCCAGCGAGAGCAAAACTCGGGCCCCAGGACTGACATGTGTACCCCTCCCATAAATTTCCATGAGATGTATGAATGATCCATTAATTGCAATATATATTTTTAGACACCTCATACCTTTATAATGTTATTGTATGGTAGTAACAGTACAGCATAATATACAATTATTGGATGAGGTTGAGCATCATGATATCAAGAATTATCCAGACCGAGGTCAATGTTACCTGCCAAAGCAGATAACTTTGACCGAGGTCTGGATAACTCTTAATCTCATGCATAAGCCGAATCCAATAATTGTTTTATTATACATTGTTCAAGATAGTCTAACTAAAAATATACAAACAAATCTACTACAGGCATTTTTTAATTTGTAATTTTTGCACGCTTGGTCCTAGTGACGTCATCAGCGTTAAATAATTTTTGTTTTGGACACCTTCGTGCAATAATTCACAGTATTCAACAGAAATGAGGTTGCACCTGCCAGAGATTAAGAATTCACTGGAATTGACCAATAGGAAACGAGAATGAATTTTGAATGTATAATAAATGCTTTTAGCCAGCGGAATTGGAGAAAGTGTTGAGATGAACGGCCGGTACTTTGTGTTACTGGTAGGTACGCAATACGCATAATGGTTGCAACATTTCATTGGTCTGCAGAATACACCAATCACAAGTGATTGACGGTGGCGATGTGGCCGGGCCTCTTGCAAGAACCGGGCATTTTGGCATTTTTAAATTTTTGAGTGCAGCAACAGAATAGTGCTGTTTCTACCATCAATCACTAAGAAAGAAATTACTTTTATCACAATATTGATGACTCACGAAATAATCAATGCAGTATTTTGTATATAGACACCAAAGGCTGTTGAAGGAAGAAAGTGCATCTCTATCATACAATGTGTCCTTTAAAAAAATCAAATTCGTTCAAATGTCTACGGATGGCATGCATATAGTACAAATGTATAGGGGTCCATTCAAATTAGATTTACTAAGACGTATTAGGGATTCTACTCCAATTGTTGGTGTGGATAGATTATATACAGTAAGTTGATAATTCTACCCACATTGGACTACTGTGATGTGGAGCTGGCAGGAATATGGATAACTAAATATTGATGGTCATAATCAGAGGTCTCTATGTATGTCAGGGAAACTGATCTTTCCTCAAGTCGGGAATTGAAACTGATTGGTTAATAGAAATCCCAAGTTTTGTACCTCTTGTATTAGAAGCAAGTGACATTGTGTAATGCTAGTTAGGAAATTCCATGGCATTTTAACATCATATCTACCAGTAAAGAGCTATTTTCCATGTTTCAATTAATCTGTTCATACATGTTATAGCCCATTATCTATTGCCTTAATTGACAATATGTGAAGGATATACAACGTTTGAGATAAAATTAGTTTTTGTAACATTGTACTGTACAATTTGTAACAACTGTAATTTGTTATATTATATTGATACCAGTGTTAGCATTGAAGGGGCTATCCTGTATAAATATTATTGTATTATTATTATTATTATTATTATAATTATTATTAATACTAATAATAATAATGCATTAACAATAATACTAATAATAATAATGCCCAATGCAGATTGCAGATACCATATTAATTGCCATGTAACAAAGCATACATATGACATTGTGTACTATAGTATCTAAATTATATCACCGTGCACAATGCACATACTGTATATATATTATAACCTATATTCAGAATGCCATGCCTAGTCTGCTTGTCGACAATGATCTAGCTAACACACATAGTAGTGTCAACATACCCAATGTGAACATAATAATAATAAACTGTATTTTACATTGACAGAATAAGTTGTGACCCACTAGGCCAGCTAAGTATCGTTATGAAAAAATTTGTATGTCTAACATGTTCCATAATGGATGGAGAACTGTAAACACAGATTATATTATATGGAATACATGCCAGTATACAAAACATGGACATCAAGATCATATCGTCAGAAACATAATATTCCTGGTCTAAAAAATTATAACCTTCTTATTGCCAGTGACGGCCTCTAACCATTGAGCCATCGAGATTCAGATGGAGAGAGGTTACAATGATGCACTGGTTCTAATGATATATGTACTGCCTAATGCACAGCAGTTACTATATATTTCAGTAATGACTAATGATTGGGTGTGTTAATATATACACTGCTGTTATATCAATAGAATCAGTACATCGATGTAACGTTCACTCACCATAGCTGAGTCTTGGTAGCTCAATGGTCAGAGCACCTCACTGGAAATCAGAAAGTTATCCCTGTCTGGGAAAGAGAATAATTTTTCTGAGGATATGAGCTTGCTTGACAATCATCCATGTACTGTATCGTCTGTTTCTCCCCGAGCTCTCCCTTATTCACTGCAGCAGTGTATTTATTAATTAGTATTAACATTGACAACTATACATAGTAATGCTTGTTTATTGCTACAAAATTGTAGGACTGCAGGCCCAGGTCATATAAACACAGCAATAGTATGCATGTTTTTTCACCCTAAACTACTGTATATATAGGCTAATTATCAAGCATATATACTAATCAAATAATAAACATACTGCACATGCAATTCCAAAATTTGTACTACCACTTACTATTCTGCAGTATTATAAGAACAAATGGTATATATTTTAAACTGCATGGATTTAATTCCAACTGTCAAAATATTATACATCTCTCATCAAAATATTATACATCCCAAATCTCTCTGTTAAGTATTTCAAAATGTGTCTATTAGATTTCGGAGCTGGGAGCAAATACACAATACAGTGTACAATTATTTAAATTACATTAAAATTAGCGAGTCAAGTCAAAAAGTTTAATAAACGATAAAGTGAAGCACTGAACTGAAGGTAATGGCTATTCGTACGGTAGCCGTACGACGCTATAGTCTCTTAGAATTCAACGAAATGCAGGTAAATATCACCAAAATCCTAAACCTAACCCTAATCCCAACCAAATTGCTAACCCTAACCAAAAAAACTATGCAGAAAAGGCAAATTAATTGCTCAACACAGACCGGTGAGTCAGTGACAATCACAATGTACATAATAGTCCTTTTACCTTTTACTTGTGTCTGTCTTTGATTATCTTGTGCTTCAACACTACAGTTTCGGCTTGAAATCAGCTGATAATCCAGGGCCAAATTTTCCGATGCCGCATGAGGACGGTTGATGCATATATATATATATATATATATATATACTATAAATCCGATCCGAGATCAGGATTAGCTTGGATCTCGCGTGATAAGGGACTAAACGCCGGTCGATATTAGCACCCTCGCCCCTTCGGATTATGCTATATTATAGTCCAGGGGGGGGGGGGGGTTGCGAAAAATTTAGGATAGTCTCGGAAACGCCATTTCCTGCATTTTGAGACAACTTTAAACTTTTCGATTCATAATTTCCACTTTAATAAAAATACTAATGGCGGTTGGCAGCAAGATGGACGTCAGCTGGGCCATGGGGCCAAGTCGGTCAAATTGGTTCCCAGTTTTCCTCAATAGTATTTTGCAGTCCACACAGCCGAAATTCCTTCAAGACTTTTGTACCGTACACTTGACATCTGAACGACGCGACCTCGTAGTTTTGTGGACTGTGGAGCAGAAGTTGCATATGTATGCTATTGTTTCATCGACGGCCCTCTGCCTCCCCCCCTGCTCCGCCGCCCCTGTTATAGTCGTCCTATACATATACTGGTATTTAACTAAACGATCTCATATAGTGAAATTTGAATATAGGATTTATCCGACAGATTAATTATCGCTCACTTAAACAGGATGTTACTATGGTTGGAAGACAACAAATTGGTATTAAATAAATCCAAAACCACAACAATGTTATTTGGAACAAAACAAAAAGTTGATACGACCCTAGATTTTAGCATTTATTTTCAGAATCTGAAAATTAAGCAAGTCACCAAATTTGCATATTTACTGGGAGCGGGATCTTCGATACAGTGTATACCCCCAGATTTTGGTGAACAATGTTATCACCCCCAGATTTATGGCGCGCCTGATCCTAGACCTTCCCCCTCTGCGAGCGAGGCACTAGCGCATCGAAGGGCCAAACGTCATCGCGCTACTGTATCTTTATGTATAAATCTATAAATAATCTTTTTCATTTGTTTTTTCATTTCCCTTATCCTATCGTCCTACCCCGTTCTATCCTATCTACGTACTTCGTACACAGAACTTGCTCATCAGCCACTTCCAAGAATGAGAATGAAGGGAAATCATTCCTCATTACGCGGCCGTCCACGATTACTGGTATAGATTGCGCATTCCAAGAAAAACTAGCTTTGCTGTGTTTCCATGCAATTGAAACGAAACAAACTCAAATTTTCGGTTTCCGTAAAGAAAAATATACTTTTAGTCAACGAAATAAAGCTTTACAAATATTATAATTGCAGCCTGGCATTCTGTTAAAACAATTTGTTAAAAACACACGCTTAAAATTCAAAATCAGACGTTTCGGCTAAAATACTATAACCTTCATCAGCGAATGGCGTCCTAAAAAAGTTCAAACCTTGAAAGCAAAGGGCATTAAGAGAGTTTGAGAAGTCTATAAACATCAGGTACACGCGCGTGTTCAAGCTTGTTTTGTTATTCTATTTTATGTTATTTACCTCGACAAGATATAAGATTTCCCTGTTCGCATTGGACCGCATATGGAAATAACAGCGACTGGTAACTCGATGGAACTGAGTAACTTCAAAGCTTCTGGTACGAGGTAGACACTTGTGCGTTGAACATTCGGTATCTTCTCGATAGATTTCGTCGCCAACTTGTACTCGTGATCGTTGGGTAACACCAATGGAATAGAAGGACCGTACTTCGCTTGCTCGTTTGGAATAATTGGAACGACTTCGAAGCCTTTCTTCAAATGATTCTTCAAGTTCTGTGATGCCATTTTGCCGACTGAACTAGTGAACTGTATGCTCCAGCGAGGGTTACAGCTTCTGTTGCACTTTCGGCGTTGTGAAAATGAAGAATTGCTATTTATTTTAATATATGCAAGATGCACTTCCTTTCTGCATGATAAATAGGAAGTGGAAAAGAGACAGCTGATATCGAGTTACAGCACTCTTGAGGATGGGCTCTTGAGGATGGGCTCTTCGGGTTAGTTATATATGGTTAGTATGTTGAGGTAATTAATGGTCAATATATTGGTGTTAGAAACAGTCCCTATACGGTGACACACAAGACCAACACAAAGATATTTATCCCAGCATTACTACCCTGGGTTATCCCCCGTTGCGTGTACACTGTCGTATCATGACGGCGAATATTAACAAGCTAAGGCAAGTTTTTTTATAAATAGCTTAGGTCTGTATCCATTCTTCTTTCTTTTAAATACGTTAAAGCAATTAAAACTGACACATGAAGCTATGCCGTTTTGTGTGCGAGGTGTCGTTCTGAAATGATATAAATAATGTAGTATTTTAGGAATATACTCCTGCATGCAGAGGACTACAATTTGTCATGCTCTTTGTCTGGATGAAATGTTATTGTTCAATAATAATTGCAGGTCAGCCCTCTTGTTCTCTCTAACAAAAGTAAACCACTTTAACAATCAACAGGTATAAGAACTAAGATGATATATGAAAGAAAAACTGAAATATATATGCATATGAAAATGAAAATGTGTATGTACAGGTATAGCCAATATACAAGTGACTGGATTACATATTCATATGTCTGATAAAAATGTAGTTGCATGATTCATTAGTTACCGTGCGAGTTTACTAGTAGAACGAATTCCAAACTCACAGAAATAGATCTGAGCATGCTTTTGTTGATCAAACAAGCGCGGTCTTACAAAGTAAACGATATTTTATTTCTTTCATATTAAAGTGAAATACCTTGAAACTAAAGTGAAAGTGCAAACTCATCACCGGATTTGAAATGCGGTGCTTTCCCAGAATTTCGTCGTGAGGTCATCGAATTTGGCTTCTGATAACAAATAAATTAATCACGCGCCTAATTCATATTGTCAATTCAGGTTGACTTCAACAACATATAGCAAGACCTCTCGAAATAAATAAGGCAGAAACTTTCTTGATCTCGTGCTTGAAGTATAGTTGAGAGACAAACATGGAGAAATTTGAGAAAGCGTCTTTATTGTCTACCAAAGGCGCAGGCTCAAGTCAGGCCACATCTCTACCGCTAGTTCTTCCGAACAACGTCAAATACGACCCAGCGACCGGCACACTGACTCACTCGCCGTCCGTGGCACGGACGCATTTGGAAATTGTTCCATCGACTGTGGCAGTTTTATCACAAATCCGAGAACGTGTCGCCGTGTTGTCGATAGCGGGAATGGCGAGAAGTGGGAAATCTTATTTGTTGTCTCGAATTCTTGGTTCATCCGACGCGTTCAATCTTGGTCATAGCATGGACCCTGAGACATTTGGGTATGGTGAAAAGTCTGGTACGAGTTTCATAGATTTCAAAGTAATAATAGATGCACATATATTTGCAATAGTGGCCTTTAGGCGATACCAGGAGTTCACCATTTTCGATATCCTTATATACTTAAATAGTCATAACAATTTCTGTTTCTGATAACTGCATGAGCACACAAGCTTAGCTTCACTTTGTGACATATACCTACGAAGTATATTTTTCAACAAATACTTTTTACTTGTAACGAAGTAAAATGTTTGTTAAATAATTACTTTTTTACTAAAAGAAATAAAAAAAGAAATTCGGAACGCGGAGTCGCGAAATACTCGGTCCACTCTATCCATCCGCTGGAGATCTAGAGTGGAGAAATCGAGTGAAGTTGGTTTTGCATGTGCACGTGATTGCCAACTGTTGAGTTGGCGCCGTCAAACAGCGGCCAGATTGAAGTACAGTACCAGATTATCAATTATCATTTGTCATGTTGGTTAGTGGTTCGAGAATATATAGTTTGTTTCAGAAGTACTTTTCAGGAATATTTTTTGCCATACTTTTACTTTTACTTAAGTAAAATTTTCCGGCATTATAATAATTTATGTTTCACATAAATTAATTTATGTTTCACATAACATAATTTATGTTTCACTTTTTGACATATACCTATTATATATTAATTTTTCCAATTCGAGAACTTTTTCACGTAATTTGGGAGGTTTTCGGGCAATTTCAAGCAAATTCATAAAAATATAGAGTTGATTTTGTTCATTTGACTTTTATTTTTCGGGCAAAAATCCTTTGACACCCAAACATGCAATTGGGCTCGGCTACATATGCTATATTATAAGACTTTATCTGTTTCACTTTTGATAAAAACATATTGTAAGGATATATTTAAAATAAGTGACTTTATCATATGATTCACTTTCAATTTTGACACATAGCTATTGTATAAGACTTTACATATATATGTTTCACTTTTAACATACGGTATTACCTCAACCTATTGTAAGGCTTTTATTAATTATATCATCATCCGCTATATGACCAGATTTATTTGATGAGCAAGATACACAGGGCCGGATTATCCAATAGGCACTATAGGCACGCCTACGAAAGTTAATGGGGCCTACGAAAATGATACATTTTTTCTTTATATTTATATATTTTATAAACGATGGTCAGCAATAGGTAAAGTCGTAAAGATTCAGTTTTGTGTACAGTGTACGTAATCCCTACCTTGGCTAGTTGGCTACCTAATCCTTGAAGTTAAACAGTAAAACAGTTACATGCATAAGCGGTGATAAGCGTTTAAACTTTCTTATTTCTTGAGTTGAGGACGCCATTTTGTTTACAGAAAAATTTCGCGAAAAGAAAGAGCCAAAACTTATCACTCAGATTTCAGACTGATAGTGTATGATGTATCAAGGCCCTACATTCTATTATTATGAATGTCAGACGGTTACAAAAAGCAACCCCGAAAAGTATCACTATCCTGGGTATTATTGTATTATTTACGTAAACATTATATTTCTTGAAAATGAATAATAAAAATTAAATATTTCTTGAAAATGATGATACACTGTTAAAAAAAGTGATTTAAGACCTTTATATTTTTCTCAAAAGTGCCCTCTGATTGCAGGAAATGCCATTTCATTTCCAAAATTAAATGCCCCCGAACCCCCGTAAGAATGTGTCGTCACTGGGGGCCTATGATATGCTGCTAAGTGCCTGGGGCCTACGAAGTCGTTAATCCGGCCCTGAAGATACATGCATGTATAATCTTGAAGGTGTCTAACCACAAATGACTGAATTCGAAAAAACAAATGAAATAAATGAAAATAAAAATATATATATATATATATATATATATATATATATATATATATATATATATATATATTATATATATATATATATATATATATAATATATATATATAGGTAATATTTGGCATTTCACTCGATCAAACTACATGCAGTATAGAGTGGAAACATCCCAGGCCCATTTGTGGCAGAGTCACGGTCAGCGAAGGCCCATTTGTGGCAGAGTCACGGTCACGATATAAAAATAATATTCCGAGAAGAAGACAGTGATAGCTACGTAGACGATGGTTATGGTCAAGGAAGAGAAGGCGTAAACTACGAAGACCAAGTTAGCGAAGACAGTGACAAAGCAGAGTCTATTAAGAATGAAGAAGACAGCGATACGAATGAGTAGAATGAGAGATGTACGATGTTTAGCATTCAGTTCGTGAAGTTTGTTTTTAGAGAAGCGACATCTCAGTGAGTGTAATTTAGTTGGTTTGTCGGATTAAAAAACAAGCTAATCTAGTCTATTCTTAATTGTATTGGCTTGACAAAATTTCACAAATCTCTTGGCTGGGAGCAGTGCAATTTTAACAGCAGCAGCAACGACGACGACAACAACAATTTGGCCAAGCATTTAATGAACATTAAAGTGTCCCTGCGTCGAAATATCACATTACGTTTCCTGGCATTTTTTGTTACAGAACACCATTTTAGGTTAATGAATGTTTGCATTTGCCAAAAAATGAACAACAAACATTCTATCACAGGAAATTTAACCTCCAAAGTCGCCCAAATTTTGTCCGCCATTGCTCAAAACTTGTTCCAGACGAGCCTGCGATTCCACAGCAGAGTATGCGATTGCGACGTCAGAGACTTAACACGTGACAAAGCTTTATGGAAATTATACGACAAGTTCCAATAGAAAGTTTTCCCCAAGTAGCTTTATATTCATACACAACCAGCCACGTGTTGAGTCTTTGACGTCACTTCCTCTAATCACAACCTAAGCGTCTGGAACATGTTCGAGTAATGGCGGCCGTATAATCTCGTATAAAAACAGTCTGAAAAGGCGACTTCCCATGCTCGAAATTGCTTGAAATTTGGAAAGTTAAGTGAGAACACCATGCTCTTTACAAATATGTAAAAATTCGGGATACGAAAAATTTGATCACAGCATAGGTAGCCCAAATGTTGTTATAATTTCTTATTTTGTTCATTAAAGAACGTTTACCGAACGAAGAAAGACGACAAACAGCCGATCCGAAAATGAAAACTCGCCCCATTCCCCTCATTCACTATAGCTACGCGCGACACAATTTACTGCAAGCTGACGTAGGTTGGCAAGTAAATTCCAACATTCACAACAAACACTTCAACAAATGATTAAAATACTCGCAAACTACGTGAAGAACCACCAAAAATGAAACAACACTTTGAACACTGATAATTTTACTACAATATTACAAACAATTATGTTTCTAAATAATTCTGACAAACAAGAAAGAAGCAAAAGTCTCTAGGTTTTTGACCAAAGTTTTTCTGTGCCTATGCGGGATGCCATCAAACAGTTATGACGTTGTCAAAAACCTAATCCTATTGGCTATCAAAAATAAACAAACTATGACGTTCATGCCACTGACAGGGGGGGGGGGGGGTAGATATCCAGATACGATAAAAAAACACAGAGGATTTAAGACGTTCCCGCGGAGGCAGATAAAAACATGTGAATAAATCAAAACAGAAGAGATCAGAGAATTTAGTTCGGTAAGTAAATATATTTGCAGTTGTTTTTTTAGTGTGCAAAACAAACGAGACATTTTAAATAATAAGCAAGTCAAGTTATATTAAATTGTTTTCCCTTTCACGGCGAAAGCAGAAAAACAAGTAGGTTTCTGTTAGCTTAAATATTTTATATTTCTCGCGAACACAGTAATAAAGCTATTGTTTCTCCGATCCTAAATCAAAACTAATCACGAACAAAGAAAGAAAAACGGACAGGTTTTTATCAGTGGTTTTTACTCTGATATGTTTTGACTGTCAGGCTTTTAATTCATGTATTTTCGATCAGAGAACGTTTTGTACTTCTCTTCTGCAACGAAATTTTGCTCTGCATATCGACTTTAATACAATATTCCATTACAAAAAACTTACCAGTTAGACGATCAACATCATTGACGATAAAATATAACTTTATAGGAAAAAACTTCAAAAGAAACAGCTCAATTGAAAACGACAGTTCCAACGTTTGCACTGAGCTTAAATTATATTACTTTTTTCCAAATGGACAAATAACATTTAACAAGGTATTAATGCCCAGTTTTGAATGGCATTCTTACTGCAAAACTTTTCTTTGTTTGCTGTTGCCGTTTGGTTGAACGATTTATTAAATAGTTGTGCTTTGTGGTCTAACTTCTGTTTATTAGTTCTGTACACGGTTCTTCCCAACGTGGTTTTCATTTATTGGGACTTCATGAAAACTTTGTCAGTATGTGGAATATATACTTGATCTCTTTTGAAGTTCATTTTTTACCGGAGGCGGAGAGTTTTGAGGCGGAGTGTTTTGGTCTGAAAATTTTCTGGTTTGTGCTTTTTATCACCTTGAGCCTGCTGCTATAAAGTTATATTTTATCGTCAATGATGTTGATCGTCTAACTGGTCAGTTTTTTGTAATGGAATATTGTATTAAAGTCGATGTGTAGAGCACAATTTCGTTACAGAAGAGAAGTACAAAACGTTTGATCGAAAATACATGAATTAAAAGCTTGACAGTAAAAAAATATCAGGGTAAAAACCTGTCCGTTTTCCTTTCTTCTGTTCGTTGATTTAGGATCGGAGAAACAATAACTTTATTACTGTGTTCGCGAGAAATATTTAAGCTAACAGAAACCTACTTGTTTTTCTGCTTTCGCCGTGAAAGGGAAAACAATTTAATATAACTTGACTTGCTTATTATTTAAAATGTCTCGTTTGTTTTGCACACTAAAAAAACAACTGCAAATATATTTACTTACCGAACTAAATTTTCTGATCTCTTCTGTTTTGATTTCGTCTTAAATCCTCTGTGTTTTTTTTATCGTATCTGGATATCTACCCACCCCCCCCCCCCCCCCCCCCCCCCCTCCCCGCCCCCCGTCAGTGGCATGAACGTCATAGTTTGTTTATTTTTGATAGCCAATAGGATTAGGTTTTTGACAACGTCATAACTGTTTGATGGCATCCCGCATAGGCACAGAAAAACTTTGGTCAAAAACCTAGAGACTTTTGCTTCTTTCTTGTTTGTCAGAATTATTTAGAAACATAATTGTTTGTAATATTGTAGTAAAATTATCAGTGTTCAAAGTGTTGTTTCATTTTTGGTGGTTCTTCACGTACAGTAGTTTGCGAGTATTTTAATCATTTGTTGAAGTGTTTGTTGTGAATGTTGGAATTTACTTGCCAACCTTATCATAATATATGTATAAGTGAAAGCATCACGTCAGCTTGCAGTAAATTGTGTCGCGCGTAGCTATAGTGAATGAGGGGAATGGGGCGAGTTTTCATTTCGCTCGTGGCCATCGGCTGTTTGTCGTCTTTCTTCGTTCGGTAAACGTATTTTAATGAACAAAATAAGAAATTATAACAACATTTGGGCTACCTATGATCACAGGGGTACTTTAAAGGACATTGGCAACATAAATCAGAATTTCAAATTTTTGACTTTCTGATCAACAAACAGGCTTACGAAGGTAATCCAAGTAAATAAAACTACTCGTGTACAAAACAACAGCACTAATTTTGACCAAAGACAATGCTGTCATCCGCCATCTTGGATGTAATACTTTGACTAATTAACTGGGAAGTTGGTGACGTCGCAAGCTGGGTAAACCTGATAAAACTACTCTGTGGGTAGCCGAGTTTCCGCGGAATGCTTTTTAAAATGGTGTGGTTCAATTGAAAAAGGAAGACATTTACAAAAATCGAGTTTCAAACTTATAAAGACATGAGGATAGCTAGATAAAAATTTCGTTTTACCCAGTTGTGACGTCACACGAATATCGAAAACATCCAAGATGGCGGACAATGATTTTTTACGAGCATTTTTACAACCTCGAACTACTATATTCCGGCCATTTAAAGTGCCCCTAACCTCAAATTTTTTTATTGTCTTATTTGGAAGAACTTTTAAAATGATAAAGTAACTTATTTTGAAGATTTTCACTTCTCGCTTTCTTTTTGAGATATATCAGTTTGTTTGATATGCAAATATCTGGAATTTCGTCACACATGCATCATGAGTTATCAGAGAATGTTATATATCTTTGCGTTCATGAAATAAAAACACTAAAGTGTGAATAACACGTGTGTGCGTTTCTCCCACAACACCAAGCTTCTTGATTTTAAAGGATTTCGTTCGAGAATGAAAGAGATATATACACATTTCTCCAATAATTCATTATGCATGTGTGACGAAATTCCAGACATTTGCATATCAAACAAACTGATATATCTCAAAAAGAAAGCAAAGAAACGAAAATCTTCAAAAGAAGTTACATTATCATTTTAAAAGTTCTTCCAAACAAGACAATAAAAAATGTTGAGGTTATGGGCACTTTAAGTTACGTACTTTGATCGAAAAGATACTTTTTAAATCAAGTACTATAATTACCAATCGTACCAAAAGGAAAACAGTTCTAATATCACAGCAAACATACGATTCAATGTCTTCCACAAGGCAGAGGTTTGATCCATTGGAATCCATCGGACGACAACGCCATACGGCTATCCAGCTCACAAGATGCTACATAAGAGGACAGATCCCCGATTTCTCCACTATAACTAGAGAAACGAAATCAATAGAGAAACTGTTATACTGTAGAATTACCTGATGAGAGTGATGTCATTTGATGATCAGACTCTCGAGGGATCGTTATCTCACAGGATTATACTAACTTTATTGAACAGACAATACTAACTTTATTGAACGGAACAACTAAAATATCAACGAGACCAACGAGACCGACAGCAGTACAACCGTAACAACAGCAACAATACCATACATTAAAGGTACATCAGAGACTATTGCACGTATTTTACGACCTTACAACATACGTGTAGCCCACAAACCTATGACTACTTTGCGACATATACTGACTAACGCGAAAGACAAAGAACAACCTCGCGAAAGACATGGTGCAGTTTACAAGATCAAATGCTGACTTTTATTGGACACTTACTTATATTGGTGAAACCGGCAGAAACCTAAAAATCAGACTAGCTGAACACAAACGAGCTACTATAGAAACGGGGACAGGACTAATCACATAGCTGAACACCAACGTACAAACAAAACACGATATTGACTGGGACTCGGCTGAATGTATCGCCTTTAACACTGACTAACGTGGAGTTGTTTTTGTTGTATTTCTTGTATTTACCCACGAGCTTCGTTTTCGACTAGCTTTATATGATAATTAATGTGCTTTACTATACCTTTAGGTGGTGGCATATTTTTCATTGCTTCAACCAGTTCAGTCATTTGATTTTGACTTTGTTGTCTTTCTTCGCTCAAGTTGTCCATCATCGTCTGCATATTCTTGTTTTGAGTCTCGTTAAAGTCCTGGCAAGAAAAGAGGGACATATATGTAGGGAAAGTATTATAAAGGTTTACGCACAGACCGACCGACAAAGGAGCGAGGTCTGTGAGAAAAAACTGAAGCCAAATACTTTTCCGTATAGACCGAATAAACAAGGTTAATAAGCAATTTATTATTTGGCTTTTAACTCATTTTCGCCTTCGGATAGTACCGTTTCGTAGTTCGCCTCATTTCTACGCCAATTAAGCATTTATTACGTCTACCAGGAAGTTATGTTTTTACATCTGTCTGTCTGTCTGTCTGTCTGTCTGTCTGTCTGTCTGTCTGTCTGTCTGTCTGTCTGTCTGTCTGTAAGCAGGGTATCTCAGTGCTTAATACCCCTGAGCTTATTAACCCCGTTTGCTAGGTCTGTACGCGAGGAAAGTACTATTTTCCTTTGGTTTTTACCATTACCTCACCTTTATCATATCTTGAAAGTCAGCGAAGTTAGTTTTTTGAAGGTCCTGCATTTTTTCCATTTCTTCTCGTCTTCGTACTTTCTCATCTTCCTTTAGCTAAACAAAAGCATATAACTAACTTTGTATACTGTACATTGCTGTAATGTTTCTTGTGGTTTGAGTGCGATTATTTTACCTTCTCCATTTGTAGTTCGAAATTTTTCTGCATGTTCATTAAATTCTCCGCGTTTTTCTCCTTCTCGCGCAGCGACTCCTGATGAAGTTTCCTCATCTCCTCTTGTCTCTTCCTGGCATCGTTCTCCAATTCTTTCGCCTTCAGTCTCTCCTTCATCACCTTCTCCTGGTACCCTTTCACCTTCTTGAAGTTCACCTTATATCATAAAAGTATTCAAACTTCAGAAACGCTGCGCTAGAATTATCCTTAATGCTCAACCATGTCATTCCACTGTGAATTTATTTAACAGACTTGGTTGGATACCTTTTTATGTAGAGTCGGGCATTCGAAAATGTATAATAGTATACAAACGTACTGTTAATGATACTCCTGAGTATTTCAACAAACTGTCACAAATAGTCAGCAACATTCTAGAAACACACGCAGCGCTCATTTGAGCTTAATAACACCTAAATTCACTAGAGTTACAGAAGCCGGCTGAACGTTTTCCATTACCGCTATTAACCTTTGGAACAAACTGCCACTTAGTCTGTTCATCTGGCTACCTTAATGTCTTTAAGCAGTCTTTGTATAGATGTTTTCGTGATTACCAGAAAGAATTTAAGCAATTCACGTCTTTTCCTAATTTTAACTTTTAACTTTACACAGTGTATTTCAATTGTCGTGCAATTAGGACTTCATCTTGTATCATAATATTAATATTTTCATGTAATTTAGTCATTAATTTTTATATTTTTATACTTTTGTACATATACATATATATATATATATATATATATATATAGATATACACGTCATATATACATTTTCATTTTGTAAAATTTTTTTGAGGGCCACAAGTTTGTTAGTACTTTGTACTATTTAGTGTAACCCTCCTTAACGGCCTGTTTATTATACGCTAGGGTTACCCTAGGAATAGGGTTACCCTAGGAATAGGGTTACCCTAGGAATAGGGTTACCCTAGGAATAGGGTTACCCTAGGAATAGGGTTACCCTAGGAATAGGGTTACCCTAGGAATAGGGTTACCCTAGCGCCCGGGTGACCAGTTATTTTTCTACGTTGCGTTTATAAGTAAACTAGGGTTACCCTACTAGTAGGGTCACCCTATCACTTAGCTAGGGAAACCCTAGCACTAGGGATATGTTTTTGCCTTATAAACACAATCGATAGGTTCAACTCGGACACCCGGGTCAAGTTTTTAGCTATCAGGCCTCTTGATGCACTCGCAAGCCTCGTGTATGTCAATGTCTGTCAAAAATCATGGGTCCAAAGAAAGTGTTTGTCGAAAAAGAAAAACATCTGCATCAAAAGGAGAAACTGGAAGCAAGAAAAAGAAGTGGTCGTTGACCGATGCAAAAGTGGTTGCTCTTCTAAATTACTTGAGAAACTACGTGAAGGAGTGTTAGTTGTTCAACAGTTATAGACATGATTGAATAACAAAGAAGAACACCATCCAACTGAAGAGAAGTAAGCACAGGAAGTAGAGAGATTAAAATCGATAATACAGCAAGAATTTTCTTTCTTTCCGCCATGTTTACACTCGAATTTCCCGCGTACACGCTCGACGGCGCGAGTATACTTCACCCTAGTCCCCTAGGGTTACCCTAGCCCGATCATTTCCTTATAAACGCAAGCTATCTTTTTCACCCTGGCGCTAGGGTAACCCTATACTCCTAGGGCAACCCTATACTGCTAGGGTAACCCTACTCCTAGGGTAACCCTACTCCTGGGTAAACCTTACTCCCAGGGTAACCTTACTCCTAGGGTAACCCTACTCCTAGGGTAACCTTACTCCTAGGATAACCTTACTCCTAGGGTAACCTTACTCCTAGGGTAACCTTACTCCTAGGGTAACCCTACTCCTAGGGTAACCTTACTCCTAGGGTAACCTTACTCCTAGGGTAACCCTACTCCTAGGGTAACCCTACTCCTAGGGTAACCTTACTCCTAGGGTAACCCTACTCCTAGGGTAACCCTACTCCTAGGGTAACATTACTCCTAGGGTAACCTTACTCCTAGGGTAACCTTACTCCTAGGGTAACCTTACTCCTAGGGTAACCCTACTCCTAGGGTAACCCTACTCCTAGGGTAACCCTACTCCTAGGGTAACCCTACTCCTAGGGTAACCCTACTCCTAGGGTAACCCTACTCCTAGGGTAACCTTACTCCTAGGGTAACCTTACTCCTAGGGTAACCTTACTCCTAGGGTAACCTTACTCCTAGGGTAACCTTACTCCTAGGGTAACCCTAGCGCTTATAAACTGGGCCTAAGTAAAGTTTCTATCCTATCCTACCTTCTGTGTCTCCGCTGTCTTCTTGTCCATCTCACTGAGAACGTTCCATTTCTCTGGACCAATGGCACGCTTGGCGTACTCAACGTTCAGTTTCACGAAATCTTGCTCGAGTTGCTGGAAAGTGTACTTTTCATTATCGTTCTCGATTTTGAGCTGAATTGGCGCGAAAAGCTCGTTGTATAACTTCGTGCAAAAGTCCCCCGACAGTGCTTTGTTTTTGCGAATGAACTGAAGTAACACTCCACCACAAACTGCCATTCCTTCGTATTCGATCTTTTTGCCTTTAGCATCCATGGTGAAACCTTTCTTTGCCTTGACCTGGACTATTTAAAAGGAGGGAAACAGAAGAAAAACTGTGACCAAATAAATAAAACTACTAACATAATAAAACAAGAATATTAAAATACTCAATTAATAATTCACGAAAAAAATAAAAATAAAAATTCACGAAGAAAAACAATTATTATATTATTATTATTATTATTATAATTGTTGATGTATTTGTTATTATTATTATTGTTAAAAGGTTAGCAGCGTTTATCAAGATGGTCAAGCCACGAGTTCCTGTGTACGTTAACAGGATGGCCGAAACAATATTTCCTGAGTTTAAGACTGAGCTTTCTGAATTACAACATCGTAAAGTTGATCTTGTCCTGGTGGATAAGTCGGAAAAAGCTGTTATTTGGTGGAAGTTAAAGTGTGTTTTGATTTGTATTTACAACAATCTTATGACGAAAAAATCAGTCGCTACCAGGACTTAGTTGTTACGCTAAGATCACATCATTACGATGTGAAGCTGGTGGTAATGTGTTTTGGTTCTCTTGGATGCGTAAAGCAGGACGTCTTTGGAAGTCTGCGAAAATTCACTGATGATAAATGCGAAATTAAATCAGTTATGAAATGGTGCTCGATTTCTAATATAATTGGAGCAAACTATATATGGCGACATAGAGTGAAAAGAGTGATGAACTTGTAAACTGTAGATTAGATTAAATTGTATAGGTCGTTCATTAAGTTGTTGGAGGATGGACTAAACTCTAATAGAACATAGAGTATATCTTGTAAATAGTAGATCCTATAGTTGTTTGTCCATATACCTAGTATTTGTAAACTAAGCAAGTTTATAGTTTTGCTTGGATTCTAGGTCAAATAAAGTATAAAATATATTATTATGTTTTGTGTTTCACGGTAACGATTTATATACCGGTGATTAGTCTTCACTGACAGGTTTATTAAACTTAAAGTACAAATGAATCGAAAATTAAGTTTATCTTATTTGAAAAAATTCTTTCCATATTTCACTGAGTTCACAAAATTTTGGATTCTTACTTATTTTTTTCTGGAATACATCAACTAATTCCTGGCTGTTTTTCTTTAACCCCTTTATATCAGCAGCACCAAAGTGAGCAACTTTCTCTAATAATTCTTTCGTCAGACACTTTAGTATTTCGTCATGCATTCCCATCAATGTTACTCCTCTGAAAAGAAGTAAAACTCATCACACGGTTTCTCCGTTTTTAAAATAACAATTTGAGTTGACAGAAAGATAAAAGCCAGAAAAGTAAGTTATTTTGAGGTATATATATTTATTTGTATAACATTTCCTTGCTTTTCATCTGACAGATAATTAGAGTAACTAATTGCAGTTTCACATACCTGTTGCCGCTTGTTTTATCTTCTTCCATAGGACGATCTTTACCGTTCTGTTTACTTGCGGCATCGAATTTTTCCTATGTACAAGGTAAACCGTGAAGTTCGGATTAATTAATTTAATTAATTAAATTTAATAAAATTTAAATTAATTAAATTAATTTAAATTAATTAAATAATTAATTAAATTAATTAAATTAATCAAATTAATTAAATTAATGATATTAATCAAATTAATGATATTAATGAAATTAATCAAATTAGTTAAAATTAATTAAATTAAATCAATTAAAATTAATGAATTAATTCCGTCTACTTGTGGCATCAAATCCTCCCCATGTAAAAAACGTTAAATGTGAAAGTCCATTGATAATTTAATTAATTAGTTCAATTAATAAGTTTTTCATTTTGTTAATTAATTGTTTTTAATTAATTAATTATAATTATTAATAATAATAATTAAAGGTGCAGTCCAGTCCGTTCTGCGCATGTGTGATATTTCAAACGTTGGGGACCCCACATGTCAACAAACTTCAACGGAATAGATTTGCGACAGTTCGAAAGCGAGTATTCGTCAAAGGTGGCAAAGGCGCGAGTGGTAGTTTGATATATTATCCACATTTAGGAACAGAACAGCTTCTTATAACACGATTTTTTGGCGGAAAAGCTCAAGCGTGGAAAACAAATCCGCAATACTTCATGTTTAATGTTAATATAATGTAATGTATATAAACAGAAACGATGTAAACAGAAACGTGGACATGCGCTGAACGGACTGGACGGCACCTTTAATAATTTATAACAATAATAATTAATTATTAATTAAAAATAATTAACAATTATTTTTAATTAATTAATTAATTAATTAATTCGTGAATTAATTTATTTTAATTATTTTGTTTTCAATTAATAAATTGATTAATTATTAGGTTTGAATTATTACCGTCATAGTGGTATTGTATTTCTCAACCAACTCATCCATTGTTTTAGTTCGCAACAGGTCAACCGTGTTCTGCCAAGCATTGTCGAGACATGGGATGGAGTTGGGATCATTGACAGCTTTCACATATTCCGCCAGTAATCCACAAAGAAGCGTTCCTTAATTGTATTAAAAAACAAAGGTTATGTACTGCCGAAATGGTATGTATCCACGTGCAAAGTTTCAAGTAATTTCGTTGGATAACATTGAAGATCTACACAAATTTTAGAATTGCCACAATGTTGTTTGCCTGCTTTGACATCATCCTGTGCCTCATTAACATTTAGTTTAGTTTAGTAGATTTATCACTCTTTTAGGTGAACGGAATACCGGTACCCAACAGGCTAGAAGCTCAATTGATAGGGGTTCCGAGGGCCTACGATTTAAGGTCGTTATCCGAGAAGACCCGAAAGTCTTACCATTTGCTGGTATTATTACTAAGGCAGCACTTTCTCCTCAAAAGACCCTGAGTGGGGTGGTGCGACCCACGATTTGTCTCACAGCTCATAGCATTGAGCTCATAGACGTGTGGTAACCACCAGACCACGACAGCTGATTTAGACCACAACACAACATATCATATATAACTGAATACCTCGAGAAGGAAAATAGATATCGAAGAACTGTTAGCGCCACTCTTCATCATTTTAAGTTGTTAGAGGCACTTTAAGATTGACGTATAATTTCTCATGGCATATATACCTGTGATGAACGATCCTTTCTGGTAACCTCGTTTAGCACCATTCGTGTGTACTTTTGAAATTAATAGCTCCATAAATTTCTGCACTCCTTCGATGAACTTTGGGTTCAGGTCATCCGTATGATTGACGATGTTCCGCATCACTTCGGAATCACTGTGAGGGGTTGGCAGAGTCTTGCACACGATATCGGGAAAGAAGGTCACAATAGCTCGACCAACTTCATCACTTTTGCTTGTTTTGAATCCTGTACCGCGGGATAATACCTTATAGAGAGTAGAGAGTAGAGAGTGGAGTAGAGTAGAGTAGAGTAGAGTAGAGTAGAGTAGAGTAGAGTAGAGTAGAGTAGAGTAGAGTAGAGTAGAGTAGAGTAGAGTAGAGTAGAGTAGAGTAGAGTAGAGTAGAGTAGAGTAAAGTAGAGTAGAGTAGAGTAAAGTAGAGTAGAGTAGAGTAGAGTAGAGTAGGGCAGAGTAGAGTGGAGCAGAGTAGAGTGGAGCAGAGTAGAGAGTAGAGAGTAGAGAGTAGAGAGTAGAGTAAAGTAGAGTAGAGTAAAGTAGAGTAGAGTAGAGTAGAGTAGAGTAGAGTAGGGCAGAGTAGAGTGGAGCAGAGTGTAGAGTAGAGTAGAGTAGAGTAGAGCAGAGCAGAGCAGAGCAGAGCAGAGCAGAGCAGAGTAGAGTAGAGTAGAGTAGAGTAGAGTAGAGTAGAGTAGAGTAGAGTAGAGCAGAGTAGAGCAGAGTAGATCTAAGTAGAGTAGAGTAGAGTAGAGTAGAGTAGAGTAGAGTAGAGTAGAGTAGAGTAGAGTAGAGCAGAGTAGAGTAGAGCAGTGTCTTATTTGCTCGATTCTGCCTCACCTTCTTCTTAATGTAGTCTGTTGGATCCATTTCCTTCCCACCTTCGTCTTCAGACGTAATCAGACTGACATCGCGAAGTAGCCAAACAAAGTGTGGAAAATACTGCGAGATTTCCCCAACTTCAACACCTGCCTTCCTTTTCACTTCAAAGCCTTCAGCAAGGCGGACAAAACAACTATAATTTACAAAAAAAGGAAAATGCGAGATTATCAAAGTGATATTATAATGAAAATTGTTGTAAATCAATAGTTCTTCCACGATGTAATTTTATTACAATCGGGTTTTCCTTACTCTAGTTTCTCGAGGTCTTTTTTGTAAGGTACGTTGGTGGAGTTGTATATGAGAATGGACGAAACGAGGATGGTCAATACAAGGATGCCAGCATCCTGAGAAACATTAGCTCCTGGAGCATCTGGAAAGATAGGAAACATGATGATAAGCAGTGTTCGCCAGTAACGAAGTAAATTTACTTCGATACTTTACTTAAGTAAAAAAAATCAGTATTTACATGTAACGAAGTATATTTTTCAACAAATACTTTTTACTTCTAACGAAGTAATAGTCAAATAATTACTTTTTAACTTCGTTACTTTTTGTTTTATCGGCAAAGTAAAAAAAAATTCGGAACGTGGAGTCGCGAAATACTCGGTCCACTCTATCCATCCGCTGGAAATCTAGAGTGGAGAAATCGCGTGAAGTTGGTTTTGCATGTGCACGTCATTGGCAACTGTTGAGTTGGCGCCGCCAAACAGCGCCCAGATGAAAGTACAGTACCAGATTATCAATTGTCATGTTGATTAGTGGTTCGAGAATATATATAGTTTGTTTCAGAAGTACTTTTCTGGAATATTTGTTGCATTTTGCCAAACTTTTACTTTTACTTAAGTAAAATTTTCCGGCCATACTTTTACTTTTACTTATAAGTAAGATTTTCAGGCCATACTTTTACTTTTACTTAAGTAATATTTTTTCAGGCCATACTTTTACTTTTACTTAAGTATAAAATGAGGAGATACTTTTTACTTTTACTTAAGTAGTTAAATGAAAGTAATCAATCGATCCCCCGAACAAAATTAAAAATGATCAAATTAAAGCACACATTTTTAGCACAAACTCACCAATTCCTTCGGTATCCAACAACAGAATTGCAACATCTTTGCCATTTTTATCTTTACCCTTCAAGATTCGCGTGCCCATCCAAATCCCGAACGTCTTGGGATCAAAGGTGTGGCCAAGATCAAAAGCGTCAACTTCACCAAGTAACCTGAGACATCACGAATAAATAGAAGTAAAATTATCATTCATTCAAACTTCACACTTGTGTTGCATTCGTCGACATTCTCCAGTCAATTTGCAATGTCCGAGTGTCGTTTCCGCCAAATATCAAGAATTATCATTGAATTTATTTTCTCTTGATTATGATTGGCTGCTGGCAAATAACTGCGTACCACTGATCTCGAAAGAAGACTGGTTCGAGCTGGAAGTCCGCCATTACTAAGGGACCAACCGAGGATCCTATGAGGTTTTTTGTTGGATTATGTGCTCTTACCATAGACAAAATAAAATAATTTTTCTATAAAGAGGACCAGAAGACATTTTTCAAATTACTGGGTAAAACGATTCGTGGGCTACCTACAGATTTACTGCGACTTTGGTCCCTTAGCAATGGCCGCCGTTGGCTCTAATTATCCAGTGAGAGAAGCCTAATATGAGACGTCAAATTAGGTTCAAGATTTTATGCATTTAATGTTAACAAATAAACTATATTGGCCAGACACTAAACCTATTTCGCGAGCGTCACAGTTTGATTTGCTTACAAACTCGGAGCTTCTAATGATCTCTCGTCAATTTACATTATGCAAATATGCAAGCTTCAAGGGTACAAATAACAAGCTGCACATGCGCATTACTGAGCAACGTTGCTATGCTGCAAATAATATTCTGCTCATGCGCGTTAATGCCATCGACAACAGTAAACATGGGTTGTTTTGCCGAGATGTCGGAAAACGACTTGTCGTGTTTACCAAAACACGAAAAAGGCAACTAAAATGGCCCTCAATGTATTTTGCAATGGAAGATGAGCTATACTGTTATCGAAAGTCAAGCTTGCAGTTGTTTTAAGAAAGTTCTATCGTAGTCAATCAAGATATGGTCTGGAAACTCGGTAATACTTCAAATCGGTTAACATTGTTAAACAAATGAGCTGCAATTTATGTTGGACGGTATTTCACCCAACCTCGTACCCAGGGTCTCATCTCCGCTCGCCGAGCGTGGGGGGCGGCGGCGAGCGGAGATGAGACCCTGGGTACGAGGTTGTATCTCACCGTGCACAAATCCTTTGTTCTATAGGTTTATTAATATTTAAAGTGGGTATGAAACGAAAATTAAGTTTGTCTTATTTAAACGAACTCCTAAAATGATTAGGAATGGTAATTTAGACCTCTTTCATATCTCACGTCGTTCTTGAGATATTTAGACTTTTGTGATATGCAAATCAAGTAGCCTATGACGTAAAGAGCTTTACACATTTTTAGGAAATCAAGAAATTAGAAATAGTCAATTAATTTGGCATCACTATTTTGATGCAACGATGTTAGGTTTCACGAAGTGTCGTAATGTGCAAAGTTTCAAGTGATTTCGTAGAATAATTTCAAAGATATACTTGATTTTCTAAAAATGTGTAAAGCTCTTACGTCATAGGTTATTTTATTTGCATATCACATAAGTCTAAATAGGGAGTTTACGAAAACTCGACGCGAGCATCGAGGACGTCGTCTTTTAACAATGCAATTTTTCGTCCCGAAGAAAAGCTAAGTTTAATTATTAGTCCCGAGAGAATTTTCAATGACGTCCTCCTTCTAAACAGGACTTCATTTACAGCATTTTCGTGTTCTGTGGACGACGTCACCCGCTTCGAGTTTTAGTTAAATTTACCCTGCACACTAACTGAAATGGCTATGCAAACTGTCAAGTTTCAAAAGTGTCTGAAGGCATAACTTGAAAGTGGTCTATAATGGTAACGATCTTCTACGGAGTTTAGAATATAATGTTTTATGCTGTTGAGAATGCCGTCGTCGTCTTCACTTTCGTAAACTCCCTAATATCTCAAGAATGACGTGAGATATGAAACAGGCCGGGTGGCGCCAGGAATTCCCCGACGCAGGGCTAAGGTCCCCGACGGGATGCTCCCCCGGGGAATTTTTGATTTTCTAAGCCTCTGAAGCGCTATTTCCTGCATTTTGGGGCAGTTTTAACCGAAAAAATTAAAATAAAAAACAGTTAAAATCATGATTTTATAGTCAGTATTTCCTTACTGTATACGAAACTAACTCTATTCACGCAAAAACTAGATGACAGCGAGCGCGCGAAACAACACAGAGGTGATAGATTTGTGCCAGAGATGAACTAAGTTGATTACCTTTGACGTTGTTTAGCGAAACGTTTGTTAATGCGTAAAACTACTTTTACGATTTTAAGAAAACAAAAGACGAACTTTTTTATCTTTTTTCTTCCAGTTCGTTCCCCGACGAATTGGCGCCACCCCTGATATGAAAGAGCTCTAAATTACCATTCCTAAAGCCTGGTTTCCATATGATCGCTCAATTTTAAAACCGACGATCGCAGCGATCATATGGAAACCACACGCTCAGCGATTCTGGCGATCGCGGAGATAGAAAATGTTCTATCCCGGCGATCGCAGCGATTATATGGAAATACTGGTTCAGCGATCCTGGCGATCTCAGCGATCGATGTATAGCCGAATGTCGCTGGGGTACTACCCCAGCGACATTCGGCTATATATCTATAAAACACATTACAGTAATAAGATTAAACGGTTCCTTCATTGTATACATCACGCAAATTTAGATGAATCAGTGAAACTAAAGCATTTTATGTAAATATTTTATGTAAATATCTGTAAAAGAATTATCTGTCTTGAAGACGTAGCTGTGCCCGAAGCAGCTGTGGGACGAGAGTGTGGAGCTTCTCCAAGCTCTTCTCTCGTTCGAAATATCTGTCGAACCTAAAAACGATGTTTCCTTGGCGCAAGTTCGTCCAAACAAACTGGGACGAGATTTAAGGCAGTACTTTTAAAATGCAATCCGAACGAGTTATTTTTACGGGAGGCCGATTATACGTTCGACACATGATAAATTCGATGTTTGAAACCGACGTCGAATTTTGTCGAACCTAATGTGTATTAGATTCGACACATGATAAATTCCACGTTTGAAATAGGCTTTACTGATAAGAGCAACTAGAATAAAAAGCTGTGCTTGCGATAGTAAAAGAAAGTTGTCTTTGTTTACTTCGTCCATGACGATCGCGCTTAACTATTTTCGGAGTTCATTAAAAGAAGACAAACTTAATTTTCGTTTCATAGGCGCTTCAAACTGCACGGTTGAATGATTGAACCCAAACATTACAGTATTCGATGATTGCTTCATTATACCCTAAAAACAATGTGTTCACCAACCGTCACCGTGCACAAATTTACATAAAGGAGAACAAAAAGATAGAACAAAGACTTTCGTTGAGTTTCCAGACCATACCTCTATGGCCGAACATCGCGCTGTCTTTATGTATAAATCTATAAATTAAATACTTTTTCATTGTATTTTTCCTACCCCGTCCTATCCAATCCTATTCTACACCAACTTTTTAGTGTATTCATTTTGTATGTCTACGCACTGACTACACAGAATTTACTTGCTTATCAACGCCGCGTGACGAGGAAAGATTTTCCTTCACACTCATTCTTGGTAGTGGTTGAACCACTACCAAGAATGAGAGTGAAGGGAAAATCTCCCCTCGTCACGCGACCGTCCACGATTACTGGAATATATTGCGCATTCCAAGAAAAACTAGCTTTGCCGTTTCCACGGAATTGAAACGACGCCCGTGGCAAATCGCTTTCTTAGCATCACAAACTCAACCGCGATCCAATTAGATCCGAAATATCGGTGTTATAAAACGATCAATCAGAAACGTTTTAAATTTTCGGTTTCCGTAAGGAAAAAATACTTTTTAAAAATATTATAATTGCAGCCTGGCATTCTGTTAAAAAATTTATTTGACACAGGCTTAAAATTCAAAATCAGACGTTTCGACTAAAATACTATAACCTTCATCAGCGAATGGCGTCCTAAAAAGTAGAAATCTTAAAAACAATGGGCATTAAGAGTGTTTGAGATGTTTTATAAACATCATGTACACGCGCGTGTTAAAGCTTGTTTTGTTATTCTATTTTATGTTATTTACCTCGACAAGATATAAGATTTCCCTGTTCGCATTGGACCGCATATGGAAATAATAGCGACTGGTAACTCGATGGAACTGAGTAACTTCAAAGCTTCTGGTACGAGGTAGACACTTGTGCGTTGAACATTCGGTATCTTCTCGATAGATTTCGTCGCCAACTTGTACTCGTGATCGTTGGGTAACACCAATGGAATAGATGGCCCGTACTTCGCTTGCTCGTTTGGAATAATTGGAACGACTTCGAAGCCTTTCTTCAAATGATTCTTCAAGTTCTGTGATGCCATTTTGCCGACTGAACCAGTGAACTGTATGCTCCAGCGAGGGTTACAGCTTCTGTTGCACTTTCGGCGTTGTGAAAATGAAGAATTGCTATTTATTTTAATATATGCAAGATGCACTTCCTTTCTGCATGATAAATAGGAAGTGAAAAAGAGACAGCTGATATCGAGTTACAGCATTACATAGAATGGTTTCCCTTGAGGATGGGCTCTTCGGGTTATAGTTATATATGGTTAGTATATTGAGGTAATTAATGGTTAATATATTGGTGTTAGAAACAGTCCCTATACGGTGACACACAAGACCAACACAAAGATATTTATCCCAGCATTACTACCCTGGGTTATCCCCCGTTGCGTGTACACTGTCGTATCATGACTGGCGAATAATAACAAGCTAAGGCAAGTTTTTTTATAAATAGCTTAGGTCTGTATCCATTCTTCTTTCTTTTAAATACTTTAAAGCAATTAAAACTGACACATGAAGCTATGCCGTTTAAACTGTCGTTCTGAAATGATATAAATAATGTAGTATTTTAGGAATATACTCCTGCATGCAGAGGATTATAATTTGTCATGCTCTTTGTCTGGAAGAAATGTTATTGTTCAACAATTGCAGGTCAGCCCTCTTGTTCTCTAACAAAAGTAAACCACTTTAACAATCAACAGGTATAAGAACGAAGATGATATATGAAAGAAAAACTGAAATATATATGCATATGAAAATGAAAATGTGTATGTACAGGTATAGCCAATATACAAGTGACTGGATTACATATTCATACGTCTGATAAAAATGTAGTTGCATGATTAATTATAGTTACCGCGTGAGTTTACTAGTACAACGAATTCCAAACTCACAGAAATAGATCGGAGTATGCTTTTGTTGATCAAACAAGCGCGGTCTTACAAAGTAAACGATATTTTATCTCTTTCATATTAAAGTGAAATACCTTGAAACTAAAGTGAAAGTGCAAACTCATCACCGGGGATTTGAAGTGCGGTGCTTTCCCAGAATTTCGTCGTGAGGTCATCAACTTTGGCTTCTGATAACAAATAAATTAATCACGCGCCTTCATATTGTCAATTCAGGTTGACTTCAACATCATATAGCAAGACCTCTCGGAATAAATAAGGCAGAAACTTTCTTGATCTCGTGCTTGAAGTATAGTTGAGAGACAAACATGGAGAAATTTGAGAAAGTGTCTTTATTGTCTGCCAAAGACGCAGGCTCAAGTCAGGCCACATCTCTACCGCTAGTTCTTCCGAACAACGTCAAATACGACCCAGCGACCGGCACACTGACTCACTCGCCGTCAGTGGCACGGACGCATTTGGAAATTGTTCCATCGACTGTGGCAGTTTTATCACAAATCCGAGAACGTGTCGCCGTGTTGTCGATAGCTGGAATGGCGAGAAGTGGGAAATCTTATTTGTTGTCTCGAATTATTGGTTCATCCGACGCGTTCAATCTTGGTCATAGCATGGACCCCGAGACATTTGGGATATGGATCGGAACCCAGGTATGGTGAAAAGTCTGGTACGAGTTTCATAGATTTCAAAGTAATAATAGATGCACATATATTTGCAATATAGTGGCCTTTAGGGGTAAATACGTACCTAAAATGAACAGGTTTTGTGATTGGCTATATGGAACAAAAGTGATAGGGTTAGGACATTGGTTTCTTTGTGGTTGATTTTATTGTTTTATTGTTTGAATCAACCAATCACAAAACTTGATAGTATAGGTAGGTGATGACCCGCCTTTAGGCGATACCAGGAGTTCACCTTCGATACGATACCAACTTAACTACTTTTTCATTGATATACCATTTTCGATATCCTTATATACTTAAATAGTCACAACAATTTCTGTTTCTGATAACTGCATGAGCACACAACCTTAGCTTCACTTTGTGACATATATACCTATTGTATAAGGCTTTATGTTCAGTGTTTACTTGTAACGAAGTATATTTTTAACAAATACGTTTTACTTGTAACAAAGTAAAATGTTTGTTAAATAATTACTTTTTTACTTCGTTACTTTTTGTTTTATCGGCAAAGTAAAAAAATAAAAATTCGGAACGCGGAGCCATCCGCTGGAGATCTAGAGTGGAGAAATCGCGTGAAGTTGGTTTTGCATGTGCAGGTGATTGCCAACTGTTGAGTTGGCGCCGCCAAACAGCGGCCAGATTAAAGTACAGTACCAGATTATCAATTATCATTTGTCATGTTGGTTAGTGGTTCGAGAATATATAGTTTGTTTCAGACGAGTACTTTTCAGGAATATTTTTTGCCATACTTTTACTTTTACTTAAGTAAAATTTACCATTATAATAATTTATGTTTCACATAAATTAATTTATGTTTCACATAACATAATTTATGTTTCACTTTTTGACATACCTATTATATATTAATTTTTCCTATTCGAGAACATTTTCACGTAATTTGGGAGGTTTTCGGGCAATTTCAAGCAAATTCATAACAATATTGATTTTGTTCATTTGACTTTTATTTTTCGGGCAAAAATCCTTTGACACCCAAACATGCAATTGTGCTCGGCTACATATGCTAGCTACATATGCTAGCTACATATGCTAGCTACATATGCTAGCTACATATTGCTAGCTACATATTGCTAGCTACATATTGCTAGCTACATATGCTAGCTACATATTGCAAGCTACATATGCTAGCTACATATGCTCGGCTACATATGCTAGCTACATATGCTAGCTACATATGCTCGGCTACATATGCCAGCTACATATGCTCGGCTACATATGCTAGCTACATATTGCTAGCTACATATGCTATTATAAGACTTTATCTGTTTCACATAAACCTATTGCAG